>ML781009.1:290605-362969 GCA_009831015.1 Picea engelmannii | reverse complement strand
GTAACACACCATATCTTGGCCTTAGGAAGTTAGAACATTGGTGTTTACTCATCTTAGTAATTCAATGCTTAGCATTTGTTTGGGCTCAGTTGGATTGAGATAGATAATTGAGATGTGTACCTTTGGACCTATTTATGTGTTGCATGATATTATTTTTACTGTTATATGATCATGATGATGATATTTGTTTGATTTGTTTATACATGCAAATTAAAATGTGGAATTTTTGTACGTGGATATCAATTCAAGTTATGTTGTGAATGTATAACAAATACAAGCTATGATAAAAGTAAACATACATTTGTTAAATTGAACGCCAATATAGATATGGATTCTTATATGAAATTGTGATGCGTATGGATGGATATGAGTTATTGGTGAACTGACCTATAGGTTGATGAGCTATGTGGTAGCTAAATGATTGTAGTGATAAGGTAACTTTGATGTCATATACATCAAGAAGATAGTGTATGTTATAAGTTGTACTTATTATTTAAATGATTTGAAATATTGCTATGATTTGTGGTAAGTGTGGTTTTGAAAGGACACACAACTTGCATAGAGTGGTTGTTTGATGTCGTGACTCTAAGAACAATAGTTGCACAATATGGCTCGATATAGGATGTCGACCCTAGTTCTATCAAGAGGGGTGGAGGTATTTTCCACCGTGTATCCTCCGAAACCTAGAGTTGTGGGAAGGTTGTGTGAATTCACACTCCCTATATGTGTGATGGAGACTATTAGTTTCTTGTTGGGGAAGCTTGTTCAAGATGTATGACACTTCTGCTTACAAGTTCTATCTGGAGTTAGGTCAATATAGTTAACGCTCCATATTAGTCCAACAGAGGAAAGGATAGGATGGAAGATAGAAGTAGGTTAGTAAGGAAGGATGATTTGATGTTAGTTGAGATTATTTCTTGGGAATTAGATGTGCCACTCTTGTTTCTCACTTGGTTCCAAAACACTCATTTTTATTCTCTTTTTATATTTTAAGCGTAATGATCAATTATGGATGAATTATTGTAGTTTTGTTGGTTAATTTTATTGAATGATGCATTTGTTGTCTTGCATACATTGGTGTGATCATATAGGAACTATGCACTGGAGGCAGTGTTTGAATATTGTTGTAATCTAAGGGAAATTAGAGAGTGTTACCAGTAGAACCTTACATAGCCATCATAGAGATACATGTATACACATAGACATATAGAGAGACATACATAAATAATGAGAGCCCAAAGAAGAGTCATTTTATTATATGATAAACATTACAACACAATTACATATATCCTCCCCCATGGAGTTATCTGAGCCTTCATGTGCCTATATATTTATACCTCTAACAGGTAGTTGTAACTACTTAACTTCTTGGGTCAGTCAGTTAGCAGAGACTCTGACTGACTTCTACTTCTAATTACACCGGTCAAACGACAAGTTCTAAGTTGACCGTCAGGTCTAGTCGATAGGTTCGACTAGCCCCTACAACATCTCCCCCCGCCTCATTTCCTCGCTTGTCCCGAGCACGAGGGGGTCATACAAAATATTTTTTTCTCATATTTTGATTACAAAATTACAGTATGGAGAAGTATAGATGAAGAGAGAAAGAGAAGTATGTAAGAAGAATAGACAAGATATTTATGCGGTCAGCCAAATTAGGGTACTATTTCTTACTGAGTTGTTTTTCCTGGATTTCCACAACTAGCTAAATCAACTACATCTCGTATGCCTGGTGTTCCTTTGTTTTACTAGGTGGAAGATATATGATGCAAGTGAGTAGGATGATTCCTAGATACCATTACAATTTTTTTGACTTTCTAACACTCTACTTTGGCGTCACTCATGGTTTGGTTTCCCAGTCACTTGTTCTCATGCTGGAGTGTTTCTTGGAAGGTTTTTTCCATATTTTCTTTCTGCATCCAGCTCAAGAAAAATTGATTGTTTCTACCTTCATCAATGGGTTGAGGGAACCCCAGAGGAACCCTACATGCCTTTACGTGAAGGATAAATTACTCTTCTCATGATTGGGCCAAGATGGATGACCTACTTGTGAATTCTGACAATATGAACCAGGAGGGTCATCAACTGCTAACTTTGGCCAGCTCATGGTTTCTGCTCTCTTATTTATCTTTCTGCAGAGTTAAATTCTCCTTACTTAGCTTTGTTATATAGAGTTTAGGTTCATGATGTTGAAGTTAGTTTGAACTAGTAGCAGAATTTCCCCACTCAAGGCTCGAATTCCCCAGATTTGTGAAGTACATGAAAAAGAGGTAGTTATTGACTCAAATCATGTTGTTATGAGTGCAATTTCTTTGAGGTACAATAATAGATATGGATTATTGTAATTGGATCATTTCTAAATGTGTGTATTACCTTTTTCACATTGATATCCCTACAATTGTTGAACAGATGCTCGTGCAAAAATCCCTCCTGCGATAATCCTGGTGAGTTCTCCATGAACATTGCATGTTATAAGGTAATCTGTAGATGGTTGCGACATATTTTTCGTTATGATGTAGATCATTGTAAATTATTTTATTATTATTTGTCTTTTCTGTCATGGATTAAATGTACTTATTGTGCTGACATCGATGTCCCTTAGACCCGCTCTTTTTCAAGTTCGATCGATTGAATCTCACTTGTTTAAGCATGGTCGATACGTAAGCCAAACGATCGGGGTTCTTGAGCCATATTTATTACTTTACTAACTTATTCTATGTCGGCGATGATTTTATTTTTCATTTACTTTAATGAGTTTTATTGAGTCAAACTGATGGCATCTTTTTTCATGCCAATCATGTTCTCTTGATTTATGTTCATATGATCTTCGCTCGTCTGATCTGCGCTTGCTTGAACCATGCTCGCTTGCTCCTGGACTTGTCCTTTCACTGGATTCTTTTCTTATGATTATTTTTCTTAAGTCAATCAAAGGTGTAGGGCGTCAAGAATATATTTTGTTATCTTGTCTCGAGCTTGACCACATGCTGCTTTCTCTCTCCATTTTACTTTATTGTTTCTTTTCCTTTAGTGTTATGGATGCTCTTTAAATACTTTAAGTTTTCAGTTTTTTACCTGAATTTGTCTAACTTCCTTTTTTGTTTATTATTTTTAAGCAAGGTTTATTGCTTATAAGTTTGATTAGTTAATTAGTCAGTTCCTGTTGGCAACTCCTTGCTAAATTTTGCTAATAGGGTTTTTTTTCTTTTATACTTGATATTTCGTTAAACGAGCCCCATTAATTAGTTTCTTAAATGGATGCCCCAATAAAGTTTTGAGTTGGGCCACTCCAGTCATTCGAATGTCTTCCACCACATAAGGCCCCAAACATGTTGTTTCCAATTTTCTGGGTTAGCCTTTTATACGACTGTCATACAATAAGACTAAGTCTCCATCTTTTATATCCTTTTTCTTTAAGTGACAATCATGCCATTCTTTTCACTATCGTTTTTGAACCTCTTGATGATTAATCACTATTAACCTCTCTTCCTCCAGCTTGTTCAATTGGTATAGTCGGTCGTTCATGTTTTTTCTCTCGTCGAATTTTTCTATAGTTGTGACACTGTCAAAATTAGTCCAAAATTTTAGCGAGGTTACAACTTCATAGACTAGATTGAATGGCATTTGTCTAGTCAATATTTTGAATGTTGATCTATATGACAAGAGGATTATGAGAATATTATCATCCTAGTCATATTTATTTATGCCACAGATCTTTGTAAGTCCCTTGTGTAATTTTTTATTAAACAATTTGACTGCCACGTTTGCTTGTGGGTGATAGGATGTCGTTTTTCTATGATCTATTAAGAATTTTTCCAGTAGAAGTTTAATTGTTTCATTTAAAAAGTGAGTTCCCTTGTTGTTGATTAGTGTTAGAGGGCAGCCAAATCTTGTGATTATTTTCTCGTAGATGAATTTAGTTGCTACCTCTTTGGTACAATATTCGACGGACTCAACTTCTTCCCACTTAGTTGCATACTCGACCACAGTGACTATATACTTAGCACCAGTTCTTCTTTCCCTCCATGGGAATGTCTCGACGAAGTCGATAGCCTAGATTTAAAAAGCTCGATTAGGGTTTATAAAACTTAGTGGCATTTAATTTTTCCACAAGGTTCGTCAAAGTCTCTGACAACTATCACATTTTTTAACTTGATCCTGACAATATTTGTGAAAAGTAGGCCACCACGGGCATGCTTGTAGTATCTTCCTAGCTATTGTGTCAGCTTAAAAATGTCCTCCAACTGCTCCTGCATGGGCTTTGTTGATTATATCCTCCCGTTCATGTTCAGGAACACATATTATTAACACATCGACCATTCCCATTTTCTATACGTGTTCGTTAATGATTGTGAATGGTGCAACTTTCATGGCTAGAGTTTTCTTTTTGTTTGTCGGGAGGTCCTCTGAGGCATTTGCTTCTTCTAAGAAATTGGCAATGTCTTCTAAATAATTAGGAGCAACTTCAACTCTGAATAAGTGTGCATCTAGGAGGTCATCATCTATGCATGTAGGATCTTCTCATGTTTCTAGTTGTGACAGGTGATCAGGTCGAACGTTTTTTTCCATGATCGACCGATTACGTCAAATTCAAATTCCTGAAATAACAGTAACCACCGATAGATCTTTCCTCGATGAAATGGTTTATTGACTAAGTATTTTCATGCTTGGGGGTCTGTGAAAAATGTAAAAGGGTTTTTCAATAAATAATGACAGAACTTTTGTAGTGTGAAAATAATTGATAAGTCTTCTCGTTCCGTAGTCGAATAGTTTCTTTTTGCTTTATTCATTTTCTGACTTGCATATGCATTTGGATGATCCATTGTGTCATCGTATGGATGAGCTAGAACCGACCCGACAACCACTACTACATATTGAAAAAATTGCGATGACTACTTGCGACAAAAGTACTCTTTCATCGCAAAATTCAAGAGAAAAAGTTCATTTTTTCAATTTTGTTCTAAATCCAGCTTGTATTCGTCACTCTATCGATGGCAACAAATTTTTTTCTATTTTGAGACGACCATCAAGATAGTGGACTATTGTCTCCATTTAGACGAACATGTGTATTTGTCGCAAGAGCGACGCTAACTATTGACCGTTACACTTTTGATACTATCCATATTGATCGTTATACATTTTGACAAAGTCTAAATTGATTTGGTCAACTTTCCTTGCAATTGCGATGATAGTGACCTAAATATGACCATTGTAACTGTTAAACTCTTTGACAAAGTGACCTAAATATAACAAATAAGTAGTTATATTTAGGTCACTCTTCGTCGCAATTGCGACAACGGTGACATCAATTGACCTATAAATATTTGACGATTTAAAGATGTTGTGACAGTCTTTCTATAACAACGACAGTTTCGAAAGGGTATTTTTGTGTGGAAGAATGTCGCAGAATATAGTTAGAGGTGGGGAAAAAAGTAAAGCGGGTGAAAAGGGTGATGGTAGATGTTATTTCCCTTGCAAAAAACATTGCCTCATACGTCCCGTAAGAGTTTTAATAGCAACAACTACAAAACATTGTAGGAAATATGGGCACATTGATGGTGGATCGAATGAATATCGTCCCATGGTAATTAGCTATATATTCATTATATGTTTGTATATTGCCAATTTTATATAAAATTATATATATGTATATTAGTTGTTTGAATGTTTGTTATAGTATAAACTAATTTTGCATGATTGTTTATAATTATAAAGTTAGAGTTTCCCTATAACTTTCCACAGAATATTTCACCAAGTAGTAGTAGAAATGGTGTTGTATACACTGAGGAACATCATGACCAAGAAAATGAGGATCTCATGGAAGAAGATGATTAGATAAATCAAGTTAATGATCGCATGGAAGAAGATGATGGGACAAATCAAATGATCCAAGATTTGTTTTCGCAATCGGATGAGGATGGGGACAATGTTGGTATTTATGATGAACCTCTATTAGAAAAGGAAAATAAATGACTTTATGAAGGATCAAGAGAAAATATTCTCTCCGCTACATTGTTGCTAGTGAAAATAAAGGTTATGAATAATTTGTCGAACACTTCTATTACACAGATCCTAAGGTATGTAATATGTTTCATGTCATATTATACATACATGTTGATTTTTTTTTATTTGTTTTTAGTGTTAATTAATGTGTAAAATAAGAATGCAATTTTTACGATTAATATTCTTTACATTAACTAGTTATTTGTTATGTTGTATATTGTTAGGTGAATTTTTGTTACCATCGTCAAATATTTTACCTCGCACATATTGAGGTTTGCATGCCATTATGAAAGACATTGGAATGGATTATCAAACTATAGATGCATGTCCTAATGATCATATTATATATTATGGACAACATGCTTCGAAAGTAGAATGTCTGCAATGTCTTATCAGTAGATATCGAACCGATCAAGTAACAAAAAGGGTGCCTCGAAAGGTTCTTCGTCGTATTCCCATAATTCCATGTTTGCAACTATTGTTCAGGTGTGAAAGCATAGCACAATTTATGGATTACCATGCACGTAACGAAAGTGGATATGGTGTTCTTCGAATGCTTGTTGATGGTTATGCATTTAGGGAAATTGAGGAAAAATGGGTAGATTTTAAAGATGAACCTTGTAATGTTAGGCTTTCATTGGCAGCAGACGGTGTTAATCCATTTAGAGAGATTAGGTCTATTTACTCAATGTGACCTATTTTTGTTATCAACAATAACATTCCTCTTTGGATTTCAATAAAGAGGGAGCAGATAATGTTGACAATGGATTTTCCAGGTATTTGTGTACATTAATTTTTTGAATGTAACATTTTCATTTGTTTCAATTTTTTCATAATATCTTTTGTTTATTTATTTACTTATATATATTACATGATATCATTCCTATAGTAGTTATGTGTAATTTAAAACAATTAGGTAAGTACAAGGTTAAAGATATGAATGTATATATCGAGCCTCTTATCGATGAGCTACTAAAGTTATGGGTTGGCATCACAATGTATGCCATATGTAAACCAATCGAGGAGAAGAAATTTAAATTCTGTGGAATACTTTTATGGTCAATTCATGATGCCCCTGGACTAACACATTTTTGTGGTATGTATCATTCTAATATTTCTCTTTAATACTATATAATTTTTTGATGTTATCATGGTGCATGTTTAATTTTTAAATAATCTCATCATATAATTGACATTAATCCATTTGTTGCAGGTCTTCAAACAAAGTGTAAATTTGCATGTCCAGTTTGTGGCCCTAAGATGAAGTATCGTAATTCAAAAAGTTTAGGAAAGGTGGTGTTTGATGAGTATAGGCACCTCCTCCCTAAGAACCATAGGTATCGTACTACTAAAAAACATATTTTCAATGGGAAAGAAGAGACTGGTTTAAAACCACGAAGAATGACACCTCACCTATGGAGGTTGGAATATAATAGAAATCGTCGAGGTACTAAATTTATTTATGTATCGTAGATCATGTAATGTTTTGAATTTTTAGTTTAATCATTGAATTTATTTTACCGTATTTGATAATTATTTTTGTGATTTATTTTATGGTTCATGAAGGCCACAATCATCATGAAGGTATTAATAATGGGCTTCCACGAGGAATGAAATGTTATCCCTCTCAATTCATGAGGTTTCCCTACTATGAGGAGATAAAAATAAATCATTTGTTTGATACAATGCATATCGGGAATAATGTGAAAGAAACATTATGGAAAATCATAGATGGTAGGAGGGACAAAGAAAAAATTGTCAAAATTTGTACTGACATTCAGGAAGCCAATCATGCAATGCGAAGTGTGATATGATATTCAAATAGATCAGATGGAGTACTAGACCGAGAAACAAAGAAATGATGTAAAAAAGTTAATTCAAAGAATTAAATTTCCCACGGGTTTTTCTTCAAACATAAATAATATATTAACGAAGAAAGGCGAATTTGGTGGGGTAAAAATACATGTTTGGCATACCTTCATTAAGGTAATAATTTTGGTATACATATTTATATATATTGGCCTTATACATCTTTTATTTTTTCTATTTTTTCTTGTCTACTTTGGTCAAACAAATAACGATTCATTTTTTTGTTACAGTATGTTCTACCACTATCTCTCCCAAACAAATTTGACAATAACATCAAACAAGTTATATATGATCTTGGAAAATACATGAGGTAAGTAGTTGTGATTTATATGCAAAATGTTCTTTCAAATTATTATTGTATTTATATAAGGACATGTGTTTTACTTGTAATGTAATATATTATATTATTTTATGTTGAAACATGTTATTTTCTTGTGTCATGATATCATGTAGATAGCTTTCATTGAAAGAAATCCATGAAGATGATATAAAGTATTTGATGCAGTGCCCCTACCTCAACAGGGTATGCTGACCTCCCAGTCTCTGGATCTTCTCAATCTTCGAGCTAGATAAGCTCTTTGATTCCTTGATGGAATCTTCAAGAAATATCCACAGGTCCTTTTCACGAAACTCCGTCATGCGAACAAGCACCAGGCGCAAACTTCTCTCATGCGACAATGGGCTCTGACCACGAGCCTAACCCAAAAGGAGTTTCATGATTTCGCGTGTCGGTTCTTTGCATGTGAGTCACTCCGACTCTACTGACCTCTGAAACCCCGACAGGAGCCTAGCGCGGACTAGCTCTTCCCTTATCTTCCATCCATATGACCTCTCTCTATGACCTGGGGCCAAACCTTCCGAGAGCTTCACGATTTCATGATTCGTGAAGTTGGAGGACCGCTCACCTCCATTGTCCCGATATCAAAACTCTCGATATCTCCTTCCCTCGAAATGGATCAACGGTCCAGATCTCTCCTCGATTTGATAGCTTAGATCAAATCGTGAACATGGATTTCATGAGTTCTCAGAACTGCTTCCTCTAATTTCCCGTGTTGCGAAATCCTGACAAAACTAGATCTACGGTCCACGATCTTCCTTTGATCGATGACTATGATCCTTTCTTGATTTCTCATGACCTCTACCTCTGGCTATCCCGAACTGGGAATCAACGAAACGCTTCTCTCTCGCCATGTGTCCTCCTTGACAATGGACGACTCCGATGATTTTGGAACTTTGTAACCCCCCTCCTCTGGTGTAATTTCAAAGCTTATCTTTGGTGCACTTTACTTTGATCATGTGACTAAGATTCCTTTGCGCTCAGGTCGAATGACTGAGATATTTCCTCCTCTGCACTTGTTCCTCATTGTTTGGACGTTGATCTAACAATCCAGATCTGTCACGATGATTGATCCAACGATCACTATAGCTCCTCCTATTGAGTTTTCACTTTCTTCCCTGACTTGGAATATTTCAAACGTTTCAAAGGATCCGACCTTTGATTCTTCTACAAACCCACTTTTTGGACCTCGTCTACACCTATGGAAAGCGTTATCTCTTCTGAGCTTCTTCGTCTTCTGTTCCTTTGACTTCTTAAAGGGTCCCTTTGAAACTTAGTCAAGTTTTTGATCTGTGCACTCCTTGCAACAGATCCTTACGCAAGATTTTAGTTCTTACGGCCGACTGTGCACACCTTGCAGCAGTCACTTTGCACTCCTTGCAAAGGGAAGTTTCATGCTATCTCTTCTGAGCTTTGGAATCGAAACAAATTATGCCAATGAAATCCTTGCGTCCTTTGTGCACACCTTGCACCAATTCAATATAAGAGAAACAATTCAAACTTATACCAACATTCACAATTTCATCTACTCGTAATGAAATTCATTCATTCATGAAAAAAATAATAACAAGGAATTGCAAATGATAACAACATCACGCATTTGGATCAATTTTCCTCTGTTATATTCATTCAGAAATAAAAAATGGCTATAGCTATTTTCAAGCAACAAATAAAACTCCTACTAACTCACAATAGCCTCATTTGGGCATACAAAATCTCTATTTATCTTAGAGGGTCCTTAGGTTTCCCTCCCGACTACTCATCTACTTGAAAATGAAAACCTAACTGCTACCTAAGTTCAGTTAGATTCGAGACTCAGAGTGAAAACTCTCTGATTGCTCATGATCATTCCCCCTCCAAGCATTTGATATTCCTTTGTTCTTTATCAACTCCCCAAAATATCTGCATTAACTCCCATCATTTGATATTCCGAGATGAATCCCGAGCGTTGAGATTTCCTGCCACGTGTGCTCACTGATGATGCTCCTGCATCATACTCCCCCTGGAAAAAAATTCATGGACTCTTGTCCATGAGCTCCTGCATTGACTTTCCATGTTTCTAGATATCTTCTTCATTTTCCCAATTGGCATCTTCTATTGGGTGTCCCTTCCACTTGACCAGATATTCAAAATAGATCTTCCTCCTGGTCTTCTTGCTAATCCTCTGATCAATGATCTTCTCCATCTATCATTTTTCTGCCATAGGCATTTGTTTCTCCCACTGAACCTTCTCTTGATTTTTTGTTCCCTCTGTGTCATATTTCCTCTAAGGATACAAGTCTGAAACCTTGAATACATGTGATATGCCCACATCATCTGGAAACTCAATCTCATAGGCATTTGCATCAAATTTCCTTAAGGTCTTACATGGTCCTATCTTCTTCATTTTTTATTTGTTATATGTTCCCCTAGGGAACTTTTCCTTTCTGAGATGTGCTAGAACCTGATCTCCTACTTCAAATTGAAGTTCTCTGTGATGTTGATGAACTTTGCACTTATATTCTTGGCTAGAGTTATGCAATTGTCCTCTGATCTAGCTATAAAGTTTCTGCATTTTTGCAGCAAAGTCTTCTGCTCCAGTGCTCCTGATCTCACTCTATTCCAAGTCTCTCCACTCAAATACTCCCCTGGGTTGCATTCCATACAATATTTGGAATGGGATCTTTTGAGTGCTCCTGTTTGGTGAGTCATTGTATGCAATTTTTTTTGTGGCAAAATCTGATCCCATTGATTATGATGCTCAGTGACTAGACTCCTTAATAAATTCCCCAAACTTCTGTTTACCACCTTAGTCTATCCATTTGTATGAGGGTGATAAGCAGATCTGAAGGACAAATTTGTCCCCGACTTCCTCCACAGTGTTCTCCAAAAATGACCAACAAATTTTGTGTCTTTGTCCGAGACAATGCTTATGGGTAGGCCGTGAAGTCTCACAACTTCCTTGAAAAATAGATTTGCAACATGGGATGCATCACTAGTCTTCTGACATGGGATAAAGTGTGTCATCTTTGAAAAACTATCCACCACCACAAATATGGAATCACATCCTCTTTGCGTTCTTGGCATTCCCAACACAAAATGCATGCTTATTACATCCCAAGGCCTCTATGGTATTAGCAATGGTTAATACAATCCAATGTTCTGTCTATTTCCTTTTGCATGTTGGCAGATTCTACATCTGTTCACAAATTTCATCACTTATGTCCTCATACCTAGCCAATAGTATGAACTACTCAACTGTGAAAATGTTTTATCATGGCCGAAATGTCTAGATAATCCTCCACTATGTTTTTCTTTCAAAAGGTTATCCCTCATTGAGCATTTTGATATGCACAATTGATTTCCCTTGAACAACAATCCCTCTTGAATCATGCACTTTTCCCACTGGCTCCTGTCTCTCAGAACAATATTTTCACATGCTTCGTATGCTTTCTTCAAATCTGCATCATCACAATACATATCCTTCAGGTGTTCAAACCCCAAAGTCTTTAGCTGAAATTCCTACAGAATCAAACATCTCCTGCTCAATGCATCAACAACCTTGTTAGCATTCCCAACAATATGTTTTATGAAAAAATAATTCGGCATAAATTCAATCCATTTTGCATGTTTCTGATTCAATATTTCCTGCCTGGTTATGAATTGTAAGGCTTGGTTATCGCTATACAAGACAAATTCCCATGGGACAAGGTAATTTCTCCGTTTCTTCAAGGATTGAATTATGGCATAAAACTCCTTATCATATATGGAGTATTTTCTCTTAGTCTCATTCAAATTTTCACTAAAATAGGTAACAAGTCTATTATCCTAGCTCAAAACTTCTCCAATTGCAACTCCACTTGCATCACATCTCACCTGAAATGCCTTTTCAAAATTTGGCAAGACCAGAATTGGTCGTTCTGTTATTTTCCCCTCCAGTGTATTGAAGATCCTATCGACCTCCTCTGTCCATTTAAAAGACTTGTGCTTCTTCTTTACTGTATCCATCATTGGTGAAAAAATTCCACTGAAATCTCTGATGAACTTCCTATAGAAACTTGCTAATCCATGGAAGCTTCTTACCTCAAACATGCTTCTTGGTGACGACCATTCTTTGATTTCTTTCACCTTTTCTGGATCCATATTCAGTTCATTTGAAGAGATCAAAAAACCCAAGTAAATGAGTTATGTCTTCATAAAAGAGGACTTCTTCAAATTTATCAACTTCTCCTTCTGTAGTCTCCTCATCACTAGTGTCAGGTGTTTCAAATGCTCCTCTTTAGTCTTGCTAAAGATCAGTATATCATCCAATATACAACCACAAAATTGACAATGAAATATTTCAGTATTTCATTCATCAACCTCATAAAAGAACTCAGGGCATTTGTTAAGACAAATGGCATAACAAGCCACTCATACAAACTTTCGTTTGTCTTAAAGGCTGGCTTCCATTCATCACCCTCTCTCATTCTTATTTGGTGATATCCACTTTTCAAATCTATCTTAGAAAATAAGTTTTCCCCACTTAAGCGGTCCATTAAATCATCCATTCTTGGCAATGGGAACCTATACTGAATCGTGATCTTGTTAATGGCTCTTGAGTCTGTACACATTCTCCATCCTCCATCCTTCTTTGGACTCAACACAGTTGGTACTGTGCATGGACTCAAGATCTCTCTGACAAAACCTTTGTCTAACAATTCCTGGACTTGGTTCTTTACCTCCTCATTCTCTCGAGGTGTCAGTCTGTATGTTGCTTTATTTGGTAGATTTGATCCTGATATCAGATCAATATGATGGTTGATACTTATGATGGGTGGCAATGAGTTAGGTAGTTCATCCACCACTATGTTGGAAAAATTATCCAACAATTCTCGAATTTTTTCAGGAAAATCATCCATCGAAGTGCTCGTAAGGATAACTCTGGGTTTCCTCACCATAGAAAACTGCATCTCTTGTTATTTCTTGACTTATTTCAATATTTTCTTCCTACTCATGAGAAGTATGCTTGTGTTGGCTTCCTCTTTTGTTTTTTTCTCCTCTCTTGGCAGCAACATGTGTGTCCTACCATTCTTCTCCAAAGTGTATGTATTATTCCTCCCATCATGAATGACATTCCTGTCAAACTGCCATGGTCTTCCCAAAAAAATGTGTCATACATCCATGGGAATTACATCACATATAATTTCATCTCTATATCCTCTTATTTTAAATTCAACCAAGCATTGTTTAGTAACCATTACCCAGTGTCCTTTCTGCAACCACGAGACTTTGTATGGCTTCAGGTGTGCAGTTGTCTCTAGCTCCAATTTCTCCACCATCTCTGTGGATACTAAGTTGTCAGTGCTCCCACTATAAATTATCACCTTTTACACTCTGTCTTTAGTCTTGCAAGCTGTCCTGAAGAGATTGTTCCTCTGCACTAGCTTTTCAACTTCTGCCTCTGGTTTTAAGAGAACTTTTCTCAACATCAAGGATGTTCCATCCTCTGCTCCTTCTGCTTCAACATTTCTTCTTTGTGCTTCCGAAATGTGAGCTTCACATTCTCCTTCTTTATTTCTCTTAGGACATTTCCAAGACTTATATCCTACCTTTCCACAGGTGTAACATCTCACTTCTCCTCCTCTGCCTCTGCCTCTTCCTCTTCCTCTGGAAGAACTTCTTCCACCATCTTGTCTTCCTTGAGAACTTCCTCCTCTTTTTTAGTGACTATGTGGTTTGTCATTATCATCTTTGGATTTTTGTACCTTTCCATGGGAAACTCCCTTGCCTTTATTTGGAGCTAGGCTTATACCTCTACCTTGTTGGTTTTGTTTTATGGCCAACTTCTCCTCTGCTTTTAGTGAGAACTGATAATCATCCTCCACGGTCCTTACTGACATCATGCTGATATCATCCTAGATTTCATATCTTAGGCCATTTATATACCTGGCAATTTTTTCTTCATCCTTCTCCCTTTGTCCAATTCTAATGTTCAACTTGTAGAACTCCTCTGTGTACTCTTTAACTATCATACCCTTCTGCCTCAGGTTCTGTAATTTCTTGAATAGATTTATCTGGTAATATTTAGGCATGAATTTAGCCTTCATCTTGGTTACCATCCTATCCCAATTATTTATCTTTTGTTTTCCTTTGCTTCTCCTTTCAGCCTGCAGTTCATCCCACCAAAATGTTGCATGTCCTTTGAGTCTGGTGATAGTATGTCTCACCCTTTTCTCCTCATCGACATCTTCATAGTCAAAATATTTGTCCATGGACCTTACCCAGTCCAACATCTCTTCAACATCCAAATTACCTTTGTACATGGGGACCTGTATCTTGGGTCTAGCTCCCAATATAAAAACTGCTCTCAACAAGTGTTCTTTGACAACATTTTCTCCTGTAGCTTCTTCGACTTCTACCTCTTCACTCTCTGCATCGCTGATGTCTCCAGCATCAGGTGCCCTTCTTTTCACTGCCCCCATTACCTCCAATCTTGCACGAAGTTCTTGCATTTCCCTTTTCATGTCTTGATTGAATAAAGGTGGTTCCACTTGTCTCCTCGGTGGCATTGTGTTGACTTTCTCTCACACACAGAGCACAACTTTGAGTTCTTTTTTCTCCTCTATCTCCTTCGCCTGAATCTATAGACGAAAATCAACTCTAATATCACTTGATGTAGTGCCCCTACCTCAGCAGGGTCTACTGACCTCTCAGTCTCTAGATCTTCTCAATCTTCAACCTGGAACAACTCTTCGATTCCCTACTAGAATCTTCAAGAAATATCCACAGGTCCTTTTCACAAAACTCCGTCGTGCAAACAAGCACCAGAGACAAGATTCTCTCACGCGGCCACGGGATGTGACCAGGAGCCTAACCCAAAAGGTGTTTAACGATTTCACATGTTGGGTCTTTTCATGTGAGTCACTCCGACTCTCCAAACCTCTAAAACCCCAACAAGAGCCTAGCGCGAACTAGGTCTTCCCTTATCTTCCATCCATATGACCTCTCGCTATGACCTGGGGCCAAACCTTCCGAGAGCTTCGCAATTTAATGATTCACGAAGTTTGTGGACCACTCACCTCCCTTCTCTTGATATCCAAACTCTCGATATCTCCTTCCCTCAAAATGGATAAATGGTCCAGATCTCTCCTCGATCCGACGGCTCAGATCAAATCGTGAAATCAAATTTCGTGAGTTCCCAGAACTCTTGCCTCTGATTTTTCGAGTTGTGAAATACTAACAAAACCATATCTACGGTCCATGATCTTCCTTCGATCGACAACTGTGATACTTTCACGAGTTCTCACGACCTTTACCTCTGGCTATCCCAAACTATGAATCAGTGAAATGATGCTCTCTCGCCACTTGTCCTCCTTGATAATGGACGACTCCAATGATTTCAAAACTTCATAACCCCACTCCTCCGGTGTACTTTCAAATCTTATCATTAGTGCAGTTTACTTTGATCGGGCGACTACGATTCTTTTGCACTGACGCCGAATGGATGAGATCTTTCCTCCTCTGTTCTTATTCCTCGTTGTCTGGATGTTGATCAGATGGTCCAGATCTATCACGATGATCGATCCAACAATCACTATAGCTCCTCCTCCTGAGTTTGCACTTTCTTCCTTGACTTGGAATATTTCAAAGGTTTCAAAGGCTCTGACCTTTGATTCTTCTACAAACCCACTTTTTGGACCTCGTCTACACCTCTAGAAAGCATATCTCTTTTGAGCTTCTTCGCCTTCTATTCCTTTGACTTCTTAAAGGGTCACTTCAACACTTCGTCGAGTTTCTGATCTGTGCACTCCTTGCAACAGATCCTTATGCACGATTTGAGTTCTTGCGGCCGACTGTGCACACCTTGCAGCAGTCACTTTGCACTCCTTGCAAAGGGAAGTTTCGTGCTATCTCTTCTAAGCTTCGAAATCGAAATAGATTCCGCCAACACACTCCTTGCATCCTGTGTGCACACCTTGCACCGATTCAACATAAGAGAAACAATTCAAACTTATACCAACATTCACAATTTCATGTACTCGTAACAAAATTCATTCATTCTTGAAAACAACAATAAAAGGGAATTGAAAAAAATAATAACATCACAGATTTGGATCAATTTTCCTCTGTTATATTCATTCAGAAATAAAAAATGGCTACACCTATTTTCAAACAACAAATAAAAATACAAAACTCCTACTAACTCACAACAACCTCATTTTGGCATACAAAACCTCTATTTATCTTAGAGGGTCCTTAAGGTCCCNTCGAAAACAAAAACCTAACTGCTACCTAAGTTCAGTTACATTCAAGACGCAGAGTGAAAACTATTTGATCGTTCATGATCATTCCCCCTCCAAGTGTTTGATCTTCCTTTGCTCTTTATCAACTCCCCAAAATATCTGCAGTAAATCCCAACGTTTGAGATTCCGAGATGATTCCCAAGCACTGAGATTTCCTGCTACATGTCCTTGCTAATGATGCTCCTGCATCAATATTGGAAGAGAGAAAATCCTTGTGTAATATGTGAAATGAAAAAGTATATCCCTCCAACATTTTTCAATGCACAAGAACACTACCTCATACACCAAGTTGAGGAGTTTGAAATTTGTGGACATGTTCACACAAGGTCAATGTGGATGGTGGAGAGGCACTTGAAATCATTGAAGGCGTTGGTTAGACAAAGAGAATGTCCCGAGGGTTCTATGGTGGAGGGATATATGGTATATCAATCCATGGTGTATATTAGTCAATATCTTCCTAAATTAGCAACGCCAGCTATGCATGCAGTGGATCGCATTTGGGATGTGAAGTCCATCAAAAAATTTGAAGATCAGGAGCATCTATTGGGGAAAGGTAGAATGAAAAAAATGAGAGGTAATATATTAATAATTATGGAAATTTATATTAATAATACATATAAAGTTTCATTTTTTGTGTATATGATCATACTCATTATAATATTAATATAATTTATTTCATAAATTATTAATATTTATAACCTGCATATTGGACGTTATAACTAATATTTAATATTGGTGAATTATGATTTTTTGATTCAGTTGCTCAAGGGTGGGATGCACTGCATTTATATATTGCAAATAATCTTGACTGGATGAATGTATGGATTGAGAGATGTAAACAACATAATGGAGGTAGGTTATCATGGCAAGTCTGAATTGGTCAGAGAATCTTGTTGTAACGGAGATGCCAATGTTACACAAAGGGAAATTGATTTAGCATATGGTTTGAAAGATGGGCAGGTAAGAAAATTCACCCATTTTATTCAGTCATTTTATATTATATTAATGTGACTACATGTGCACTGTATTTTTCAGATACTTTTAAAGTTATATAAATATATATGTTAATTTATTAATTGACAATGCATCGACTTTTACATATCTAGCATATTGTAGTTGAAACACCACAAGGCTATGTGGTGCAATGGTCCTAAATTTCGCATCAAACAATTGGATGAAACTAGGAAAACTTTTGATAGTGGGATAACTGCAGTATTTCAGGTCACTAATGTTTCTTCTAGGAGTGTCATACATCCACGAGAATCTAAAAATAGATACTATGGGTATTTAAATGATATACTTGAGTGTGACTTTAATTCCTTCAAATTAGTTATGTTCGATGTCAAATGGTATAGGTTACAAATGCATGAACACATTGAGGAAAGAACTATTATTCAACATGCCAACGGATTTCCAATGATTAAAACAACAGTATTTGAAAGAGGACATGATCGTTATGTTTTTCCAAGCCAATGTGAATAGGTCTTTTACTCAAATGTTCCAGGTGAGAGGGATTGGTCATTTGTTGTTATATATGATCCAAGAGGAAGGCCAATTAAGTATACTCATTTACAGGAAGAAGATGATATTGAAGATCAAGAAGATGATTCGACAGATCAGACAGAGCCAGAAGATCATGCAGGGTCGACAAATGAAGAAGACGAAGAAGATCATCATCCAAGCGTAGGAGACAATATTGCAATTCTTGATGATGATGTCGATAAAAATATGCTCGAAAATGACATTGATGACGATGATGATATCATCAATCCTTTCAACATCGTTTATGAACCAGATGATGATACAAATGTTGAGTTCGATGAAGAAGATCAAGATACAGAATAAGGATGATTACACAGATGTTGAGGTTGGATTAGGTATGTGGCTATATAATATTTTAATTTGTATGAATTATTCTCTTAAAATAATTTACTTATAATGTCATGGGTTAATTACATGTTTTTAAGTTTTATGCGACGTTTTTATATCCTATGTTCCATGTTGTTTAATTATTATGTGAAACCTGAAAATAGTTGCCAATATACTAAAGTATGTGGTAGACTTAAAATATCATTTAGAAACACATAATTTCATGTACCTTCATTAATTTTTGTTTTTTTAGTTTCTTATATGCATGAATATTAATAGGATGTTGCTTTCGATTATTTTCTATTTTATAGATTGGGTTTTGGGGATCAATTGAGAGTGATGTGAGGGGGAGGGGAGGGGCCATATGAGATTCTACCTTCACGCGGTTGGCCTTGTTCAGTAGAGGATAAATTATTCTTGAAACCAAGAGAATCTCTTTCATTTTTATACCATCATGATTGTATAAGATTTCATCAATATTGTTGTCATAGTATTGCATCAACTAAGTTTCAATGAACGTTTTTGTAATTTCTATAGAATTTTTGTTGAAACCCTATTTTTCTTACAAAGTACACAATTTGGTTGACACAATTTTTAAGTTTGCATCAGTCTTTCTTCATTTTTCTTTCAGTTTCTACATTAATGTATATATAATGTATTTGTGTCATATTTGTGATAAAAAATCCCTCTTTTTTCATTGATTTCTTAATCAATGCCATAAACATACTCCCTTGCAGTACTAGATGCAGGGACGTGTGTAATGTCGAACGAAGTTTACAAGGAACAAGGAACGAAAATTGTATGAGGACTAGACACCGACAACAATGATCTGTGAATGGGGCCAACGTTGAAATTTTTTCAAACAGTTTCTGTATGCACTGAAATTTGACATGGATATACTATTCACATGCCTTAACGATATGGGAGGGTTTCTGGACTCAAATTTGACTCACACACCCACTTTCTTCCATCATCAATTAATCATGTAAACCATAAACCCTAATTTTCTTTCAAATTACACAATTTCTAGTAGATATGTTAATAATTCCAAATTTCATATTCGTATTTGACTCAAGGTCCAACTAGCTTGCAAAGTATCAAATTTTAAATTCAAGTTGATAAACCAAATATGAAACAAATCCAAGCATCATTTGATATCGTCGCAAGAGAGACAAATGTAAATAATCTTGCGATGAATTAGCTATACTATCGATGAAAAAAGTTCATCAATAGTATAGCTAATTCGTCGCAAGAATGTGTCTAATTTGAATGGTGTTACATGGTTTTCAAGGAGTGTAGGGATTATAATATGGTATAATGTAGTGTATTCTATATGAACAATCTCTATGCCAAACCTCAAAATGGATAGTACCATATATTGCTCATAAGACAAATATTCTTTGTATGTTTCCTTTGTGGTGGCGCAAGCCCTCAGTACGCATGATGCATGACAATGAAATGTAACAATTTTACTATTGAATGATAGTTTTATGTCACCCATGGTTAAGGAAATAACGTAATGTTCTTAGGTCCTATTTGAATCTTCTTATAATTGAGATTCGTTACATAGTCGTTGAAAAAAGACAAAAGACTTATGTAGCGGATATTTGGTCTTTGTGTGGGACATTTTATGCCATTAGTATTTTTTGTACAAAAATAATTGATCGTGGGGACTACACCATGGTCAAGGAACGAGGAACAAGGAACAAGGAACAAGGAACATAGAACAATGAACAAGGAACAAAAAATGTAATAGGACTAGACATGGGCAATAGTGACATGTGAATGGGGCCAACATTGAAATTTTTTCAAACTGTTTATGTATGCATTGAAATTTTTCATGGATAGACTATTCACATAAATTAACGATATAGGAGGGTTTATGGGCTCAAATTTGACTCACACACCCACTTTATTCCATCATAAATGCATCATGTAAACCATAAACCCTAATTGTCTTTCAAAGTACACAATTTGGTTGATGCAAGTTTTAAGTTTTTGTCAGTCTTTCTACATTTTTCTTTCAGGTTCTACATTAATGTATATACAATGTATCTGTTTCATATTTGTGATGGAAAATACCTCTTTTTCGTTTATTTCTTAATCAAAACCATAAAAATACTAGAGGCGAGAAACAATGACATGTGAATGGGGCCAACGTTGAAATTTTTTCAAATTGTTTATGTATGCATTGAAATTTGACATGGATAGAATATTTGCATGCCTTAATGATATGGGAGGGTTTCTCGACTCAAATTTCACTCGCACACCCACTTTCTTCCATCATCATATGATCATCATGTAAACCATAAACCTTATTTTTTATATGTTCTAGTAGATATGTTAATGATTCCAAATTTCATATTCGTATTTCACTGAAGGTCCAACTATCTTGCAAAGTATCAAATTTTAATTTCAAGTTGACAAACCAAATATGAAATGAATCCAAGCATAATTTGATATCGTCGCAAGAGAGACGAATGTAAATAATCTTGCGATGAGTTAGCTATACTATCGACGAAAAATTTTTGTCGATGGTATAGCTAATTCGTCGCAAGAATGTGTCTAATTTGAATGGTGTTACATGGTTTCCAAGGAGTGCACGGATTATAATATGGTGCAATGTAGTGTATTCTATATGAACAATCTCTATGCCAAACCTCAAAATGGGTAGTACCATATATTTTTCATAAGACAAATATTCTTTGTATGTTTCCTTTGTGGTGGCTCAAGCCCTCAGTACGCATGATGCATGACAATGAAATGTAACAATTTGACTATTGAATGATAGTGTTATGTCACCCATGGTTAAGGAAAGAACATAAGGCTATTAGGTCCTATTTGAATCTTGTTAGAATTGAGATTCGTTACATAGTCCTTGAAAAAAGACAAAAGACTTATGTAGCAGATATTTGGTCTTTCTGTGGGACATTTTATGCCATTAGTATTTTTTGTACAAAAATAATGGATATTGGGGACTACACCATGGTAAAGTAACGAGGAAAAAGGAACAGGGAACAAGGAACGAGGAACACGAAACAAGGAACAAGGATAAAAAATTGTATTAGGACTAGACACAGACAACAATGACCTGTGAAAGGGGCCAACATTAAATTTTTTTCAAACTGTTTATGTATGCACTGGAATTTGTCATGGATATACTATTATCATGCATTAATGATATGGTAGGGTTTCTGGGCTCAAATTTTACCCACACACCCACTTTCTTCCATCATCAATTCATCATGTAAACCATAAACCCTAATTTTCTTTCAATGTACACAATTTGGTTGACGCAAGTTTTAAGTTTTCGCCAGTCTTTCTTCATTTTTATTTCAGGTTCTACATTGATGTATATACAATTTATCTGTGTCATAGTTGTGATGAAAAATCCCTTTTTTCCTTGATTTCTTAATCACCATAAAAGTACTAGAGGCGGGCAACAGTGACATGTGAATGGGGCCAACGTTGAAATATTTTCAAATTGTTTCTGTATGCGTTGAAATTTGACATGGATAGACTATTTGCATGCCTTAACGATATGGGAGGGTTTTTGGACTCAAATTTCACTCACACATCCACTTTCTTCCATCATCATATGATAATCATGTAAACCATAAACCCTATTTTTCATATGTTCTAGTAGATATCTTAATGATTCCAAATTTCATATTCGTATTTGACTCAAGGTCCAGCTAGTTTGCAAAGTATCAAATTTTAATTTCAAGTTGATAAACCAAATATGAAATGAATCGAAGCATCATTTGATATCATTGCAAGAGGGACGAATGTAAATAATCTTGCGACGAATTAGTTATATTATCGACAAAAAAAGTTCGTCGATAGTATAGCTAATTCATCACAAGAATGTGTCTAATTTGAATGGTGTTACATGGTTTGCAAGGAGTGTAGGGATTATAATATGGTGCAATGTAGTGTAGTCTATATGAACAATCTCTATGCCAAACCTCAAAATTGATAGTACCATATGTTGTTCATAAGACAAATATTTTGTTTATCTTTCCTTTGTGGTGGCTCAATCCCTTAGTACACATGATACATGACAATGAAATGTAACAATTTGACTATTGAATGATAGTGTTATGTCACCCATGGTTAAGGAAAGAACATAAGGTTCTTAGGTCTTATTTTAATCTTCTTAGAATGGAGATTCGTTACATAGTCCTTGAAAAAAGACAGAAGACTTATGTAGCAGATACTTGGTCTTTGTGTGGGGTATTTTATGCCATTAGTAATTTTTGTAGAAAAATAATGGTTCATGGGGACTACACCATGGCCAAGGAACAAGGAAAAATGAACAAGAAATAAGGAACAAGGAAAAAGGAACAAGGAATGAGGAACAAAAAACAAGGAACAAGGAGCATAAATTGTACTAGGACTAGACATGGGCAATAGTGACCTGTGAATGGGGCCAACGTTGAAATTTTTCAAACTGTTTATGTATGCATTGAAAATTTTCACAGAAAGACTATTCGCATGCATTAACGATATGAGAGGGATTTTGGGCTCAAATTTGACTCACACACCCACTTTATTCCATCATCAATTCATCATGTAAACCATAAACCCTAATTTTCTTTCAAAGTACACAATTTGGTTTACACAAGTTTTAAGTTTTCATCAGTCTTTCTTCATTTTTATTTCAGGTTCTACATTAATGTATATACAATGTATTTGTGTCATAGTTGTGATGAAAAATCCCTCTTTTTCATTTCTTAATCAACACCATAAAAATACTATAGGCGGACAACAATGACATGTGAATGGGGCCAACGTTGAAATTTTTTCAAACTGTTTCTGTATGAATTGAAATTTGACATGGATATACTATTCGCATGCCCTAACGATATGGGAGGTTTTATGGACTCAAATTTCACTCACACACCCACTTTATTCCATCATCATATGATCATCATGTAAACCATAAACCCTATTTTTCATATGTTCTAGTAGATATGTTAATGATTCCAAATTTCATATTCGTATTTGACTCAAGGTCCAGCTAGCTTGCAAAGTATCAAATTTTAATTTCAAGTTGATAAACAAAATATGAAATGAATCCAAGCATAATTTGATATTGTCACAAGAGAGACAAATGTAAATAATCTTGCGACGAATTAGCTATACTATCGACGAAAATAGTTCGTTGATAGTATAGCTAATTCGTCGCAAGAATGTGTCTAATTTGAATGGTGTTACATGGTTTTCAAGGAGTGTAGGGCTTATAATATGGTGCAATGTAGTGTATTCTATATGAACAATCTCTATTCCAAACCTTAAAATGGATAGTACCATATCTTGTCCATAAAACAAATATTCTTTGTATGTTTCCTTTGTGGTGGCTCAAGTCCTTAGTACGTATGATGCATGACAATGAAATGTAACAATTTGACTATTGAATGATAGTGTTATGTCACCCATGGTTAATGAAATAAAGTAAGGTTCTTAGGTCCTATTTGAATATTCTTATAATAGATATTCATTACATATTCCTTGAAAAAATACAAAAGACTTATGTAGCGGATATTTGATCTTTGTGTGGGACATTTTATGCCATTAGTATTTTTTGTACAAAAATAATGGATCTTGGGGAATACACCATGGTCAAGGAACAAGGAAAAATGAACAAAGAACAAGGAACAAGGAATGACGAACACATAACAAGGAACAAGGAACATAAATTATACTAGGACTAGACACGGGCAATAGTGACCCGTGAATGGGGCCAACGTTGAAATTTTTTCAAACTATTTATGTATGCACTGAAATTTTTCATGGATAGACTATTCTCATTCCTTAACGATATGGGAGGGTTTCTGGGCTCAAATTTGACTCACACACCCACTTTCTTCCATCATCAATTCACCATGTAAACCATAAACCCTAATTTTCTTTCAACGTACATAATTTGGTTGACGCAAGTTTTAAGTTTTCATCGGTCTTTCTTCATTTTTCTTTTAGGTTCTACATTAATGTATATACAATGTATCTGTGCCATATTTTTGATGAAAAATTCATCTTTTTCGTTGATTTCTTAATCAACCCCATAAAAATACTAGAGGCGGACAACAGTGACATGTGAATTGGGCCAACATTGAAATTTTTTCAAACTGTTTCTGTATGCATTGAAATTTGACATGGATAGACTATTTGCATGCCTTAATGATATGGGAGGGTTTCTAGACTAAAATTGGACTCACACACCCACTTTATTTCATCATCAATTCATCATGTAAACCATAAACCCTATTTTTCTTTCAAAGTACACAGTTTCTAGTAGATATGTTAATGATTCGAAATTTCATATTCATATTTGACTCAAGGTCCAACTAGCTTGCAAAGTATCAAATTTTAATTTCAATTTGATAAACCAAATATGAAATGAATCCAAGAATCATTTTATATCGTCGCAAGAGAGACGAATGTAAATAATCTTGCGACGAATTAGCTATACTATCGACGAAAAAAGTTCGTCGATAGTATAGCTAATTTGTCACAAGAATGTGTCTAATTTGAATGGTGTTACATGGTTTTCAAGGAGTGTAGGGCTTATAATATGGTGCAATGTAGTGTAGTCTATATGAACAATCTCTATGCCAAACCTCAAAATGGATAGTACCATATATTGTTCATAAGACAAATATTCTTTGTATGTTTCCTTTGTGGTGGCTCAAGCCCTCAGTACGCATGATGAATGAAAATGAAATGTAACAATTTGACTATTGAATGATAGTGTTATGTCACCCATGGTTAAGGAAATAAAATAAGGTTCTTAGGTCCTATTTGAATCTTCTTAGAATTGAGATTCGTTACATAGTCATTGAAAAAAGACAAAAGACGTATGTAGCGGATATTTGGTCTTTGTGTGGGACATTTTATTCCATTAGTATTTTTTGTACAAAAATAATGGATCTTGGGGACTATACCATGGTCAAGGAACATGAAACAAGGAACAAGGAATTAGTAATATGTAACAAGGAACAAGGAACAAGTAACGAGGAACATGGAACAAGGAAAAAGGAAAAAAAATTGTACTAGGACTAGACACAGGCAACAATGACCTGTGGATGGGGCTAATGTTGAAATTTTTTCAAACTGTTTATGTATGCACTGAAATTTGTCATGGATAGAATATTTGAATGCCTTAATGATATGGGAGGGTTTATGGGCTCAAATTTGACGCACACACCCACTTTCTTCCATCATCAATTAATCATGTAAACCATAAACCCTAATTTTCTTTCAAAGTACACAATTTGGTTGACGCAAGTTTTAAGTTTTCATTAGTCTTTATTCATTTTTATTTTAGGTTATACATTAATGTATATACAATGTATCTATGTCATAGTTGTGATGAAAAATCCCTCTTTTTCGTTGCTTTCTTAATCAACACCATAAAAACACTAGAGGCAGGCAACAATGACATGTGAATGGGCCCAACGTTGAAATTTTTTAAAACTGTTTCTGTATGCATTGCAATTTGACATGGATAGACTATTCACATGCCTTAACGATATGGGAGGGTTTAGGGACTCAAATTTCACTCACACACGCACCTTATTCCATCATCACATGATCATCATTTAAACCATAACCCTATTTTTCATATGTTCTAGTAGATATGTTAATGATTCCAAGTTTCATATTTGTATTTGAATGAAGGTCCAACTAGCTTGCAAAGTATCAAATTTTAATTTCAAGTTGATAAAAAAAATATGAAATGAATCCAAGAATCATTTGATATCGTCACAAGAGAGACAAATGTAAACAATCTTGCGACGAATTAGCTATACTATCGACGAAAAAAGTTCGTCGATAGTATAGCTAATTCGTCGCAAGAATGTGTCTAATTTGAATGGTGTTACATGGTTTTCAAGGAGTATTGTAGGGATTATAATATGGTGTAATTTAGTGTAGTCTATATGAACAATATCTATGCCAAACCTCAAAATGGATAGTACCATATCTTGTTCATAAGACAAATATTCTTTGTATGTTTCCTTTGTGGTGGCTCAAGCCCTCAGTATGCATGTTGCATGACAATGAAATGTAACAATTTGACTATTGAATGATATTTTTATGTCACCCATGGTTAAGGAAAGAAAATAAGGTTCTTAGGTCCTATTTTAATCTTCTTAGAATTGAGATTCGTTACATAGTCCTTGAAAAAATACAAAAGACTTATGTAGCGGATATTTGGTCTTTGTGCGGGCCATTTTATGCCATTAGTATTTTTTGTACAAAAATAATGGGTCTTGGGGACTACACCATGGTAAAGGAACGAGGAACAATGAACAAGGAACAAGAAACACAGAACAAGGAACAAGGAACAAAAATTGTACTAGGACTAGACACGAGCAACAATGACCTATGAATGGGGCCAACGTTGAAATTTTTTCAAATTGTTTATGTATGCACTGAAATTTGTCATGGATAGAATATTAGCATGGATTAATGATATGGGATATTTTATGGGCTCAAATGTGACTCACACACCTACTTTCTTCCATCATCAATTCATCATGTAAACCATAAACCCTAATTTTCTTTCAAAGTACACAATTTGGTTGACGCAAGTTTTAAGTTTTCGTCAGTCTTTCTTCATTTTTATTTCAGGTTCTACATTAATGTATACACAATGTATTTGTGTCATAGTTGTGATGAAAAATCCCTCTTTTCCATTGATTTCTTAATCAACACCATAAAAATACTAGAGGTGGGCAACAGTGACATGTGAATGGGGCCAACATTGAATTTTTTTCAAATTGTTTATGTATGCATTGAAATTTGACATGGATAGACTGTTTGCATGCCTTAAAGATATGGGAGGGTTTCTGCACTCAAATTTCACTCACACACCCACTTTCTTCCATCATCATATGATCATCATGTAAACCATAAACCCTATTTTTCATATGTTCTAGTAGATATGTTAATGATTCCAAATTTCATATTCGTATTTGACTCAAGGTTTAGCTAGCTTGCAAAGTATCAAATTTTAATTTCAAGTTGATAAACCAAATATGAAATGAATCCAAGCATCATTTGATATCGTTGCAAGAGAGACAAATGTAAATAATCTTGGGACGAATTAGCTATATTATCGACGAAAAAAGTTTGTCGATAGTATAGCTAATTCATCGCAATAATGTGTCTAATTTGAATGGTGTTACATGGTTTGCAAGGAGTAATATAGGGCTTATAATATGGTGCAGTGTAGTGTATTCTATATGAACAATCTCTATGCCAAACCTCAAAATGGATAGTACCATATCTTGTTCATAAGACAAATATTCTTTGTATGTTTCCTTTGTGGTGGCTCAAGCCCTCAATATGCATGATGCATGACAATGAAATGTAACAATTTGACTATTGAATGATAGCATTATGTCACCCATCGTTAAGGAAATAACATAAGGTTCTTAGGTCCTATTTGAATCTTCTTAGAATTAAGATTCGTTACATAGTCCTTGAAAAAAGACAAAAGACTTATGTAGCGGTTATTTGGTCTTTGTATTGGAAAGGATTTATGCAATTCAAAACATGAATAAGGAAATACCCAAGGAGAGGTGGATTGAAAATACATTATATGATTAAATTAAATTCTTGTAGATTTTGAAGCATTAATACTTAGAGTAATTTTGATAAACTAAGGGTCCCTTTACCTATGTCAATTCCACATGTCATATATTGGAAATGGCACTTGTTTTCTCCATTCCCCCTTGTCCATGTCATCCATGCCATCTCTCAGCATTTCACTAGTTCACCTATCCTAACACTTTACATTGTTGACATCATCATGTTGGCATGGCGCAAAAAAGTATTCTTTATGGAGAAACAAAGTACTTAGATGAAAGCAAAAAATAAAGACACGACATAATTAATGAAGCTTGTGCAATTTATTAAGTTCTAATTTTTTAATTTTATTGCATGCCCTTGCAGTACTAGATGCAGGGACATGTGTCTTGAACAAATTTTAAAAGAATGGGGCTTACATGTCGTGAATATGTCTTTGAATGATGTTACATGGTTTGCTAGGAGTGTAGGGCTTATGTAGGGTTTATATGGTGCAATGTAGTGTAGTCTATAAGAACAATCTATGTGCCAAACCTCAAAATAGATAGTACCATATCTTGTTCATAAGACAAATATTATTTGTATGTTTCCTTTGTGGTGGCTCAAGCCCTCACACATGATGCATGACAATGAAATGTAACAATTTGACTATCGAATGATAGTGCTATCTCACATGCAAATTCTGAACTGACTTATAAGCTATCAAATGAACTTTGACAAGCCCTTATGTCCCAAGAATCATTTGATTTGTAGGATCTTGATAGCTTTCAAGACTCTTATCTCTGCAAGGAATTTTTCTCTAGGGGGAAGATATGACACACATAACATGAATGAATAGTTAATTGAGCAAGTTCTTGTAGGTAAATTGTAATGATGAGACCCATAACACTACAACCCATATCTAACAAAGACTAGTTAGCAATCCCCAATGTTAATAATTCACAACACATGGGATGAGTAACTGCACATTCTATCATATATTTCACTTCCATTTTAGGGGGCTCACCATACCTAATGGTGTCCTGCTGGTTTATTGTTATTCTTATGAAAAATTATTTAACCTACCTAACCCATCAACCAACCTAACCTACTTCATTAAATCACATAAGGTACTTACCCCAATAACTTACACAATGTACCCCTTTGACCCACAACCTACATAAACGACCACTGACCTACTTAATAGAAATACCTACCCCACCTAATCTACAAACCTATCCTACCTAATCCACAAACCTATCCCAACTAACCCACTTAACCCTCTAAACCAACCTACCTAATCCACATCAAAAAATTAAAGGGATTTAACAATTTGAACATTTCAACTCACCAAAAAGGGGGAAGATATGGCACACATAACATGAATGAATAGTTAATTGAGAAATTTCTTGTAGTTAAATTGTAATGATGATATCCATAACACTACAACCCATATCTAACAAAGACTAGTTAGCAGTCCCCAACGTTAATAATTCACAACACATGGGATGAGTAACTGCACATTCTATCATATATTTCACTTCCATTTTAGGGGGTTCATCACACCTAATGGTTTCCTGCTAGTTTATTGTTTTTCTTATTAAAAATGACTTAACCTACCTAACCCATCAACCAACCTAACCTACTCCTAACCTACACAATGTACCCCTTTGACCCACAACCTACATAACCAACCACTGACCTACTTAATAGACATACCTACCCCACCTAATCCAAAAACCTATCCCACCTAATCCACAAACCTATCCCACCTAACCCACTTAACCCTCTAAACCAACCTACCTAATCCACATAAAAAAATTAAAGGGATTTAACAATTTGAACATTTCAACTCACCGAAAAGGGGGAAGATATGGCACACATAACATGAATGAATAGTTAATTGAGAAAGTTCTTGTAGTTAAATTGTAATGATGAGATCCATAACACTACAACCCATATCTAACAAATACTAGTTAGTATTCCCCAACATTAATAATTCACAACACATGGGATGAGTAACTGCACATTCTATCATATATTTCATTTCCATTTTAGGGGCTTCATCACACCTAATGGTGTCCTGCTAGTTTATTGTTATTCTTATTAAAAATGGCTTAACCTACCTAACCCATCAACCAACCTAACCTACTCCATTAACCCACATAAGGTAATTACCAAAAAATGCATTTAAAAATACCAAAAAATAAAATAAAAAGGGAATTAAATTGTCACAAGAGGTGAATCAAATGATGACATAAAGGAACTATTACAATTCCCACTCAGATTTAATGCATAAGAAACCAATGAGTTTTCCCTCCAATGGATGTGCCCCTATAAGTGAAACATGTTAGTTAGAAGAGACTTGTCCTCACATTCCTTATTTTCTTATTTCCTAAGGATAGGAAACTAGGTTCTTTACACATCTCCTTTCAAAGCAGGCTTGTCCTCGCTCGACTTTATGGGAAACCAAGCTCTAGGATATCCCTACTCAAAGAAAGCTTATCCTTAAGCCACCTAAGACCCATATTTGTAGTTTTCCAATATTGTGTTCCAACAATGCCTCAAAAACCCCTCGCAAGATGTTGGGATTAAATACGAAATTCTAGTAAAACATTGAAAGGCCCTACTAAAGCATTAATACTTTGGGTTTTTAAAGATTTAAACATATCTATTATGTGATGAAGATGAAAACTGGTTGTCCTTTAAATCGTCAAACCTATGGGTTATGGGCCCATATAATGGACTATAACAGTCCTTGCAACAACCTTGAATTCGTTCAACAGTACCCTGGTGTCATTATCAATCTCTTATGCACAAATCCACGCTCCCCAAGTGCCGATCCTTTACTCATATGTTCCATAACTTTGAACCTGGGTATAACTTTCTGAATGACCACACGCTAATCCAAAAGGTTCTTAACTATCCACCATAGGTTTATTTTGATGATGGACAATCCACATCATTTCGGGGGGGTTGACTCTTGACTCAAATCTCGAGACAGGGGACCCCAAAAATCCACCTTATACTGACACATGGATTTCTAATCCTGCACATGCTCTTATTTCGAGCGATTGACTTATGTTAATTCCCTTGTCGTTTGTCATGAAAAAAGGATATATCGTCGTCGATCCATTCTATGATCGACAGTCGATCATTCACCGTACTAGAATATGATCATTTCAAAGTATCCCGGAGTTGCAAATCTGATAGATGGCCTATGTCTCACACTTACATCCAAACACAATCACGCATGAAATAGAATGCACCATAATACATAATTACAAAAATTCATTATCTATTTGAGCTCAAATTACACTATGGCCTCGACGGTCCCGATCGCCTCTCAGTTAATCTACACACTCACCCTAGTATTACATTATTCATGGGCCTCCCCAAAAACACCTGAAGGTTCATAATTTATAACAATTAAAATGTAATAAGGATCATATCACTGAAAGGATCCGATCTAACTCCCAAAAATCGCTCACAATCAATTAAAATATGCTTAACATAGCAGTTACAAAAACAAATTCAATCAATTGTAGAGGAAATCATATCCTCAAGGCCACATCCTCCTATGGAAGGTTCAAATTTCAAATTTTTACTTAGGGGGGGTTGATGCTCCTGCATCACACTCCTAGGTACAAAAATCTTCATGATCTCCTGATCATGTGTTGTCATTTTTCCATTTCATTCATCTACTTTCTCTTCATGTATCACTGAGCTTGTCCTTACACTCAAAAGTGAGCTGTAACGAAGCCTCCACTTTCATAATCATCGTCGTCATTGTTGTCGTCATCATCATTTTCATCATCATCCTCATTTTCATTGTTTTCATAGTCATCATCATCATTGTCATCCTTTTCACCATCATCATTGTGGTCGTCATCGTCATTGTTATCACTGTAATCAACGTTTTCATTGTCCCCCTCATCCTCCACATCATCATTGTCATCATCATCGTTGTCATCTTATATGGGTCAAGGTATATAGGGATTATGAGATAGGGGTTATGTCAACAAAGGGAGTCATAAATCTATGGTAAAATCATTTTATAATATCATTTTATAAAATCTATGGTAAAATCATTTTATAACATATGGTAAAATCTAATGCTAAAAGGGAATAATTTTCATTTTATAAAATTCCAATAAATTTAATTCAATAATAAAATTAATTTAATTCAATTTATAAATTTAATTTAATAATATATATATATATATATATATATATATATATATATATATTATATTATTATATAATATATAATAATAAATAAGAAATAAGAAATAAAAAATAACAAAAAAAATAAAATAAGAAATAACAACATGTAACAAGAAATAACAAAAAAAACATGTAACAAAACCAAAATAGAGAGACAAAAACGTTGTTTGAAGATATTTGCGCTCACTCACTATTTTTGAAGATATTTGTGTGCTCTCACTCGAGACTGCAACAAGGAGACAAACGCCCACCATCGAGGTGGCCCTATCTGGCCATAGTGCGAGTGATTACTGCAACAAGGAGACATGACCACCATTGTTCCCACACAAGCCCACCATCGAGGAGGCCCTATCCAGCCATAGCACGAGTGATTACTGCAACAAGGAGAGAGGTCGCCCACCATTGTTCCCACACGATCCCACCATCGAGGAGGCCCTATCCATCCATAGCGCAAGCGATTACTGGTGAGAACCTCTGTGAGAACATGATCCCACCAACAATGCTACCAAACTCGATGAGAACCTCTACATTGTAATTTTTCTAGAGTAATTTTATATGTCAAAATGGTTTGTTTATGCGTGGGCCATTCTTTGGACACGATTTTGGGGTTCTAATATAGGATGGGGGTTCTGATATAGGGCCCATGGAAATTCCAACTACAAGGGAAATCATATCTCCTCCTTCGTCCATGTCATCTTTCCTATATAAATGAGGCACGCTTTCTTGCAAAACAGTTGGAGGAACTATGTCCAGAAGCTTGAGACTCTGAAAAACAAAAGTCCTATCCAGAATTTTGTTTTTCCATTGCTGACATTGTCTTCAATTCTGTTACTAGTTTACGAAGTAACTCAAATAAAGATATATGTTCTCGACACTTTAATTAAATTCTATACTCCTTTATTATTCCAATAACATCATTGTGTGCATAATGATCAATTCCATATACAAACCGTAATGATTTTAAGGTTTCATGTAGAATTGCTAGGTACTGAAGAATTGTATCATCTAATGTACGAATAAGTGCCTCTACTTCGAAACTCCATGTGAAACTTATGCACCTCTCAATAGCTACTTCAAGTAAGGAAGTCACTTGTGTAATACATTCTTCCATCCTCCTTACTGTCTCACTAAGCTAAACTCCTTGAACACCCACACCACGAGGAACAACTCCTCACAAGTTTAGAGAAACAATCTCAGCCAAAATAATTACATGTTCCAATTCACCATACCTCTGTTTATAACTCTCATATGGTGAATAAAAATCCCTTAAACTATTTTCCAAGACTGTTATATCAACAACTGCAAACAAGTGATTAATATTTCTAGCAAAAGCTCGAGTCATATTATGCAATTCAATTAATGTATCAATATTTGTAGTCTTAAATCCAATACTTCTTAAGGTCTCTCCAGGTGATAAATGTGATAATACTCCTATCAAATTCCTTATTCCAATCAAGGCTTCCCCATGTGTACCATCGATATGATAAATAAAGCTCGTAGATATCATTGACATTGTCTCAATCAAAAAATTTGGTACTAGCAATTTATACTCCTCTAGAAATGCAGTCATGCACCATTTCTATTCTTGCTCTAGCTCATGAAGAACCTCATCATAAAAATGAGGTAACCAACTCAAAAAATAAGTATAGTTGTCATTACTTATGGAAGAAATAGTCATTGTTTGCATTTTCACATTTGCAAACTATGAAACTTCACCAACAACAAACAAGCAATGTCTCATATTAGCTAAGGTTTCTGCAGCCTGAGAAAGGTCTTCATTTCACTCAAGCAGAGAGCTCACTGCTTGCAATCACGAAATTATTATTTTGAAATGTTTTCATCAAGAAGGGTACTAAATCTGGTTACTAATGCTTCAGAAACCCTCACTGAATTGCAATATTGACATTTATAATTCTTCATTGATATACATGGTTCTCTTATTACCTATATAGTGTTGGGTCAAATATCTACTACTTATTTTTCTATGACACCAACATGCTATGGCAGCAATGTGTCAATCCCACCAAATATGGATCTTTGTGACACATGACTTGACTACATATGGTTGATGTAAGCATTAATCTCTCAAGGCACAAAATAAACCACATAAGTTGTAAGATGGGCCTTGAAATCCTACTATATAGTGGTCCATCATAATCACTAGGGTTTATTTCCCTTAGATCACTAGCCTATGAAATGTACACTAGGACCAATGAACTCTTATAATTTCTCATATGATTTGAAGTTATAAACACAAATTGTCTTTTATATGGGTTTGAGTAGTCAACTATTGTTGAAGTTTTACTTATACAAGTAGAAATTATGATTCTTCTTTATTATTATAATCATTTTTATACAGCTAGCAACTATAATTATGATCTTTCCAACTCGCCCTTCCTTGCCTTCTGGAAACCCCATTTTTTTTCCCACATGAGTTGTGTCACTGACTATTTCCATGCCTCTAGGCGCCTATCTTTTCAACTCACCATGGTGTGCCGTAGTGAAACCCCATGTTTGTGTTGGCTTTGGGAAACCCCAAGTTTCTTCACCTCCGCCTTATCCTCTTAATATTCACCTTATCCTCCATGTCGACCACCTTGACCTCTTCTTCTTACACTATAGCCACGTCTTCTTATATAGTCACCAACCCCTATTCACTTTATGTGCACTCTCAAGTGCCTTTCCCCCTTTGATGAGAACACCTTGTGTGGCACCTACTCCAATACCCACCATGACTGCAGTGGGTGTTGCAAGGCCCAAAGCATAGGGACAAGCTATAACCATGATAGATATGCCAAACTGAAGAGCAAGCTCAAACTCATCCATGGAAGAAGGGATCCAAGACTTGGGGTATGAACCAATCTTTCCTGCTACAAACCATGCTAGCTAGGTAGTAAAGGAGATCACAATAACCTAAAAAACAATGAACAAAGGTAACCATGTTTAGTTTCAAAATAAGAATTCCACATGATCTAGGTTCAACCAAACTGCCAAAGGCTCATTTTTTACTTAACTATGGAAGAATAAGAACTTTGAAATCTCAGGACATATGACTCATCTGTGGAAGAAAGAACTAAAGAAAATAAGGCAATGTTTTTTTAATTTCCTGTGTGTACGAAAGCACTAAATAAAATAATGCATGCAAGGTAAAAATGACACTAAAGCAAGTGTGTTGAAATAAGCAAGTGCATTTTCATATGCACCAAAACTTATAGATAGTTGCAGTTCACATATTTTGATAGAATATACATGTGGGGGTTTGAAGCCCCATTCTTGTTTATCAGGGCTTCTCAGGTCTCTTCCACCCACTTCCTTCAACATGGGTGCATCATTTCTTATGTACTTAGTTCAGTCACAATTGGGATGTACTTCAAATTTTAACATCCATATATATATGTATTCGAGACTGATTATGTCATATTAATATATTCCGATCAGGGTTTCTTGGACGATGTTGTATTCAAGACTTCTTCATTGTCTCACTATTTATATCATGAGTTATCTCAACGAGTATGGGTATGCCTACCTAGTCCCATTGAGATCATGTAGCTCACCAGCTTGTGACCCTTTTGTTGACAAGTAATTTTTTGTGGCCTCTTCGATGGTTGCACCTCTATTTTTTTCCTGTGGCATTTTTATCTGTGACATGGATATGGATATGTATTTTACACCTCTATTTTTTCCTAGCAGTACTTCACACATAGTAATCTATCAAGAAATTATTTCTTTTCTTAAAACCTCTTGCTCCTTCCCATATCTAGTTTTCATCGAAGTTGAAATTCTTGCATTTCATTTTCCTCTTGCATGGTTTAAAGAGTCGAGTCAAAACGCCATCAGTTTCATGACCACTCCTTTGAGTAACAACAGTCTATAATCAAGCACTAATTAAAATTTATCTAGAAACTTTTCTAGGGCTCTTCAAACCCATCTTAGCTTAGGTGTAGAGCTTTGGAATAGGATTGTGAGAATAACTTTCCAAAGATGCTAAACACACATAAATCCTTGATTTAGGGAGTGAAATCCAGTTGCTATATCACTAAATTTGGGAAGCCCTTCTAACACAAGGGTCAATCACGAGGTCGAATTGGGGCCCTCAGAGTAATCAACCCTGCTTTGTTGGTCTTGGTGTCGACTGTTGACTCTCCCCCCTCTGCTTTGTTATAGTAAGTGGTACCATAGAGGCCATAATCTTTTAGACTTCCTACACAAGGTGACAACACAGGGAAGGTGGTGTTGTACCTAGGATCGACGTTGGTTAGACTCACTCGGACTCATTGGATGGTTTCCCACTGCTCGGTGAGGTAACTTGCACCAGGGCATTAGTTCATTAAGTAGGTTGTTAACGTAACTTTCCCACCCGCTGAAACTCAGCCCCTTCACGCATCGATTCTGCGATGTTGGATTCCATCACTAACTAGTGCTTCTTTGTGAGAAGGTTTGTTTGCATGCTTGACTCCTAGATTAATTAGCATGTGTTGTTGTTTCTCCTTATTTGGCCTTAGGATTGAGTTTGTGTCTAATGGCATCAGTTCTGGGTTAATTCCTCAATTGATCAATACAAAATATGGATACCATTAAAATAAAAGGTAATAAAGAGGTAACAAATAGATCATACATAACTTACGTCTTATAGTTCTCCAACATTGTTCTTTACACTTAGTCTGACAAACACCAAATGGAATGGGTTACACAAGGTCAATGGAGAATGTTATTGGAAATTTCAAAATATTATCATAAACCCACATCTCACATATTTGTACATGCACCATAGATTCGCAATCTTTCATGAAGACGTCCGGGAGAAATGCCTCCATGAAAAATTGTCCACATCAGAATTGTCCATTTCCTTGATGGAAATATATAAAATTCCCTTGAAGATATTTTAGTCCTTGTCTTGCTTAAAAAGGATGATCCCATTCTGGAAGTGGTCAAAGACTACTTTTATCCCCCCTCTATCTAGTAAATGCTACTTCTTATACTAGCCTTCCCCTATAATAGGGAGTGTTGTGTCCCTTTTCTAGAAAATAAGTGAGGTTCCTCTTCTTTCTCCCAACATTCTCCCAACCTCTTGGACAATAATACATGCAGCCTCAAAACTAATGTTTAGGAAAACTAGAATCCAATCATGAACTAGGAGTGAACCGGTAGTGAGGGGTGCAAACCGGGAGTGAGGGGTTGTCTAGCTGAAATCCTATGCTAGGAATCCAACAAAGACGACGGTTCCTCAATCCGAGTCTCGATTTTCATTTTATACCCAGTTGCAAGTTGCATCCCAAACCATTTCGGGGACTCTTGGCAATTCCTCCTCGGGGCATAAAAGCCTAACAGAGTAGTATTTTTGAGCTCCATGCGATTCTGCATGCTTTTTTAGGCATGGACTAGGTGACCACATTGTACATCTTCTCCCAAGGCATGGCTTCGTAAATTGGACCCCTAAATCCAAATGTTGCATTGTTTCTTATTGAGCAAAGCACTAGTTATCGAAATCGATGAAAAAAACAACTTTTGAGGGGTTGGAACTGGGAGTGAGGGGTGATATAGCTAAAATACTATGCCAAGAATCCAACAGAGATGACGGTTCCTCAATCCGAGTCTTGGTTTTCATTTTATGCCCAGTTGCAAGTCACATCCCAAACCATTTCGGGGACTCTTGGCCAATTCCCGCTCAGGGCATAAAAGACTAACGGAGAAACATTTTTGAGTTTCATGAGATGATGAAAGATTTGTTAGGCATGGACTAGGTGACCAAATTATCCATCCTCTCTTGAGGCATGGTTTCGTAAATTGGCCCCTTAATCCAAATGCTGCATTGCTTCAAATTGAGAAAAACACTAGTTCTTGAAATCAATGATTAAAGAAACTTCTGAGGCATGACACCCATGACTGAGGGGTGCTCTAGATGAAATCCTATCCCAGTAATCCATCAGATTCAACGATTCCTTAATCAGAGTCTCGATATTCATTATATTCCCAGTTGCAAGTCGCATCCCAAACCATTTCGGGGACTCTTGACCAATTTCTCCTCAGGGCATAAAAACCTAACGGAGAAACATTTTTGAGTTCCGTGAGATGCTGCAAGATTTTTTAGGCATGGAATAGGTGACTATATTTTCCATCCTCTCTTGAGGCATTCCATCCGCTCCTGAGGCACGATTTCATAAATTGGACCCCTTAATCCAAATGTTGGTTTGCTTCAAACTAAGAAAAACACTAGTTATTGAAATCAATGAGTAAAGAAACTTCTGAGGCATGGCACCTGGGAGTGAGGGGTGCTCTAGCTGAAATCCTATGCTAGGAATCCATCGGAGTCGATGATTCCTCAATCCGAGTCTCTTTTTTCATTTTATGCCTAGTTGAAAGTCGCATCCCAAACCATTTCGGGGACTCTTGATAATTCCTCTTCCAGGCATAAAAGGCTAACGGAGCAACATTTTTGAGCTCCATGAGATTTTGCATGCTTGTTTAGGCATGGACTAGGTGACCACATTGTCCATCCACTCCTGAGGCATGGTTTTATAATTTGGACCCCTAAATCCAAATGTTGCATTACTTCTTACTGAGCAAAGCACTAGTTATCAAAATCGATGAAAAAAACAACTTTCAAGGGGGTGGAACCGAGAGTGAGGGGTGATATAGCTAAAATCCTATGCCAATAATCCAACAGAGATGATGGTTCCTCAATCCAAGTCTCGATTTGTTTTTTATGCCTAGTTTCAAGTCGCATCCCAAACCATTTCGGGGACTCTTGGCCAATTCCTGCTCAGGGTATAAAAGACTAATGGAGCAACATTTTTGAGTTCCGTGAGATGTTGCAAGATTGTTTAGGCATGGAATAGATGAAAAAATTATCCATCCACTCCCAAGGCATGGTTTTGTAAATTGGCCCCTTAATCCAAATGCTGCCTTGCTTCAAACTGAGAAAAACACTAGTTCTCGAAATCAATGATTATAGCAACTTCTGAGGCATGGCACCTGTTAGTGAGGGGTTCTCTAAATGAAATCCTATCCTAGTAATCCATCGGATTCAAAGGTTCCTTAATCTGAGTCTCAATATTCGTTATATGCCCAGTTGCAAGTCACATCCCAAACCATTTCGGGGACTCTTGGCTAATTGCCCCTGAGGGCATAAAAACCTAACATAGCATCATTTTTGAGTTCCATAAGATGTTGCAAGATTTTTTAGGTGTGGAATAGGTGACTATATTTTCCATCCACTCCCAAGGCATGGTTTCATAAATTGGACCCCTTGATCCAAATGTTGGTTTGCTTCAAACTGAGAAAAACACTAGTTCTCGAAATCAATGAGTAAAACAACTTTTGTGGCATGGCACCCGGGAGTGAGGGGTGCTCTATCGGAAATCCTATGCCAGGAATCCATCGAAGTTGATGGTTCCTCAATCCGAGTCTCGGTTTTCATTTTATGCCAGTTGCAAGTCGCATCCCAAACCATTTCGGGGACTCTTGGCAATTCCTCCTCTGGGCATAAAAGCCTAATGGAGAAGCATTTTTGAGCTCCATGATATTTTGCATGCTTGTTTAGGCATGACTAGGTGACCACATTGTCCATTCGCTCCTAAGGCATGGTTTCCTAAATTGGACCCCTAAATCCAAATGTTGCATTGCCTCTTACTGAGCAAAGCATTAGTTATCGAAATCGATGAAAAAAACAACTTTCGAGGGGTTGGAACCGAGAGTGAGGGGTGCTCTAGCTATAATACTATGCCAGGAATCCAACAGAGATGAAGGTTCCTCAATCCGAGTCTCGGTTTTCATTTTATGCCCAATTGCAAGTCACATCCCAAACCATTTCAAGGACTCTTGGCCAATTCCCGCTCAGGGCATAAAAGACTAATGGAGCAACATTTTTGAGTTATGTGAGATGCTACAAGCTTGTTTAGACATAGAATAGGTGACCAAATTATCCATCCACTCCCAAGGCATGGTTTCGTAAATTGGCCCCTTAATCCAAATGTTGCATTGCTTCAAACTGAGCAAAACACTAGTTCTCGAAATCAATGATTAAAGAGACTTCTGAGGCATGGCACCCATGAGTGAGGGGTGTTATAGATGAAATCTTATCCCAGTAATCCATTGGAGTCAATGGTTTCTTAATCCGAGTCTTGATATTCGTTATATGCCCAGTTGCAAGTCGCATCCCAAACCATTTTAGGGACTCTTGGCCAATTGCTCCTCAGGGCATAAAAACCTAACAAAGCAACATTTTTGAGTTCTGTGAGATTATACAAGATTTTTTAGGCGTGTAATAGGTGACTATATTTTCCATCCACTCCCGAGGCACGGTTTCATAAATTGGACCCTTTAATCCAAATGTTGGTTTGCTTCAAACTAAGCAAAACACTAGTTCTCGAAATCAATGAGTAAAGCAACTTTTGAATCATGGCACCTGGGAGTGAGGTATGCTCTAGCTGAAATCCTATGCCAAGAATCCATCAGATTCAACAGTTCCTCAATCCGAGTCTCGATTTTCGTTTTATGCCCAGTTGCAAGTCGTATCCCAAACCATTTCGAGGACTCTTGGCAATTCCTCCTCTGGCCATAAAAGCCTAAGGAGAAACATTTTTTAGCTCCATGAGATTCTGTATGCTTGTTTAGGCATGGACTAGGTGACCACATTTTCCATCCGCTCCTAAGGCATGGTTTCATAAATTGGACCCCTAAATCCAAATGTTGCATTGCTTCTTGCTGAGCAAAGCACTAGTTGTCGAAATCGATGAAAAAAACAACTTTCGAGGGGTTGGAACCGGGAGTGAGGGGTTCTATAGCCAAAATATTATGCCAAGAATCCAACAGAGACGACAGTTCCTGAATTCGAGTCTCGGTTTTCGTTTTATGCCCAGTTGCAAGTCGCATCCCAAACCATTTCGGGGACTCTTTGCCAATTCCCGCTCAGGGAATAAAAGACTAATAGAGCAACATTTTTGAGTTCCGTGAGATGTTGCAACATTGTTTAGGCATGGACTAGGTGACCAAATTATCCATCCACTCCCGAGGCATGGTTTCATAAATTGGACCTTTAATCCAAATGTTGCATTGCTTCAAATTGAGAAAAACACTAGTTTTCGAAATCAATGATTAAAGCAACTGCTGAGGCATGGAACCCATGACTGAGGAGTGAGCTAGATGAAATCCTATCTCAATAATCCATCGGTATCAATGATTTCTTAATCCGAGTCTCGATATTCATTATATTCCTATTTGCAAGTCGCATCCCAAACCATTTCAGGGACTCTTGCCCAATTTCTCCTCAGGGCATAAAAACCTAACGGAGCAACATTTTTGAGTTCCATGAGATGCTGCAAGATTTTTTAGGTCTGGACTAGGTGACTATATTTTCCATCTGCTCCCGAGGAACGATTTCATAAATTGGACCCCTTAATCCAAATTTTGGTTTGCTTCAAACTGAGAAAAACACTAGTTCTCAAAATCAATGAGTAAAGCAACTTTTGAGTCATGGCACCTGGGAGTGAGGGGTGCTCTAAGTGAAATCCTATCCCAGGAATCCATCGGAGTCGACGGTTCCTCAATATGAGTCTTGGTTTTCATTTTATACCAAGTTGCAATTCGTATCGCAAAACATTTCAGGGACTCTTGGCCAATTCCTCCTCAGGGCATAAAATCTAACTAAATTATACATGTCTTTGTCAACTAACTACTATATCTTACTGCCTTGAAAAAATACTTTACCAGTTTCAACTGCACATTGAGTTTAACAACCACTACTTCCTACATAAAATGTGGGTTGCACTATTGTTATCCATCACCATAACCAACTTATTCTTCAACTTGGATTGAAAAAAACTAATATTTGTATAGTTCTACTCTTGGCTTGAACAAAACTAATATTTTTATAGTTATACTCTTGTCTTGAACAAAACTAATATTTGTATAGTTCTACTCTTGGATTTCCTTAGACATATTTCCAACTAAAGCACCCAAGATTTGCAACACATCAATTGATGGTTGGATTTCTTACTCCATGGCATTGACCCTCATATTCAATGGACATTTCTTATAATAATTCTAATTTGCACAAATCCAACAAACAACAACCTTACTACTATTTTTTTCTTAGATCCATATGATAAACTTATCATGTCATTAGTGTTATCACATTAATATGTCCTTAATATGTCCAAAATCAAGAGGGATATCACATTAAATTAGGTGGTTGACCACTAATATTGGTAATTTCACCCTAGTATAATTGTGCATCCAAAACTAAAGATATAAATTTTATATTTAGAACTCTAAATATAGAAAAAAAGTTCATAAATTGGAACTAGGATGATGATGGAATAATCACTAACAACACGTGCACATACAACTAAAGATACAACCAAATAGGTACCTATCATATATTTCTTCATCAAGTGAGGAAATCTTAGGAAAAATAGAGGGATATGTGACTACATCTAGTAGATATGATAAGCAAACAAGGACCAGAGGTGAAAAAGTCAGAATAAAATTTTGTAGACGCATGAAATTTTTTCTTGCTAAAGGAGGATCATGCTCTTATGATGATGAGAGCATAGGAGACATAGAGTTTCCACTTAGGTATAAGCATATGGTGAAACAATGAGTACGTAAGGAACTACCTCCTATAGATGTTGACTTCGTTTTCAACAATAGGACATATCACATTGCACCATCCTCCCTGCATGGCTTGGTGTTATTTTCCATGGATGGAATAATTGTAAAATACAATATAGTATTTGAATTGATGGACTATGTCGAACCATGTTACAATTCTAACGATTGGATGCGGCTAGTTCGGTACATGTGAAGTATGTGGAGATATGCACTCGCCACAAATTATATACAACTAATAAACAAGGATAAAAATAAGGGAGCGACTATCTATATTGATAGAAGGCCTAAAGCTTCCGACAATATCGCAAGTTTTATAAACAACACATGACCCGGGAAAACAAACAAACAACCGAATTGCATATATGAGGGACGTGAAGATAATCGGGTAGTCCTGTGTGCAATAAAAAAGATATCTCCTGGGAAAGAGTTGTTAGTGGATTACCATTTGAATCGAATAGAAACATTGACTAATAGTGTGCAGGTTCTTATGCAACACCTCTTTAAGAAGCCTCTACTTATTGCATTATATTTTTTTATTATCTTTAACATTGCTGTAAATATTATATTTAACATTTTTTTTTGTTATCGTTAACAATTTTTTAAATATTTGGGGGTTCTAATTATATTATAATGTGGCAGGATGATCGTGGAAAAGGGCCAGCCGCATAACATGTAAATGATTATCAATTTTCACTTTCATTTTACGTGAATTTTATTATTTTATTATATAATTTTATTGAAATAACATTGTTTTTGTTGAAATTATATGTAGTCTGCAGGCCATGTTGATCATGATTCCGTCGATGAGGAGAGGTTTTATTCATCCCCTGATCCGATGGTCTTAATAAAAAAAAAGATCATTAAAGCGAACAAGGAACTTGCTAGCTTCTTAGATCGTCCATATCAAACTCCCGACGTCCTAGCAAAGATCACTCTCCTTATGTCACAACTTAACACATATAAGGTAATAACCATAATTTAAAGTGGTTTTTTTAATGTACTCATATGTTCAATTATGAAACTTTGTTCTTTAACTTTTACATTATCTCACAAAAAACATTTTCTTTTTTATAAAGAGATTTTTGAAGCCTGTTCAGCCCAGTGTTGGTAGTAGTAGCACTACAGAGACGCTACAGAGTCATGATGCGGGTGGTCATACAGCTACTAGAGTACTATTTACTTCTCCATCTTCCACACCTAATTTAGATAGGAGCCATGACACGCACCGCCAGACATCCACACCTCGGTCAAAGTCTAGAGATGGTGGCAAAGATGAGGCTCATGGTGATGTGGATGACAGGGTTACATTTCCTAGAGCTAGATGTGTGACAAGCATTGGGACCCTTCCGTGCACATTTTTGGTCGATGATAATAGAATTCCATTAAAACAATCAAGACTCCCAAGTAGTTTTAATTCATATTTTAATTGTTTAATGTTTTCCTTCTCATACTCAAATCATCTAGATTATTAATTTTAAATTAATGATCATATCTTTTTGTGTGTAGGAAACGACAATTTTTATAGGCACCTAGAGAGCAAGGCCTTGTTGATGTTTGGGGAAACCTTACACATGAGGTGGAATTGCCAGAATTCCAACCTCAAAAAGGAACTTATGGATTATCTTGAAGGCCTCTTTGGAGTAGACACATTCAATAAAAAAGAGGTCACCTCTGCAGTGGGCAAATATTTAAAATATATGCAGAGTGTTTATAGACGAATATTGGCAGGAAATCCTAGGTATGAGCGTCCTCCCTCAATTCCAGAGAGGGAGTGGAAGGTGATCATTGATGATGCAAAAGAGAATATTTTGTAAAAATCAGGAGAACAAATAACTGGTACACCAAGGTAAATTACAATATTTTGATTTCAATACCAGATTTATTTTTCTTTAGATCTAAATAAAAGTGTGGTTATATATAACATACTTGGAAATTTTGATGATAGGTTGCCTGACACTTCGAAGGAAACCAAAGAAAGGATTTTCAAACATGGCCAACACAAGCTAGGCTAGGGTGGCTACTCTAGGTTAAAGTCACGAATCGTAAGTGCCCAAACATCTTAAGAATATTATTTGTATCGCCTTACAACTTTCAGGTAATTGCAACCAAAAACATTAAAAAACCTTACCCTTATGCAATGCAGGGCGACGAATTCGGAATTGAAACCACGGAGGAAGACCTCCAACTTGGTTACAAGTATGGTTATAAATCGGTGGTTGATCGTAGGAAAATCATGGGGCAGACCCCAAGATCCAATTTGTGGGATAAGGTAAATAAAAATCGGTCCACATTAACCTTTCATTACTTATAAAATACGTAAATGTTTGATATTGTCCATAATTTAATGTCTTACTTTCTTTTAATCAGGGGAGTAACACTATCAACGAAACCATTAGTATTGGACAATAGAGTGTTGATAGTGCAACGCAGCCAGAAGATCATGGTGCTCCCCAGTAGCCCCATCCCAGTGAGGTGCAACCCCAAGATGTTCCTGTGACTGAGGCCCACGACGGTAAAATGGCTATATATTAATCATATACTTAATAATTCTGTACTTATAAAATTTTTACTTATAAATTTTTACATTTCAATGGTAGATAATGTGATAGTTGATCCTCCTTGACCTGAAGATCAGGTGAACAGGCCGACAGCCATTCCAACGGTGCCGACTAGAGGACCAGGTAAATAATTACATTGAAAATTTCTTTTTTAATATTAATGAACTACTTCAATGATATTTAAAAATTGGCCATATAAATTTAATATTTTTGGTTTTTGTAGGTGATAGCCCCTCACAAAAGCATCCACGCTATGGGTACGAATCCAGACGTACTCGGTGTGAAAGGACTGAAACAACATCAACTGTTGAAGAGCACCCAGTAAACGAAGACATGGAGATGGATGGATTACTTAAGACCTGGAAAGCACAAAAGAAGACTAAAATAAATTCATGGTGTGTAATAATTTTATAAGATACTTAGAGGTACATTATATAAGTGAACATGTAATGATGCATATAATTCATTGATATCATGGGTAATTTTTCATCTGATAATATACACAAGGCTATTTCTATGGCTCGTATATATCTGTGAATGTAATTTTGTTATACACTTACTAATAATTTCAGCTTCTCTTATAAGACTTGGTATATATTGATTCAATACTCATTGGTTTTATTGGTTCTATTGGCCTTGACATACAATTTCTGCATCAATTTGTGGTTCCATGGATATCATCCTAGTGATTTGAAGGCATTGGTAAATGTGAAATTTAAGAGATTGAATTGTTCAAGTTTGGATTTAAATTTTACATGCTTGTTTGTTTGTGGGTTTCAAGAGTTCCAAACTTGTATCTCTTTGTCTTTTAAGAATGGAAATCTCTTTGTATTTTAAGATATCACGTGAGAATCCAAGTAAGACCTGGTGCCTTGTGCTTGGGCTATGGAGTCTAGGCAACAAATAGAACTTGAATATGTAATATGAAACTTCCAAAATCTTGTGACATGATATATGCAACTTTGAAAGTCTTGTGACATGTGGCATGTGGCAAGCATATTTTCCAAGCAATGCACAAACTTTAAACTTGGTGAAATATGAAAAAGGAAATTTTTGGGAAGATCAATAATAAGTTTTAAGTATTAAACATGAGGGGTTGGAAATGGCCATGTCAAACATTTTATAATATTTTTTTAGAGTATTACCCTTCTTTTCATTGTGTCTCACATGACAAAGAAACAAAATCACATTGCCAATGTCAATTTATATGTGGAGGGTTATTCAAGGTTTCAAGAATTTCTTCATATTTCCCTACTTTAATCCTCTCATGATCATTTTAATCCATATAGAGGTCCATGATATAAACACTCATTGTTATAATGTTGACATAAATTCCAATCTTCACTTTGTCAATTAGAGGGCATAATTTTGGCACCAATTTAATGTTTTTAGTTCCATGAAATTTGTTTTGTTTCTTCAACAACATTAAGGTTTAAACATGAGGGGTTGGAAATGGCGATGCCAAACATTTACTCTTTCACACATGTGCATCATATCAATATTCATGTCTACAATATGTGGAGGGTTATTCAAGGTTTCAAGATTTTCTTCATATTTTCCTACTTTAGTCTTCTCATGGTCATGTTAATCCATATAGAGGTTCATGATATAAACACTCATTGTTCTAATGTTGACATAAATTCAAATCTTCACTTTGTCGATTAGAGGGCACATTTTTGGCAAAAATTTAATGTTTTTAGTTCCGTGAAATTTCTTTTGTTTCTTCTACAACATTAAGGATTAAACATTGGGGGTTGGAAATGGTGATGTCAAATATTTTATAATATTTTCCATATCATTACCCTTCTTTTCATTATGTCTTTACATTTTATAATCCATATAGAGGTTCACGATATAAACACGCATTGTTATAATGTTGACATAAATTCTAATCTTCACTTTGTCGATTAGAGGGCACAATTTTGGCAACAATTTAAGGTTTTTAGTTCCTTGAAATTTCTTTTGTTTCTTCAACAACATTAAGGAGTGTTTCTTCATGTCTTTTGTTTCACATGTTCAAATATAGATGTAACAATTTGACCTCAAAATCTTAGGTTGAGGTTCATCCATATACATATAGATAGACATGAATTTGGGTACCTTGGAATTCTAGTGAAATACAAAGGACTAAAATCTTTAAGGGCTCCTTCTTTAATATTATAATTTTATTTTCTCAAAACCTAGTGTTGCATTTTTATTTAGGTCATCATCATATTTTTCTTATAGTTTCCTATGTAAACCTATTATTTCAACCTCCTTTGTTGGTTCCTCATGGACAAATTTCATAATTTTGTCATTGATGAGAGAAACCAATGTTATGGCCCCGATTACTTGCCACTCATGTTCTTCAATATCATACTTGATTCACATAACCTCATTAACAATAGATGAAGGATAATTTCCTTTCACTTTGATTTAGCACCAATAATTTGATTATCATTGAACCCATGGTTAGTGTTAGATGCAATATATCTTTAATTTTTTACTATAGTTGAAGACAAAGAGAGATCAATGCTATCATGAAGTTCTATAACATCACATGCCAGACCATTTTTATCTTGAAACGTGCCATGAACATGTTCACATTATCCATTTTATATTTCAATATTGGGATCATTAGTATCCCATTCATTATTATAAATTCCCAAGGTTTTTCCACACATCTTACAAACAACTACTAAAATAGAGGGAACTCAACACCATCAATGAAGAAAACAAAATAAACGACAATGATAGAGTTTTGACCATATGTCAACTAATTTGTCCCTTTAAAAAAACTTCATTGATGTGCAAGGGAGCAATGTGTCTATGAGAAAAGACTCATTTTATCCCCCACATATATTCAATAAGGTGTGTGGGATAAACACACCCTCAAAACAAAAACAAAAAATCACAAGAAGCGACCTAAAACCATATTATCATGCTTAGATCTTAATGTAAAGGATTTGAGCCAACACCTTAGGCCTATGAACCAATACCAAGATAAAGGGAACCCAACACCATTGATGAGGTCAAAAAAATAAACTACAATGAGAGAGTTGTGATAGCATGTCACCTAAGCTACAATAAGTAAGAAAATAATGCAACTCTTGTGGATAATAAAAGAGAGCATGAGATGTCATCATCTTCTCCAACTAACTCCATGCCTCCACTTGGAAATTCTAGGAATTTCCATACAAAAAGAGGAGAACCGAGTAGCAACAAAAACCACCATGAATATAGTGCAAAACTTGTAACTAAACCTCCAATGGAAATATTAGGAAAGGAACCCACTATCACAACAATTATTATGGTTTTTGAAGCCCCACGATATGCATTAGATGTGTTTAAGATGACCTCCCATACCCATAACACAATGTTAAAAGTCATCTCCAAGAAAATTATCAAATTATGATGTTTTTCTTCATAATCATGGTAGTAATGTCATATAGAGGATCCTCATATAACTCTCCATTGATAATGATTTGACAAAGACTCCCCTTCTTAGGGTTCTATCCAATTCTATTATTTCAATCCTTAAAGATTATGCTCACCACCCCCATCAATATCTCTTTTGTGTTGCACAAAACTATAGTAGTCAAGATCTTGATCCTCCTGGACTAGAGAAAATTTATCCAAAACAATCAAAGGGATGTGCTCCATAATTGGAGTTACCATGTGAAACCTTGAAATGCCTTGCATAGCATTTCTTTCTCTCACCCTCAATACAAGCAAATGTAAACTAATGATTCAAAGAAATACGACTTCCCAACACCATGCTATACTAGATCTATTGAATCCAGGGAATCAAACTTTTTCGACCCGGGTAATAATGCCAATCGTCAGCTCCCAAAATTTCACTTTTAAATATGAAGTCCCACATAACAATCAAGGCAAGTTCGATTATACTCAAGAGTTCTCACTACCACCAAAGTTTCTCAAACCACATACTACTAATATGCCAAAGGGATCATCTACTAATATTACAAAGGGATCCACAAGGGTAACATTGTTTCCTCCTGCATCCCACACTAAAACCACATACTACTAATATGCAAAAGGGATCTTAGCAAGTGGATCCATTGCCCTCACTAATTCCTCCATCATTTCTACATATTGCATATGAGACATAGCATGTTAGTATATCATCTTCAATAAAAAAATTATAGGACACTGGTTGTTCTTTTAATTAAACTCCAATCCAAATTATATTCCATTAATTTAACATAAATGAGATGTCACACAATGACATAATGTTTACTCTAGAACCAACCCAAATGGGAAAAACAAATTTCAATGGTTACTCAATTCTCGTTTTGAGAATCTTTGGTTACAATGTAACTCATGGATATTTGTGCATACTTTCCTCTTTGGCCAAAATACCCTTTGAGAGTCGTGTCAAAAGGACGAATAAGATATCATGGGGATAATGGGAAGGCCAAGAGACCGACCTTTTAGTTCCCATTTCTCTCTCTCTTTTTTTCTCCTATTTTCATTTTTCTATTTTATTTTGTTTTACTTTTTTTTCTTTGTCTCATTTAATTTATTAAATCCTGCATTGTCCTTCATTATATAACCTTCATTAATTTTTAAATTACACTTGTAGGTATTGATTCTTACAATCATTCCCATGTTCAGATCCATTTCAAATCAGGCCTCCCCATTGAGAGTGTTTTTTTTCTCCAAAATATTAGAGGACCAATCTAGAACAATGTTTCATCTTTTTGTTTCTCTTGATCATGGATCTAACTATGAATGTTGGATTTTTTTACTGGCTGAAGTTCTTTCTATGGATTTATCTCTAGTTCCTAGCTATGCTATCATGTAGCAATTCCACAAGAGGATGTGTGAATGAACTCCTTCTACCAGGACCAATTGGTTCCTAGCATGGAAACAATTTTCTTATGTTGCACATGCTTACCAACACTCTATCAATGCAACAACTTCACTTGGATGACCTCTTTAATGTGAAATCATAACACCTTGTATAATTGGCTCAAAAATCAAATTTTATTTTTTTTGCTCAAAAATCATTTTTTTTTTTTTAAATAAATTGTTGTCGTCTCAATTGTGATGACCCCATAAAAATCTTGCAACGAACTTGCTATACAAATCATGAAAAATGTATATCAATTTCGTCGCAATATACCCTGTTTTTGTCTCAATTGCGACGAACCCATAAAAATCTTGCAACGAAATTTCTATACAAATCATGAAAATTGTATAGCAATTTCGTCGTAATATACCTTGTATTCGTCGTTCTTGCAATGACCCCTTCGAAAGATGATTCCTCGCAAACTTTGTTATGTTTGTCGATCTTGTGACAATCTTCCTATTGTCAGGTGTGCGACGATCTCCCTTTATTGTCGCACTTGCGACGATAACTTTACATTGTCTCATTTGCGATGATTTTCATCGCAAGTCGCGCTTGCGACGAATTCCCTACTTTGTCGCGCTTTCAACGATTTCCCTACTTAGTCATTCCGGGGACAATATTTCTTCTTTGTCACAATTGTGTCAACTCCCTACTGTTGTCTCTCTTGTGACATTAAGTCAGGTTCATCGCACGTGCCACATCACGCGAAGTGACATTTTGGAGACCCAAGATTCATCGCAATATCCACGACATAATGTCACAAGAGCGTCGAAATATCCATCGCAAAATGGCCCAAATTTGCTAGTGAACTACGTTCGATGCATCGACATGGACATGAAATTTTCTCGACTAGTCTGGAAATTTGAGAATAGGTGCTTGGACCAACTTCTTCTTTAAAATTTTGAAGGATTCTTGGCAATATTGGCTCCATTTGAATTCAACATCTTTTTGTAGAAGCTCGTCCATTGGGAAGGTGATGTCTGATTAGTGGTGTATAAACTTCCTATAATAGCGAGTATGACCCAATAGAATTTTGATTTGTTTTTTATTTATGTGGGGTTTTAGATCAAGGATAATATTTATTTTAGCCATGTTGACCTTCACTCCATATTTACATACCACGTGTCTAAGCAAGATTCCAATAGGTGTGGCGAATATGCATTTTCAGATGTTTAGTGATAGTTGAATATGTCTGTAGTGTTCTAACATAATTCAAAGCCATTGTATGTGATTTCTAAGTAGACTATAGATTGTCCAATCGTCGAAGTATAAAACCGTGGTTTTGTAGATGTACTCTTGGAATGATTTGACCACTATTCTTGAAAAAATTGTTGGCACGTTCTTTAGTCTGAATGGCATGACTATGTAGGAAAAATATCCAAATTCTGACATGAAAGTTGTCTTTTCCTGATCTTCTTTTGCGATTAGAACCTAGTTATATCCTGAGAATCCATCAATAAATGAATAAAATTCATGACCATCAACTTCGTTTATCATTTCATCAAAAAAAGGGGTGGGGAACGAGTCTGTCACAGTCTGTTTATTGAGTCCCCAAAATTCGACGCAAATTCTTAACTTCTTTGGATCATGCTTCTTTAGTTGTACCACCATCGGACTTGCTCATTATGCTTTGTCGATGGGATGAATAATGTCTTCTTGTAGCATTCCTTCGATCTCTTTTTGAACGATTGGTTTTCACTTATGTGCTAACTTGTATGGTATCTTTTTAAATGGCTTCTCTCCTGGGATCAATTCGATCTTCATTTCACCCATTTCCTCTACAAGTACTTTCAATTCCTTGTAGTCGTGTGCAAAAACGTCTTGGTACTCTTTTAGTAGACATAATATGTCAGTTGTTTTCTTGTTAAATCAATAATCACCTACTAACACCATTTTTGTTCTGTCATCATCAGATATGTCAAATTCCTTCGTTCTTATTTCCGCGTCCATCCATTATGGTGGCTTTACTTCATCGAGATGGTGTTCTCCTTCTTCAATTTTCGTAATGCTTTTTGGGAAGTCGGGTTGTTCTTGGTCCTCTTTGTGTTCTGTGGCTATACTTAATATTGATTTCACATGATTCTGTAATGTTAGATGGTGTTTTTTCCATTGGAAGCTCTGTCCTATCCATTTTGTATTCTCCATATCAATCCTCTGTGCAGTCGAGATTTCCTTGTTTTCTACCAACACAAAGTTGCACGTCGATGTCGATCCTTCATCGACCGACATCTTTGCATTTTCTTTATGTCAAGATGGTCAAGGAATTTCTAGAAAGATTTTTATTTGGCATGCTACGTCTTTCAAGTGTTCCTCTACTAGATTAAATTCAAAGTATTGGACACAATTTCTTTTGATTTCGGCCCAGTTGGAAGTGTGGCCGTAGGCTTCTTTAATTTTGTACCATTTGCTTGGTATCTCATCTAATGTACTTGGGAACATATGGGGCCATACCCTTTTATCCTTGTATCCAATTCTTTGACACTCACTTTCGCAACGTTGGATATGCTATGTTGGATTGTATCCCATTTTGAATGTAGGAATATCTGCATCTTTGGATAGTTTCTTGTCATCAAATATTTCAATGAAGTATGTCGACATAGTCATACATGTTTGTAATCGAGGGGAATGTGTTTCCTACCATCTTGCAGCTTGACCTGTGAAATTTTCCACAAGAATATGTGTTCTTCCTTTCTCTCCTATGGATTTTTATACCTCTTCCAAATGGATCAAAGGGGTATGTTGTTCATTGTATCACAAGGGTTTGCTTATCTGATTGTTAGTTGGAATAAGAATGGGAGTTTGTCGGGTTATTTTTTCATAAAATTTTGGTACAGCCTGAATTGAATAACATGTTTTAAGGTGTTTCTTTGGAATAACTTTGATAGACCAGCAGTCTTTTGCATGTGCTTCATAATTCTCTATTTTCTAGCTATATAAAGTGGAGTCAGAATTATGTCTGACCAACATGCAGGGAGATTCTCTCAAAATTTCTATGTCTTTCGTCAGTTCTATATAATATTTTTGTTCGTTATTTATATGATATAAACATATAGCTTCTTGATCTTCGTCCCATGACTCCATCCATGGTTTTCCTTCTTTTGGATCAAGGGGAATGATTATTTTTCTCCCACTTCCTTTCAATCTGATTATATCTCTTTCTAGGGAGATAGTTTCTTTCAATCGTCGACCCCATGGATGACCGACAAGAGCTACATATGCATCCATTCCTTCGACAATATCAATCAATTCAAAGTTGACCGAAGTCGGTATTCCCATAATTTGTGTGTCGACATTTCTCAGTATTACGATTGGTTCTATTAATATTTGATCTGCTAGCTTAAGATAATTCATCGTGGGTGCTAGGTTAGGTCGGCCCATTCGTACCCATGTTTCTCATGGTAAAATATTAACTTGCAAACAAAAATAAAATACCACCTGATTGATCATCATTCCTTAGATTTCCAATTCGACTCATGGATCATAATCTTTGTTATTATAAGAGAGATGATTTGCATCCTTGGTTGGTTTCGGACCATCTTTGTATTCTCGTTGTATGTTGAGTAGGTCCAATAGCCTACCTATCGATTGTTTTTCTTTGAGTAGTTGCAAAAATTCCTGGATGGTGTCTTCATCTCGACTTCTTGGATTTTGTTGATCTTCTGTGTCATTCCTGAGGAATTTAAAAGCTTCTCTCATTATTTTCTCTTCTTTATCTGGATTTGGAAGGTTGTTAGTCTTTTTTCTTTGGTATTTTTGTGGTGGGGTATGGATGCCACATCCGATGCTTGACCTTCTAACAATATGTAAGTTCTTTGAGTTCCTCACCTCTTCTTTGGATACTACGTGTAGTAGATTCACAGCTTTTCTAGGTATAATTTTCTCAAGCACTATCGGGCAACCTTCTAGGGAGTGATCTCCAATATCACATATGTTTCAAAACTTCATATCAATCGTGTATTTTATAGGATAGTTTGCGTTGTCATGGTCATTTTTCCAGCAATTATCATAATATGGTCATCCACGACCTCGACCTCGACCACCAAATCTGCATCGGCCTCCTAGACCTCGACCACGACCACCAAAATAATAATCTCTTCGACCATAGTTGTTTTCTTGGTTGGTAGTTTTGTGTGGTAGATTGTTCGTATATTATTCTGATTTCTAGCATTTAAGTGGCAGTCTAAAGTTCAATGATCAGAAGCTTCACAAATGTGGCACTACTTCATGTTTTTTATATTGTGTGGACAATATTGTATGTTATGATCAATTAGGCATTCACATATGTTATAGTACTTATAGTCTTGTACTCAGTGAATGTATGTTGTTTGTGTGCGCTCATTTAGGGGACAACTATATTTTGTGTGTCTATCCCTGGTGCATGTGGTGCACCATATTTCATTGCATCGGATGGATATATTTTTTTATATTTTGTTGCAAATGTTATATCGTTTCCTCAAGTTTTTCCATCGTCGAGGAAGTTGATGGGCTATCGTCGTCCGAATCGACTCGTTGTGCCTTCTGTAACATGTCTTCGTAGTTGGTTATCTTGTATAGGCGTAACGACGATCTGATTCTTGGCAGTAGCACAACTACATACCACTGGACTAGCAAGTTTTGGTCGATTGTCGACGAAATTTGACTTAGGAGATCTTTAAATCTTTTGTCATATTCTCTTACAGACTCACCTGGTCTTTTCTTGATTTATTTTAACTTTTGCGCTGCTAGATGTGTGATGTCCTGGATTTTAAATAATGTTAGAAAACTATTCTTTATTTCTTCCTTTGAATGAGTTTTATTTTCAGTGTAGTTCATGAACCAAGTTAAGGTGCGGTGGTGCAACGTAGCCCCAAATTGCACAATTTTCTTATCTTCGTCTGTAATATCATCTACATCCCAAAACAATTCACATACAAACCAATGGCGTTTTGGGTCTTCTTCTCCTTCGTAGATGGGGATATGATTGAATCCCATTTTGAATTTCTTGGTGGAGACACTTGGTTTTCTTGGTGCTTGAGTTACTAAATCTTTTGACTGAGCCGTCGAATCTTCTGGTCGGTTTTTTTCTGTGTTTGAAAAGGGATGATACTGAAGGAATAGTTGTTTCTTATTGAGTATAGAATATGCATCCTTTTGGGAACTTTGAACTTTGTATTCGACCAACTGTCATTCCAAAGGTTGTGTCTCTTCCAGACTATAGTTAATTTCTTCTCTTAAGATTATATATGGCAGGGGGGTCGAATCGGTGATGTCCTTGATTTGGATAATCATATTGAAAACTTCATTTCATTCAAGATCGACAATAAATGCATCTCATAGGTTTCCCAGGTCATCCATTCTATACCATAATATTTCTGATTGGTCGTCGATCTTTATCCTTTGTTGGAGAAATTCTCTTATCCTTGGAATGGTTTTCGGTGTGGGAGACGTACATAAAACTGGTCCATATTCTTAGTAGTCCATACTTTCTGGTTCATCGATCAGTTGATGGAAGTTAAACTATGTGTCACTGTATATTTCAGGTGTCATCGCGGCTATTGTTGTTGCTAACTCTGGTTGATCTATGTTTGAATCAAACTTCTCATGCACTCTGATTGTCTAACCCTCCCCTAACATATTTCTATTCGACTTTTTATTATTCCATTGGTTACGAAGATCTTCTCTTTTATTTTTTCTTTTATCCCGTTCTATTTTCTGGATATCTGTGGATTGCTTATGGGCTTGCTTTCCTCTCGACGACATTTAGGCTTGGGAAAAACTACTTCTTGTTTTTATGACATCTCACAATCTTGATTGACCCCCCATTGTCAACCCAACTTACTCTAAGTCAGGAGCATTGGCCATATTTAATTCTTCAAGAAGTAATCCCATGCTTCTCTTGTATCTTTTCACTTTACATCAAGAAATGCTTCCCACCTTTCGTCTATTTCTTGGAAGTTGATATTTGGTAACAGTGTGCCTAATATTGGTCGGTATTCAACTATATCACCGACTCCCTTGTCGAGAAGGAATTTATGAAGAAGTGTTGGAACCGTGCAGAAAAATCTTTCATGCAGTTTGGAGTAGATTTTCTCTTTTATTTTGTCTAGGGACGTCCGATCCTCAACGACTTGTTCTGAAATATAATCTGCAATAATTCGTTCAAGCCAGTCATGCAGGTTCGTTCTTCCTTCATTCGTCAACTTCATGCCTAACTCCTCATAGAGTGTCAATCTACGCATCACCTGATTTGTTGATGTGCTGAAACAATGATTTTGGGATAGCTTCAAGAAATATTCCATGCATCTCTAAAAAGAACTGTGACCTTGCTTTGGCTAGTGAGAGGCTATTCCTTCTTGCGTAGTTTCAGATGTAGTTCTCGATTTTGTGCTCCCACCACTCACGTATGTCTTTTTGAGTTAGCATTTATGTATACTCCTACATGTCCAAGTTCAATACTACTGGCAACAGAACCAATGTTGTAATCTAAGGGAAAGTATAGAGTGTTACCAGTAGAACCTTACATATACATCATAGAGATACATGCATACACATAGACATATAGAGAGACATACATAAGTAATGAGAGCCCAAAGAAGAGTCCTTTTATTATATGATAGATAGTACAACACAATTACATATATTATCTCCCATGAAGTTATCTGAGCCTTCATGTTCCTATCTATTTGTACCTCTAACAAGTAGTTGTAACTGCTTAATTTCCTGGGTCGGTCGGTTAGCAGAGTCTACGACCGAGATCTACTTCTAAACACGTCGGTCGACGAACAAGTTATAAGTCGACTATCGGGTCTAGTCGACGGGGTCGACTAGCCCCTACAACAAATATCATTAGCACATGTGCAGGCTATGTGTCTGCTAGATACACACACATACACTACACATGTACACTAGTACATTTAATTAATGTATTAATTATTAAAGTAGATTATTAAGTATTTAATTGAATGGTTTAATGAATATGTAAATTAGATTGCATACAAACAATATCTGGTAGCATTAAATAACTTCTTTGACTTTTATTGATGGTTGGTATGATGAATTAAATGATTATGGTGGGTTGTCATGTTCATTTTGGGGAAAATTGTCAAATTGCACTTATAAGCTAGCATGAGAAGAAAGACTTTGCATTTTATTTATTGTTATTTATGCAATTCATTTATATTTTAGTTTTATTTTAACTTGTCCCAAAAATCTAGATAAGGGAGGTTGTTGGATATTATTGAGGGTGGTTGAGGAGATGAGGTGGAGAGGTTGGGGGAGGTGGAGAGAGGTTGGATAATTCTTGGAAGATATATTTCTTGTGATGGTCTTCTTAGAGTGTATGTGCTTTGTTGTTCTTGGAATCACAGGCACAGAGAGCCAAGGAACCGAAATGTCTCTTGAGCTAGGAAATCAGCTAGGCTCCTAGTTGGTTGGGAGGATTTTGTTGTTTCACTCTACGCAAGTGGAAAAATAATGCTTGGAAGCATATTCCTACTACAATCAGGATTACATTGCAAATTGTCATCTTCAACATACCGTGAAGGAGGTATTTTGTTATTATGAATTTGTTATAATTCTGTTATTCCATTTCTATTCCATTTAAAGAGTAAGATTGTGTTTCATCAATTCTTTTAATGTATGCATGTATTGATCAATAAGCATAAAATTTATTTCATAGCATCTTAAATAGAGGTGCTACATTTGGTATCAGAGTCTATGTTCGAAAACTAGGACCCCAAGGTCCATCCAATGTCAAAGGTGTGCAACAAGTATTTAATAATAGAGAAATCCTAGGAAATATTGCACTTCTATAGAAGTATCATCCCCAAAATTTAGCCATGTTTCATGTAGTGAATCCTACACCTCCAAAGGTTTTCCTTAATATTGAATTGATAAGTGCAACCTTACAAGCATTTTCATGGACTATGAAAGTTGCAAATCTCAAGGTCTCGAATGAATTTCATGCCTTTATTATTTCAAACAACTTGTGTTCAATCATCCCTCTATGTCTTCCTGAAATACCTCTGGTAGAGATAGCATTCCCTTCACCGCCTTGATCATCAAGTTCTATTTCATATTAATAAAAATCGGATTGGGAATCCTGTAATTGAGTGCCTCCAAAAAGACAAAATAGTTTTCACAATATCCATGTAAATTAAGTATTTTGATTCTTCCATTGGAAATAAAGAGGTAATTTCATTGGAAAAACTTTGAGATGCATGCATCAACAATCATAGAAGATAATTCTGGATAAGAGAAAATGAGGTTTGTCCATGCTTTCTTAGGATTCATGATTATTTATTGTTTTTAGTTTAATCACCTTATAATTAAGGCATATGTTAACTTGTGTGGGAGACAAGGTAATATCACTCCTATTCACTATAGTATTAAGTCATATGTAAGCTCATCTAGTTAGATAAGGTTATATTTCAGCATGGTGAAGTGTTTATGGCATAGATATTTGGGCCACCATTGGATGAGTAGAATTCTTGCTTGCTTCATAGTTTTTTTGGTTTTTTTTTCCTTCACATTTTCTCTGTATTTTTTTTTTTGGAAAAAAAATTAAAATCTAGGTTCACTTTAACTAAGAGAAAATCCCAAGATATGCCCTGCAAGCAAATTTTTCCCAAGTCGGGAAATTCTAATTTCATACTCTTAGTTATTTTCTATTACAACATTGGGTATTCAAATACGTTGAACATCGGGTTGGCTTGGGCTAGGAACATGAGAGTTATTATCCTTTGACTGGGATAACCCATCTTCTTGAAACATATTCGTTGTTCATTCGTCTCATCACAAGGACGAGGTTGTGTTGTCCTTTACAATAGATGTTTTACGAGTTTGGTCCATTTCCAAATTTTCTTTCCTTTGTTTTCCACTGAGAGATTATTTGTACAATATATTTACTCATTTGGGGTATACAATAAGGAGAGTGGACCAAACTCAATCTTTAAAACAATAGACCAATAAGCAAATACATGACTACAATTTCATCTTTTTTTTCTAAAACGACCCTTTTAAAAACGAAATCCAAAGTACTACAATGAATCAAAACCCTCTTTATTGTGTAGTGCAATATTACAAAAAAAAAAAAACCATTTGAACTTCATATCCAAAAAAAACAAAACCAAAACAATAGTCTGAACTACTTTTAACTCAAATTCAACCACATAACTATTTTAACTATTTTGTTACTAAACCTCTGCCTTTATAGATAAAGGAAAAAGTTATTATCTCCTTTCATGATCATTTGAATCTCGTGCACATGGATTTAATCTGAGGGATTTGATTGCCTCGCCATAGCCTTGTTAAACATTTTAGTAAGTAGGTAGCCAATTTTGATACAACTACAACATGCTTTTCATCCATCATCATCTTGGACAGGAAGAAATCCCTCAAGTACACATTTTAGTAAGTAGGTAGCCAATTTTGATACAACTACAAAATGCTCTTCATCCATCATCATCTTGGACAAGAATAAATCCCTCTATAGGGTACTTGAAATGTCTTGAACCAAAGTTTAAATCACAACATTCACCTTGTGACAAGGAAATTGCAGGGAAATACCCAAAATCAATGTCGAACTTCTTTACTCCATCGAAAGCTACACCCAAAGGAATGCCATTTCTGTAAAATTAAATTTAGCATCCAAGTATATGCAACATCCTATAACATTTCCAACAACCCATCATTGACCATATGCCACTGATCATAAAGTTGGGAATGTTTATTCCACTTCCTCATTTGTCTTCCGTCATAAGTAAATGAATCTTCATCATCTCTGACACCTTCATGGCAAGTAAACGGACAAGTAACAGTGGCCTAACCAAGTTGTTGAATCCCAATAGTCTCCAAAGTTACTTCATACGTTCTTTTTCCTTTTTGACACACAAGCATTTTCTCAAGCACTGTCGAACATTGCCTACATTTCCCGACTTTCTACAAGCAATGAATACTTGAAAAAAAAAACCTTATATCAACAAAAAGCAGAAACACTTCTCTCATCCATTCGGACAACACCCTTACCAAATCCTCTACTAGGCACCTCAAAGGACAAAGAAAGTGTTGGAGTCACAAATTAAATTTTTAAGCAAACCAAATTTACTACTCGACTTAATGAATGCAGTGCAGTGGTAAATGCAAGAAAATTAAATGATAACTCTATTTACTATCAGATCAATAATAAATGCATAATTAAACATATTTCCAATAAATCTTACAACCTAGATATAATAAAATAGGATAAACTTATTTTACATAAACCATACACGTTAACCTCTACAATCTTTATTACATCTTTTACTTTCTTGAAATACAATCTCACTATCTCCAAACTAAGCGGTAGGGACTAACCACTACGTCGAACAAACCACAGATTCAGCCATAAGATGCTGCCAAAAAAAACAAGAAGTATTGTTTGAGGTGAGATCCTATGTAAGTCTAATGGAAATTTTAGAGCGCTTGTAAGCTTACAAACTAATATTATGACCACTAGATTAGCCGGTAAAATCTTTCATTTCCAAAATATAAGATATTTCTTTTGTTTCTTAATTTGTGTGGTGGGTGATTCGTACAGTGGATTTTACTAGTTCATAGTATAAACATGGCTCTATTCAATCTTGTTTCGTGGGGTAGTTGAGAACACTAAATTCCATGATGTCTCTCTCTTAACAAAAGTACTCAATTCCAGTTCATATTTCCTCACATTAATAATTCCTTTAACAAGGACTCTCTCGAAATGATCAAACGTCATGACCCTGAACCAACGTATAACTTCCACGTATGGTTAGTTTAGAAAGGAGAAATCTCATCCATTCCCCACCGCTGGACAGAAATCCAAATCACAATTTTTTTTAGGAAGGGCCGAGAATGTGGTTGAGAACCATTTAATACTTATGTAAAAAAATAAAAAATAAAACAAGCCAAAATCATCCATGAGTGGAACTATGGAAGTTCAATTAATCGATGGACCTTGCAAATCCAACCAATCTGTATCGGTCATAAAGTTGGTTTGACAGTGATTCGATGTTGGCTTTGACAGGTGAGATGATGTTCCGAGTGGAAACTTGCAATACAACAACACATAGTTATAATCATAGTTTTGACATATCAATTAATGATTACTGTAGTCATCTATGGCCCCTATTTATTATTATTGTTGTGCGCCTAATTAAACTAGACTAATGAATGACTACGTTATCCCTCTACGGCCTCCTATTTATTATTGTTATTGTGCGTCTAATTAAATTGGAGTGAACTAAATAATCTTCCCATTTCAAATGCAATCCCTGTTGTAAAAAATATAAAACTAGTATACCCCAAAGCAGGGAAGGGATTACCGAAGAGAATTTAAGGTAGATATATTGTAAAAGAAAAGTACAATGTTTTTTTTTTTTTTANTAATGTTTTTTTTTTTTTATAAAGTGTTGTGGCTTATTATGTTTTATTAACGTTTCTAGGTCCAATTATGTTCCACAATGTTTTGAAGTTCAAATTTTTAATGGATATACCTTTTATTTTTGGTTTCCTAACTTATATTAATGAATTTTCTCATTTTTGTGCTTCTTTTTGCCTCTAGTTATTTGTAAATTAGAGGAAGAAACACTTCCACAATGTTTTGAAGTCCAAATTTTTAATGGATATACCTTTTATTTTTGGTTTCCTAACTTATATTAATGAATTTTCTCATTTGTGTGCTTCTTTTTGCCTCTAGTTATTTGTAAATTAGAGGAAGAAACACTACAAGAGAACCATTATGTTATAAGTATCTCGATGTATTTTCAAGTAAGCAACTTGTAATGACATTAAGCCGATTGATTATCATATAGTTTTGGCTCTCCCTGCTAGTTCACTATCGATCTACTAAGGGTAAAGGTCGGGAATATGACAAGAAGATTCATGAATATGATTGAGAAGGTTAAAATGTGTCGTTTATTCTGTTAGGTTAATGAGAACAAATATTGTGGATTGTTTTGTGCATTATAAAGCGAAGGAACATCTTGTTAGTTGCAAGGAGGAATGCAATAGAGGAAGATTCCATTATTGCAATGATATCATTACACTTCCACAAATATGCAACAAGAAATATGGAGTACCATGTGACCGTTATTCCACTCACAACAAATTAATATGATGAAAATAAAACTTCCATAGTCATTATCTCCAAATTTGCATAATTGCTTCCATGTTAAACTGCTAACAAAACAACAAATGCAACAATCTTTGAAAATAGTAGATAAGGATAAGGAAATCTGTAGATGAAACAATAAGGACGACAATGCGGGAGATGCAACTCACAAATCCAATCAAAACGTAGGGCATATATGGTTTCCTTATTGGATAACACTTGGTGGTATTTAATTATGCCAATTATTATGATTGATATTAACAAGATCAGTATGAAAACTTCCCTTGAATTATTAGACATCCCCATTCACTTGTTTAGAGAGTAGGAAAGTTTATTATATTCTAAATTTTTATTTAGAAATGCAAGGTATACTATTTAAATATATTTAGTGTCATTTCCCTTTCTCCAATCAACATACGATTGAATAGTTTCACTTGTATGGAAAAAATATTAAAATAAAAATGCATTTCAAAACATATAACAATATTACTTCATCATTGTATCATAGAGTTTATATACTAGTTTTGTAACTAATAAATCATTTTTTTACACCAATGTTATTTCTAATTTATTTACTAATTTTTTAGGTTATTCTCTCTGTCTTATACAAAGCCTATTCTAACATCAAATTTAATGAAAAATGAACCCTTCTTAAATTGAAGTGAAATTCAAAAAAACACTACAAACATCATATTTTACTATGTTAAAAAGAAACACTTCAAACATCATATTTTACTATGTTAAAAAAAAACACTACAAACATCATATTTCACTACATTAACTACCAAATAAATGAATATGTAAATAATATATGGATTTCTTTGCTCAAAAACATTTATACCAAAATACAAAATGTTAACTTTCTATTCTTATAAAACATGTACACATAAAACATTAACCTACATATGAACTCGAATAAAAACACTTAAAATATAAATAAACCATATAAAACAAATAACAACATAAACATATAAAAACATGTAAATATAAATAAACACTACCTTGAATAAAGCATGTAAATATAAAACATTAACCTAAAAACACTCAAATAAAAACATGTAAAATATAAATAAAACATGTAAAAACAAGTGACAATGTACAGAGGGTGGGAGGCGGGGGCATTATGAGAGAAATTATAATCCCTCTACACAGGGTGGGAGGGGGGCGCATTATGAGAGAAATTCAGAGGGTGGGAGGGGGGGGCATTATGAGAGAAATTATAATCCCTCTATAGAGGGTGGGAGGGGGGGGCATTATGAGAGAAATTATAATAATTTCTCTCATAATGCCCCCCGTCCCACCCTCTGTATTATGAGAGAAATTATAATCCCTCTACAGAGGGTGGGAGGGGGGCACATTATGAGAGAACTTATAATATAATTTCTCTCATAATGCCCCCCCCTATATTATGAGAGAAATTATAATCCCTCTACAGAGGGTGGGAGGGGGGGGAATTATGAGAGAAATTATATTATAAGTTCTCTCATAATGCCCCCCCTCCCACCCTCTGTATTATGAGAGAAATTATAATCCCTCTACAGAGGGTGGGAGGCGGGGGGCATTATGAGAGAAATTATATTATAATTTCTCTCATAATGCCCGCCCCCTCTCACCCTCTGTATTATGAGATAAATTATAATCCCTCTACAGAGGGTGGGAGGGGGGGTGGCGCATTATGAGAGAAATTATTATAATTTCTCTCATAATGCCGCCCCTGCCACCCTCTTTCTCTCATAATGCCTCCCCTTCCCACCCTCTACACCTCCCACCCTCTGTAGAGGGTGGGAGGGGGGGGCATTATAAGAGAAATTATAATCCCTCTACAGAAGGTGAGAGGAGAGCATTATGCAAACACTTAAAAACATGTAAATATAAATAAACACCAATCTATATAAAAAAATTCAAAAACAAGTAAAATATAAATAAAACATGTAAATATAAATAAACATTGTCTTAATAAAAATTTACCTCTAAATATAAATAAACCCTTCACAAATAATAAACCATGTCAAAGGGATCAATGTGCCTAAACCATGTCCAAAGCATAAATATGCACACAAATGCATACATGTACATCTACTATTGATTATATCAATGGTTTGGTGGTGATTTGATATCTTGACTTTAGCAAGGTGCCAAGTGGAGAATTATCAGGCTGTTGAGTTGAGTTGTGCGTGAAGAGGAGTATGTAGAGGAAATCTCATAGTCAAGCAGAGTCAGAGTATGTAGAAGAAGTTTCATAGTTAAAGAGAGTCAAACATGTCGGTAAGATGTGGACATACGATGAAGGGTTGAGAAGAATCCTCTAAAGATACACTTTTGGTGTAATAAAAGAGCTTAAATAATAGTAACTAGGAAGGGGTTTCTAGAACCATTTAAAATGCTACAAGTGTTTTTTTTTATTTTTATTTCTTTCTTATTATCTTTGCTTCTTGCTTTAATGTGTTGAGGTGGCAAATCTTTTTTGCTTTAATACAATAAGAGGGATAGCTAATAATGACAAAGAGATTTATCGCAGCAAGGATCCACGAACTTATCACAATTAAACAATAATTTTGAAATATTTAATTAAACAAAATCAATGAGGTGATTAAGCATTTAAAGGATCCACGAACTTATCACAACAGATAGATTAAACTTTCTAAAGGATATTATATGAGATTAGAATCATGACACACGATATTAAAATTTTGAAACATTAATTTTTTTTTATTATTAGAAAACAAAAAAACAAGTAATAAATAAAGTTTGAAAATATATAATAAATAATTAAATTTATTATATAATTAACTGTACAAGTAATAAGTAATCTATATTATTTTATATTTAAAAATTTATATATATATATATATATATATATATATATATATATATATATTTTAATAGAATATTGTTTATATTATTTATGAATAGATAAATTTAAACAATATAATTGAATATAACCAATAAAAAAGTAGTTTAAATAACTTTTATAAATATAAATATATTATCTTTTATAATATTATTTTATTTTAAAAAAGTAGTTTAAATAACTTTTATAAATATAAATATATTATCTTTTATAATATTATTTTATTTTTTTAAAATGAATGATAATATTTTTAATAGTTTTTGGCTGTGTAATAAAAACATAAATAATAACGTGCCATGTTGAGATACACAATCTGGTCTGACTTTAAATCTAGATCATCCAGACAAACCCCATATGATCTAAAATAGATAGATCATTTATTTAAAAATCAAATTAGAGTGATATTATTGTTTAGTTGACTTCTTCAAATTTCTAGAGAAATTGTTTTGAGTAGCATGCACTTGGTTTAATATATAGATTTGTTATCTATTTTATTTGTTTTTAGTTTTTCATATTTTAAAAAGAATAGATTTATGTGGTAGGTTTCAGAGGTATCTTGAATATATATATATATATATATATATATATATATATATATATGGGTCGGTTATCTTGTAATTGCTTTTGGGTTGATTTGCTTTGATTTTTATTAATTTTTATTAATGTTTATAGATAATTTATCAATTTTTATTTTCTAGTTTAAAAATTATTTATCAAATAAATAAAATTAATTTAAAAATATAAATTTTCAAAAACATTATATATCTCCATGTGACGAGAGTGTACTCTGTTCATAAATTGCCCCCTTTGTATTTTCATGTTTGAAATACTTACTCTCTCGGTACATGCTCGGTACATGCTGTACAACCATCACAGTAAGTCAATACGAAGCAGGGAAAGGCAAAATGTCAATGAAACTAACTACATTCGGATCTGACCACTTCCACCATGACGTTGTTGTAGCTCTTAGATTGAAGCGTGACAAACAAGCTTGATTTTCAGACTATTTATAATTTATTAATTATGAAATCAATTTTATAATCAGACTATTTATAATTTATTAATTATGAAATCAATTTTATATATTGAATGACTTGAAGCTTCCATTAACACATCTATAATATTAGTCAATTAAATTTTAGAAAAATATGTTTTTTTATTATTTAAAAAAATATATATATTGATTTCCTATGTTACACATTAGATATAACACACAAAATTAAAGTCAACAATAAACTAATACAGAGTCAAAAGGCAAACTCATTACTATAATCTCATACCTTCGACAAAGACTAATAAAAATAGTCAACTTGTTACAACTTTGTAACAAGTTTAATTTGAATTACCAAACTTGTAATCTTTATAACCAATATGGATCTCTATATTTGTTTAGTAAACTTGACATTTGTATCACAAATGAAAATCATAAAATATATTAAAAGACTAATGCATGCATTAACAAGAAAGACGCCAGGAATTAATAAGGTAGGCGTTTAATCCTCGTCTCAGCTGATGTTATTATAGATATTAATAAAGTATAGATGAAAAGATAATTGTGGTCATTATTGAAAACTAGGTTATTATAAATACTAGCACACCCCAACCGTGGGAAAGGTAATTTCGAAAAGAATAATATAGTTTTTATTTTATTTTTATAAGTATATTATTTCATGAGTAGCATTATACTGGTATATTAATCATGAGTAGAAAAGTGAGTTGTTGCAAGGTGTTTAGGTCAAAGTATGATTTATAGGTATTTGGTAGTAAATGTTTGAAATTCTTTCATATCATGTATAGAAGTATAGACCATGTATAGAAGTATGATTACAACATAGAAGAATTTAGAAGGTATGCAACAAAGAAGATAAGCGTGCCTCTTCTTGTTTTCATAGTGAGACATAAGCAACATCCTTCATTTTTTCATAGCGTTTGAAGGAGAAGGCTGGTGCTATTCGCATTCCTTCTATAGTAGTAGTGTGTGACATTGTCGTGAAGGTCAAGCCTTGACATTCAATGTGTCCAATGTCAATGGTAGACATTGTCAAGGTCATGCCTTGAGATTTATGGATAGTCAATGCCCAGGCCATCTTAAGAGGGATTTGTTTCTTATTATTCCGTTGTATGGGTGGAATTGGTACATGCTTTGGTTGGGTTTGGTCCCATGGAGGGCCACCGCATTTATCAAATTCTACAACAACATATGTTGGAAAATGTGGAGGGTTAATTCATGGTGCATATACAATTTGCATGACTACTCCAAGAGCACCATTGACTAATCTTGCTTGGACCCATAAATTGTAGGATAACATAACTCGCTGGCCTATACATAGCAATATATGTTTTTCCAATTGATCATCATCATGATGGTGTGCATTTGAAGCACCAAGTGATTCTACATCACAACATGCGATTGGCTTATTCAAGGATTGAAGCATGAACTTGTTATGGTTGTCGACAATAATATTTGTTGCAAATAGGTGGACTGAATAATCAAACAATAGACGTTCTTCAATGGATAATAATCTGTTAGTCCTAGATTGAAGGAGGTTCCAATCATCAATGGTTGGTGTAGCATTGTGAAGGTTGGCTAACAACCAGTGGAAGCGGGACTGGGTGACAGAGATGCCTTGTTGATGGAATATGGTTTCCAACTTGACTACAGTGGTAAAGGTTGTCCATAAGCTCCTGCCTGGAGTTTCTCCTGCATAAAGAGGTTTGTACATTACTGGTGGTAATTGACCCAAGTCACCCACAAGAATTATTAAACATGAACCGAATGAGTAGTGACCTTTTTCTGCAAATGCCTCACGCAAGCGACTTTCAATTTGCACAAAAAGTCTAGATACTATGAAGCTCATCTCATCAATTAGAATGTAGTGAATATGTTTCATCTCTTCTTGGAACACTACAAGGGACTGACCATGTAAAGGCCTCATGTACTTGATAGGAATCCTAAGTCCTGCATGTATAGTGGTCACATGTATGTTAAATGTTGCAACTCTAGTAAGGGAAAGAAGCAATAGTGGGCTATGTCCAGAGGGTTCTTGAGAAGATAGTGTTTCTTTGATGCAGTGTATAAGGTAGGATTTTCCAGTGCCTTGGATGATCATCTTCAATGGTTCTTTTGCTTGTAAGTGATGCATGATGATGTTGAATGCAGTGTGTTGATTTGTAGAAAATGTACTTCTTAAAGGACATGGCAGATTCATTTCTTGTAGCACTGTTGTATTCCTTCGATGATAGCTGATGAAGCTTGGTGCAATGTCTAATGTATCTTCTGATACTTTGAGTTGATCCCATGGGTGGGAAGTGTCAATCTCTCGAAGTCCCAACATATCAAGAAAAATGAAGTTGATATTGCCGGTAGGGACCAATCTTGATAAAGATTGTCATTCATTCATCTCCATGTTTGGTTGTATGTTAGTATGGCTATGCTCATCTTTAGATGTTTGGTCATTAGGAGTGGGCATTGGGATGCGGTTAACATGCCAAACATGATAGTGATCTCTTATGGTCTCCTAGGTAGACACAATGTCTTCATTTGAAAGGCATATATCTTCAGAGAAGGAGCAAAAGGGTTTGTATAAAAGAAACTCACTCCAGCATAACTCAACAAAGTTATCGAAATCTTTGTTTGGAATGGTAGTGAAAAGTGGTCATACATGGACAATTGCGGGGATGTTTCTTTTTTTCCACTTTTCATTTTTTCGTGCTTGGTTATATGTCCAGTGTTTTGCGAGGTCAAACAAACATACTGGGTCGAGAAAAAGAAGATTTATTAAATATGCATCAATGAAAGTGGATCCAGATAAGCAGTTAGGCAAATCATAGGAGATTCAACGAAATATTTTCCGACCAACATTGAGTTTGGTGAAGGTGCCACTACATGTGACAAGGGGCAACTTTTGGAGCATATGGAAGGTTTCTTGGGCACTTATGTCACGGTCTACAATTTATTCTGAGTGCAAGCAGCGATAAGAAGTTGAGGCAGGGTCATCTATATTTGACATAGATGCAATTATGGTCAACATATGGTGGTAGGTATCTAATCTCCCCTCTCCATTGGAAGCACATTTGGCAATGTATTTTAGAACTGCATAGTGAGAGAGGACTGGTTGGCAATCTACATTTGCTCTCCATGCTTGGAGTATGTTAGAATTATGGATATTGAGGCGCTCATCATTGTGTGTCAGCCGATATGTATTTTGACCCATTTCATCAATGTAGGGTGATGAATCCATTTGTACCTTCCAAGGGAATTTATACCTACATTCGAGTGTAGTTCCTTTTCTATGGAGACATGTTTTCTCATTGCACTTTGTATGTCTTTGAACTCGATTTAAGAGTTGTTCATAGTCCTCAAGTGGGTTGGTTGAAAATATCTCCTTTGTATCTAGTAAGCAAGGGTCATGTTCAATGGATTGATGCATAGCCATGTGTGTGTCATGATGTTCTCTAGGATTCCAAGCTGTAACATAGTTATCAAATAAACTCTTTGTAGCATAGATTTGATGTGGGTCTTCCCAATGTAATCTTTCCATGTTTAGAGCATCAACAAGCCACAGAAAGCCATGTATATGTGCAGAGCCACGATGTTTCCATTCATACCTGCAAAAGGGATATGAAATGATTAGTAAAGAGCATATAAATGTATAGGTTCAGTAGAGGTAATTGCAAGTAATATACATTGTTTACCTATACCAATAGTCGATTGTGTGCATTTCTTTTGTAGTATATCCTCATGGAAGATTGAAACCTTTTGTGAATGTAAGAAGCTACAGTGTGGGGGCGATCAATGAAATTGTTTGTATGCCAACGTTGATAAAGCATTGGGTCAAGAGGTCTACCCTTTTGCATAATTGCGTGCAAGTATGGCCATTTTGTGTCTGCTGCACTGAGAGTGAAAAACAAGGTTGGGCATTGAAGCTGTGTGATCATGTCCATTAGCTCGGTCCTTCACATGGTCCAGAATTCTCTAGTGCCATGTAGATGTGCTCTGAAGCGCATGACTTTTTCTGGGAGTTTGTTTGTAGGGAGTTCTTTTAGATGCGCACACAATTATTGAATTGTGGTGGGTGTGTTATGATTTTGGCTTTGTTTGAAAAAAAAATGTAGCTGTTGATTGACTTCGATGGCCCATAATCAAATTGTAGAGGTAGTATCTGAAATGAGGATGACTTCCAAACGTATTGTCATGGTATCTCATTAAGTGTAATGCATACGTATCAAGTGGTATGTTTCTCATGCGTGGTTGTTGAGGAAGGGCATCTCCAGTGGGGAAAAGAGCAGGAAATTCCATGTCAAATAGACCCTCTGTGTTGTAATCATTGATTGGTGATAGGCCAATTGTTGCCCATTCAATTGTATTTGGTGAAAAGTTATCTGCAGTGTTAACAAATGCTCTTATTTTTTCTAGTTCTCGTTGTGTATTAGGCAATCTAAAGGAAAAGGAAGACATTGGTTGTTCATCTTGGAAAACATCATGGTGTTCTAAAGAGATATTTGTTTCTTCAGTGGGAGAAGTTAAAGTTTCTATAGAGATAGAATGGAGTCAGGTGGAGACATTGGTGCACGTAGTGGGAAGTGAGGCAAGCGCGTTTTGGTTAATTTGTATGTCATTGTAATATTTGTCATGTTGTATCTTATAGAGCAATGCATTGATGACATGCGATTTTGTCACATAACAATCATAGAATTTCCCATTTCCTCCATGTCTCTTGACAACTAAGATATCAAGTTATGAAAGGTGATGGGGAAAGAAAGTCTCTATGTGGAAGATTTGTTGTGGGAAACTAATAGTGTGGCCACTATATTTGTATTGTCCACCTCAAGCATTCCTAACTTGCAAGATGGGGCTAACTCGAGCAATTAAAATTTTCTCAACCTATGTAAGTATTGAAAGAACTGTGGGTTGGTCAATGGGGTCCATATTATTCCATTTGGAGAAACGATGCCCATTATTTTCTCTATGACAATGAGTACAAATGTGTCCATTCGGAGATGGGCGAGTAGGAATGCCAGGATATGATTCCATACATGTAGTGCATGTATGTATGTTAGACAAGGAATCAATACATTTTTAGAAAGAGTGGGAAGCATGTGTATGGGGTTGAGGTTGTAGAACATGTGTTGTTAATTCCACACAAGGTTGGTTTTGGTTTATAGGTGAAGTCTATACAAGTTTTTATTTATTTGTATTTCTTTTTTGGCATATTTAATTCGACCTTGTTCATTTTGTTGGATCCTAGATGTAGATAAAGGAGTGGTGACTGGGCTAGTGGTTTATGTATTAATAGTGTAATTGTTCCATCTATTTATTTATTTTTTGTTTATTTATGTAGCATGAAGTGTATGGCACTGGCGATTGTATAGAGTCTTGTTGGGAAGTTGAATTTGTGAAGATGTTATGTGTGAAGTATTTGATGGCATGCATTGTTGAAAGAGAACATGCCTTTCTAATGATCTTGAGATACCTTCACCAATGGTGTTTGTTGTTGTAGTTGGAAACATTGGGGAAATTCTTGTGCCAGATAAAATTTCCTATAAGAGAAAAAAATAAAAAATTGTAGTTAGAATTCAAAGCACTTGATATCACATTTTGTATGTTTGATAGCATGTTTTTGTAAGAATATTCTTAAAATAGTTATACAAATAATAGTTTTTTTTTTAATATGTTTTAAGTGAATGCATAGGTGTAGTGACCGACATTTAATTTAAACTACCATGAATTAAAACAGAGCATAAATTTTTGAAATTCACTCAATTTTTGCATAATAAATCTGATAATACAATAAATAAAATTTATTAACAATTTCATTCCAAAGATTCATAACTAACCTTAATCTGATGTTGCCTCCTTAGCTTGAATCTGCTCTTCCGCTGCTCTTCCGCAGCTTGCTCCTGAAGACACCCCAAAACCAGCCACCCTATCGACCAGTACGCCTGGCCCTAGGACATCAATGGACGTCCTAGCCCTCCGAGCCCAAAACCCCTCAGCCCCGGTGCACTGTAAATCCCACTGTCAAATTTCACTCTATCCCCCAATGCTTCCAAAATCTCCTCTCGTAGAATGCATGAATGAATCCCTCCAACATGAATAATCCTTCTCCATGGTCCTTCTCCCTCCCTTATGCCTCCTTCACCGCCCTCACACCTTTACTCCCCACCAAACACCTTATCCATTGATTAATGCCTTATCTGTTCATTTATTTCTTATTAATGATCTTATCCTTTATTTAATGTTC
>ML781009.1:246094-256414 GCA_009831015.1 Picea engelmannii | reverse complement strand
ATCAATATAATATATGCTGGTTTTCCCGGTTTGGGTTTCCAGGTGAAAAATCTCTGTGTAATGTTTGTATTTTCCATTGCATCTTTTCTGTTCTTTTCTGAATATCAGTTTGTAGTAGATATTGTACAAGGTTAGAATTTACAGGCACCTCGGGATCAAACCCAGAAAAAGGTCAGGAAAAGAACCAGGGAAAAAGCGCGTGCATGGGAGAAGACACCAAAGAAACTCAGAGTGAAGTGCAAGACACAACAAAGCCCAACGGGACAGAAGGGCGTAACCCGTGCAAACCCAAAACAACAATGATACCCAAGGTGATACTGGAGGATCCACAAAAGCAACTCTGTATGGACCAGATGAAGGCACATGCACTAATCTGTAAGTTCATGGGTTTGTGTCCCATAGAAAGAACACTGCACAACTCGATTAAATATCACTGGAAACCAAACAGAGAAGTGGAGCTCCACGTAGGCTCAAAAGGCTTATTCACAATAGTCTTCATGAACTTGGAGGATAGGGATAGAGTATTTGAGGGAGGTCTATACTTCCATGCCTCAACAGGATTGTATATGCAGCCATGGAAGGAAAAATTCTCCCCAAAAAAAGAGACTTTCAAAAAGGTGTCGATCTGGATGAGATTTTATTCCTTACCCTTAGATTATTGGTTTCCCTCTACTTTCGATGCAATAGGAAACAAACTGGGGAAATATGTGAAGACCTCAGAAGCCACCCTAAAAGGGAGATATACATCTTACACAAGAATCTGCATAGAGATGGATGTGTCCGGAGCACTCCCAGAAGCCATAAATCTGGAATTCAGGGATGAGGAATGGATCCAAAACATATATTACAAATATATCCCCTTCAAATGCAGAAGATTCCATGAACATGGACACCTGATCATAGAATGCCCTCTTAATAAAAAACAGGAAGCGAAAAACCCCAAACCATTGCAGGATGAGGATGGGTTTATACGACCGAACCCCAGAAGCAGAGAAAACAAAAAGAAGAGTAAAACCCCAGCAAGAAATAACTCGGAGACCCAGAATAAAAAGGAAGGAAGGGACAAAACCAATGAAGGGGCAGAAGATGAAAAGGATTCGACAAAAGCTCAAGAAGTCAGAGAACAAGCAACAAAATATCCCATCGTTCGACCAAGTGACAAGATGGAATAGGGGAGTTGCGCAACCCCAATGGATGGAGAAACCAGAGACGACAACACCCCCATGAAAGAAGCAGAGGGAGATGCATAAATGACCTCGAGAAAAGTAGGCACAAAAGACCATGATCTCAGAGACCTTGTGGAAAAGGAAGGGATAGATCTCCCGAACATGCTGGAGCAATGGAAAAGACAGGGAGTAGACAACATACCAGCAGAGCAACTCGATCGCATTCAATACATGTTCCTCCTAAGGGAGGATGCCAAATCTAGATGACTAAAGCGCACACATGGGGAGATAGGACACCTAAGATTCAAATCCGACGAGGGACAACCACAACTCTCACCCAAGCAGACGAGGAGGAAAAAAGGCAGGAAATCAAATAACGTAGCCCTACAAGAACTTGGAGCGCTACTGATAAACTCGAGTAAGATCAAGAAACTCTTCCCCAACTCCCCCCCACATGTTTAAATGAAGGTTATAACTTGAAATATAAGAGTCCTAAACAGCCCGAGAAAGCAAAGAATCCTTAGAAATAGACTAAACTAGGAAAAAATGGATCTTTGTTTCATTCAAGAAACAAAATGCACTACACACAGAATGGAGGCAATCAGTAAACAACAATGGAGCAAGTACAAGATGGTGGCTATCGGGGGCCACCAAATGGTAGGAGGCATTCTCACCTTGTGGAACCCACAAGTACTGAGCCTAATAATAGCCAATGCGACCAGGTACACCCTTACAGTTCGCATGCAAATCATTAGAAACACATAGGTGATTCTATGCACTAATGTGTATGGGCCCCAAGTGTCAGAGGAAAAGAGAGGAATGATACAAGATCTAGAAGACCTTAAAACCCGAACCAACAACCTCCAATGGACCCTGACAGGGGACTTCAACATCATCACGACAGTTGCAGAGAAAAAAGGAGGTACAAGAAGATTTGATAGGGATGCAGAAGACTTCTCAAAGTTCATAGACACGATAGAGTTGGTAGACCTCAAAATGAATAATGGCCACTTCACCCGGAACAACAAATGGATGAACCAGTTTCAGGTAGCAACAAGACTCGACAAATTCCTAGTATCAGAATCAATTATTATGTAGGGGCTAACCTTAGATTGCAACATCCTTCACTGGGGGGGATCTGATCACTGACCAGTACAATTAGAAGCAGGGTTCCAAACCACACCAAAGAACAGACCCTTCCAATTTGAAAAATTCTGGATTGAACACCCAACTTTCAAGGAACGAATCAAACAATGGTGGTGGGAGGAGAAACCAGAGCAAGGGACAAGGATGTTCAAACTCTATAAGAAACTAAAGTACATCAAATACAAGCTCAAGGAGTGGAACAAGGACACTTATGGGAATATAAACCAAGCGAAAAACAACAAAGAGGAAAGAATGAAAAAACTCCAGAAAACCTGCATCTCGGAGGGCTATACGGAGGACCAGAAAAAGGAATAGATCCAGATGACCCAGGAATGGGAAGCTCGATGCTAACAGGAAGAAACACTTTGGCAACAAAAGTCCCATATCAGATGGCTAAAGGAAGGAGAGTGGAACACCAAGTTTTTCCATAGAACAACCATGGCCAGAAGAGCCCATAACAAAATCCTAAAGATTAAGGGCCAGGATGGAATAGAGAGAGAGTCACATAAAGAGATCAAAACTACTCTGGTAAACCACTTCCATGGGATAGCCCAGGAATCCAACCAAGATAGAACGGAGGCCATACTAAGGATAACCCAACACATCCCCCACATGGTCACTGAGGAACAAAATAACAACCTAAAAAAGCCCATTGCTGAGGAGGAAATTGACCAAGTACTCCATAAAATGCCCAATGGGAAATCCCCAGGTCCAGATGGCTTCACAGTGGACTTATTCAAATCATGTTGGGAAACTGTCAAACACAACATTTATAGGGTAGTGGAAGACTCTATAAGGTCAGCCTCCATTCTAAAAGCACTAAATGCTACAATGATTACTCTAATCCCCAAAGAAAATGAATCCAAAACCCCTGATCGTTAAAGACCCATAGAATTGCGCAATGTGGTTTATAAGTTAATATCCAAAGTTATAGAAAATAGATTGAAACCCCTCCTACCCACACTGATCTCACAAGAACATGCAGGCTTCGTGGAAGGAAGACAAATAATGGACAATATCATCCATGCCCATGAGCTTATCCACACCCTGAAGATTCAGAAGAGAGGGGGAATGATAATACAATTGGACGTAGCAAAATATTATGACAAAATTAGTTGGCACTATATGGTCATGACTTTGGAAGCTTGTGGTTACACCCAGCACTGGATCACTTGGATAGTCAGCCTGGTATCCACTACAAGACACTCGCTACTTATAAATGGAGCCCATGCCAAACCTTTCTGACCCACGAGAGGCATCAGACAAGGAGACCCGTTGTCCCCCTTTCTATTCATTCTGATGATGGAAGGTCTCAGTCGAAGCATAAAAAGCACAACTGCAACATGTGAAATAACATGTATCAAACCTTTCAAAAATTGCCCTACTTCCACACACGAACAGTTCATGGATGACACCTTACTTCATGGCATACCCATGGTCAAGGAAGAAAAAGCCTACAAACAAATCCTAGAAGAGTTTGGGGAAGCCTCGGGTGTAGAGATCAACCACTCCAAATCTAGGATCTTCTTCTTCAATACCAACCTCGCAATCCAAAGAAATTTGGCCAACATTTTGGGCTTTGAATGAAAAGCGCTACCAACTAAGTATTTGGGTATCCCCCTGATAGACAAATCTTACAAACAGTCAACCTGGGAAATAATAATCAATAAGTTACAGGAACAGGTGAAAAATTGGACATACATAGCCCTCAACCTAGCCAGAAGACTTATTCTGACCAAGTCTATTTTGCAAGTAATTCCAACCTTTATGATGTCCATTTTCCCAATCCCCCAGGGGATTCTACAAAAACTAAGAACCATCCAAAGGGACTTCCCGTGGCGAGGAGCGGAAACAAAGAAAAAATGGACCCTGGTGGCTTGGGAGAAGGTCTGTAAACCAAAAAGAAAAGGAGGCCTGGAGCTACAAGACCCACAAGTGACCAATGATGCATATGGGGCGAAACTCTGGTGGTGTTGGGTCAAAGAAACTACTACACCATGGGAAAACCCGTGGAAGGAAAAGTATGCCTCAAACATCTGCGACCAAGATAGAATACACTTCATAGGAACCAGGGAAGGTTCAGCCATATGGAACCTAGCCTGGCGCAACAAAGCCTAGATTCAAACACACAACTTATGGGAAGTAAGGAATGGCAGAACAACCAGATTTTGGGAGGACGCCTGGAAACAAGAACCTAGAATGGAGAACCCGGACAGGGAGGAACTCCAACAGGAGTTGATCGCACAAGGAAAAACTAGAGTCTACCATTATTGGAAACAAGAAATAGATCACAACAAATGGAGAATCTGGGGCACTCTCACTCCATAGAATAGAGACCAAAACACAACAACAGTAAAAGAAGTGGAGGAGGAATTGGGGAGACAAAAAATAACAGTCACAGAAGGAAATGACCAGGTGATATGGGGACAAAATGATGGCGGGGAATTCAATCTAAAATAATCCCGACACTATATCGTAAACCAGGATAAAGAAGACCCGACGCAACAATGGGATAAGATTTGGAACAACCCCCATTGGCCAAAAATAAAATAATTTCAATAGTTAATACTCCACAACCGAATCCTAACTTGGGAAAACCTAAGGAAAAGGGGGTTCATAGGCCCTTCCACATGTCACCTTTGTCAAGCCAAAGAAGAAACAAAGAACCATATTCTTGACGAATGCACCTACACAACAGAAATCTGGGATTGGGCAGCAGGTATCTTCTGACAGTCCAATAGGATCTGAGCTAACATCTCTGCAACTATCAACATCTGGAAAGAGAACTACAGCGAAAACGAAGAGGTGAATCTATGTTGGATCCTCATCCCAGGAATGATCATATGGGAAATATGGAAGGAAAGGAACCGACGGATCTTCAGGAACCAAAGCTGGCCAGAAAGGAAGATCAAGGAAACAATAATCTCCATGACAAGAGAAATGGTACAGAGACGCAACTACTAGACAGGAAGAGCGCAACTCACAGACCAAGACTCTCAAATCCTAGAATCCTTCCACCTGAAAGAAGGACACAACCCCAATCAGGTAAGACGGTCACCGCGACTCCAAATAGGTGAGTGCAATAAGAAACCACCACCAGTAGGTTCCCTCAAGATAAATTTTGATGGGGCATCGAAAGGTAACCCAGGGCGGACATGAATGAGAGGAGTAATGAGGAACAGTAAAGGAAATATCATCCGGCTGTACGCTGGGAGTCTAGGAAACTCAACCAACAATGCCACGGAATTCGAATCCCTAGAGACAGGCCTCAAGATTCTAAGCTGGGAAGGGGTGACAAATGCCATAGTGGAAGGATATTCCACGTTGGTTATTAGCACAGTAAGGAGACTTCAAAATGGTACAAGAGTGGGAAAAATTCAGAGGCACTGGTGCTTAGCACATTCTCTACAAAAAAATCCAGGAGCACTTGCAGACAGGGATCACAATGGAGTTGCGTTGGGTACGAAGGTCAGCAAATGGACTGATGGATAGAATTGTTAATGAAGGGTTCAACAAGGAAGGACCAGAACTGGACACCATCTGGAGTAACATCCCGAATGGTTAGTTCCGAACAGACTACATCCAACTAGCGGCAAAAGACTGTGATGACAACCGAGGTACGAACGACCACATCGAGTATGGTGGCGCATAAATAAATGAAGGGCATGCAGGATCCAAGAAGAATCTGATATCCCACCACTCAAACATGAGTTACAATGCATATCCAGATCACACAACAAGAGGAAGTACAACAACACAGTCCTATCAATAGGAAGAAGTACAGGGGTTGTCTGTGGGAAAACATAAACAATAATCAGCTGACGACAAAGGATGAAGAACAAAAGGGTTTCCCATGGCCAAGTAGGGGTACACCTCACCCAAGTATAGATACGGGGATATGGGGAGTGGTAATGATTTTCGCACAACATGCAGGGCAAAGGATTGGCACAGGGATTATGCCAGAGCTACCAAGAGCACAAATTTTGAAACAGTGAAAAAGGCCCAGATGGTACACCTTTAAGAGCGGCTCAGGATTGCTAGGATGAGGCCATAGTCGGGGAGATCCCATAAGACAAGAAACACTAGGAATAGCCACAGAACGGAGAGAAGCAATCACAAAGGAAAGATGGTACGAATGAAGAAAACCCATAGCAAGAGAGGCCCCCAGGGGAAAGAACCCCCGCCAAGCACCCGGAGGATAACAAGGATGGAGCAGGCATCTAGAGAAGCCAAGGGTACCTTTCTCATGCAGGTCGATTCAAAGGGCAAAGCGATCATCAAGAGGTGGGAGAGAGAAATCGACACCACACGCAAGGGAAAAGTATGGAAGGAACTAATTCAGGAAGCGGACAGGATAAGGGACCCAGGGGCCACACAACCCAGAACAACACTATACCACAAAACGATGGAGGAGGCCTGGCGAAAAAAAATGTTGATAGGAAAGTTGAGCGCTGACCGGAAAAAGACTAGCAGGGAGGCAATCAGGGACCAGAAGAAGGTGCTCACAGAAATTCTGAGTCGCCTCAACAGCTTAGAGGCTAGTACCAAAAGACTAGCTGAGGACCAGAGGAGCCAGAAGGAAAAAATGGAATGAATGGAAAGCCAATTCCACCTCTACTTACGCTATGTCCACCACATGGACATCACTCCAGCATACCAGAGAGAAAACCCAGCCTATATCAGAAAGACGCGCATGGTGGAGCAGAGGAAGGAGAACGAGGCAAGAAAGGATGGAGATGAAAGACATCCCATCATCCTGGACTAGTGGAGGATCAGGCACTGGTCAAGTTGTATTCAATGTAGGAGCTACCCCTTTTTGTTGGTTATGTCTTTTGTATATGTTATGTTTTAGTTTATCAAACTGGTCTTCAGAGGACTGGGTCAGTTTCCCATGGTGGCGGCCCAACCCCCTGCTATCTTAGTCAGCACAACTCCAAGATCCCTGATTTGGTTTCCTTTTTGGCAGATTAAGGGACTCCCCTTTTCTTTTTTGTATCATTACTTCTCTCCGTAATACAGGAATTTACACTCACTTACAAAAAAAAAACACCTTATCTTAATTATTACTATTGCTCTATTTAAAAAACATTTATTTTTTCTATTACAACTTATCTATTTTTCATTAGTTGCATCTTAGAAAAAACAAATACAAATTCTATATAGCAAATTAAATTAATATCAAAATCCAATTACTATTTATCCATTTAAAACACATTTTTTTCTTAAGCATTTTCACCTCTCACAAATGCCGAGCTCAAAAATATTGGATACAGGGGATAAGAATCAAAATTCACTTTCCAAATATGCACAAATACATATATAACACAGATTGTTTATTAATTAAAATAAATTATTTTTTTTCGATATTTACCAGAAATTACTCTTTAATATGTAAACATCCTCTTTCAGAAGTTGAAGATTAATATATTATGGCCATGGGTAATGAAGAAATTGTGAACCCCATTTTTAAAAGAATGAAGAGGGTTAAAACTTAGATCCTCTTTTAACTTATTTCAATTGAATAATTTTTCTCTTTCTAGATCAAGCTAAACATAACTCACTAATTTTGTTTTGTATAATCTAAAAAGTTTTTAAAAGACTAATTTCTTTTCCTAATTTAGAGTCATCTTCCTCAATAATTCATGGAGGACTTGAATGATAGAGATGCACCACTTTAATCTAAGTTCCAACAATATTTAACCAAATTTTGGACAAAATTCATAAAAAAATATTAAAAAGAAAGCATATATTTTTCAATGTGAAAGTAAATATATTTTCCAATGTGAAATTAATTTACTTATGAAATGAATTTATTGTGCATATTTAAATGAGTTCATGAATTTTGAGTTTTTCTAAAAAAATTCTTTACAAAATTATTTTAACGACAACATCAAATCATTATAAGGAACTTTACCCATTTCCGAAATTTTAAAAATACAAATTAAAACTTTTCAATTCAGATAAAAACCAAATTTAAAATATTATTTATATATCATTAAATATATCATTTTTAATTTTATTGAACATTATCACAACAATATATATCAAAAAATTTAAAATCAAATTTATATATATTTAAAATTAAATATATATTTAAATAAATTTAATATATAAAAACAATAAAACAATGTAAGGTCGCTAAATCTAAACCTATGCGAGGAGGCGTGAGGTGTATTGTGAAAACAATGGCTCAGGGAAAAAGCATATACTTCTTCACCACAATAACACTCAATTGACAGGTTGCTAACTGCACGAACCATGACGTCCAAATGGATAGTTAGCCTGATCTGAATATGGAGCATACCAAAGAGGCGTCCATAGAGCAGGAATGAACTCAACAAAACACTTTCTATGGAGATCAGCATATCGAACAAGTTCTGGGTAGGAGTCGGTAAAAAGTAATCTGAAGCTTTATTCATAGATGGATATTCTGGCCTTCAGCTTCTTAAGTCATATTAACTCAAAAATTCTGGCTATGTTTTCCCCGTGAATAGACTGCCCTCCGACTCTGTCTTCCTCGACAACCACGACATCACCAACCTCATATTCATATTCATGACTTGTGTCCGCTGATTTCTTTGATTCACAGGAATCGTTGTGTGGTGGATAACATAAGGTATGGGCATGTAGCGATTACTGTCCGAAAACGGATTCTTTCAGTTAAGAAATTAAATGAAGCAAAATAGTTTCACAATAATTAAAAATGCCTATTTAACTGGTTGAGTGATATATGTTTGTGTCATGACCCTGTAAAAACATGTAAACAATTTGGGTATATTTGACATGTTGGTGGGTTTTAAGAACTATTTTGCTTCTGCTTCATCATTGTATGTGCTTATGGTAATTAAAAAATAAAATAAATTAATATTATTTTTATTTTTATGTTTTAAAATATGCAGATTTTCAAAATCTACAGGTGGAATTTTCCATTGCTATTTTCGAAGTTTAGGAAAATTCAATATTGAACCCATGAATCTATTTGGAGTTTTCCATTGCTATTTTTGAAGGTCAGGAAACCTCTATGTTTACTTCATGAATTTATCTGAAATGCGAACCTCCGGATCATCATCGGACGCACCTCAAAATGCACTAAAGTTGAACGCAGATCAATATCAATTGCAAACAATAATGATTCATAACCATGGACAATGTTGAGTTTCGGTTACTTTGAATTATTGAACAACAATTTGGCAGGCGAACCTAGAACAGGATGCCCCTGAGTCTGCATCAGTTCAACCAGGTGCTTTATTCTTCTCATCCTGCACTTCTTAGATTATTTTTTCTTTAGTTATTGTATTTTTCGAGGTTCTCTTAGAGTTTTTTGTTTTGAAAATGCGTCCAAACCAAGTGTTATATGATTATTATTCTTCGCTTGGAATAAATCAAAGACCTTGAGGCTAAATTCAAATGAATTTAGTCAGATTCCTATGCTTAGTTCTGTTAAATTAGATCCCAGACAAATTATTATTGTATTCAAATGAATTTAAGCAGATTCCTATACTTAGTTATGTTAAATTGGATTCAAGAGAAATTAAATCTAGACAGATTTCTATGCTTATTTATGTTAAATTAGATTCCAGACATATTATTACGGTATTCAAATGAACTTAGTCAGATCCCTACGCTTAGTTATGTTAAATTAGATTCCACAGGAATTATTACTTAAATAGAGTTTAATGTGGATGATAAATCCTTAGGCTACAGTCTACATGCAGATACATCAAGTTAATGTCAAGAAAAATTTCATCCATACATTTGCAGTTTATCACATTATGTTTATCGTAAGAGAAACTTGTGTTGGAATATATAATTCCTACTTATCTAATGTTGTTGCTAATGTATTGAGAGGTAGAGTTCATCTCTAAGTGAGTTGTGTGATCCTATTATTAAGAGGTTGTTAGAGAGTTAGATTGGTGAGATCCTAGTTTGGTGTGTGGTTGAGATATTCTCTCAACCTCTCCAGTTATCTTTAGAATAAGTTAGATCTGATAACAACCTGTACACTCTA
>ML781009.1:234660-244815 GCA_009831015.1 Picea engelmannii | reverse complement strand
ATCCGAGAAAACCCAAAGCATGGTTACAGGTAATCCGAGAAAACCTGGTGCATGGTTGAGGGTAATCCGAGAAAACCCAGAGCATGGTTACTGGTAATCCGAGAAAACCTGGTGCATGGTTGAGGGTAATCCGAGAAAACCCAAAGCATGGTTACTGGTAATCCGAGAAAACTCGGTGCATGGTTGAGGGTAATCCGAGAAAACCCAGAGCATGGTTATGGGTAAGCCGAAATAAAACCCAGGTTGATGATGATGTGATGAAGGGGGAGCTATGAGGAAGAATGAACCATGTAGCTGAAAAGGATTCCTATAGAACTGGCGGTTACAGCGGCTGATGACCCATGTAGTCCGGTAGATGGATTTCTTTTTATATGGACGTCAATAATCAGACACGGGTACAAGAGGAAGCACACGAAGATATGACCACATAGATATTTAGATAAGTAGTCATTAAGGGAGCGTGTTGGAATATATAATTCCTACTTATCTAATGTTGTTGCTAATGTATTGAGAGGTAGAGTTCATCTCTACGTGAGTTGTGTGATCCTATTATTAAGAGGTTGTTAGAGAGTTAGATTGGTGAGATCCTAGTTTGGTGTGTGGTTGAGATATTCTCTCAACCTCTCCAGTTATCTTTAGAATAAGTTAGATCTGATAACAACCTGTACACTCTATATAATAGAGTTCATTGTATTGATTTTATAAGCAATATAATATCTGTTTATATAGCTCTGCTCTCCCATTTTAACAACTTGTAAATTTGGGCAAATACAATCGGTTTTGAGTTCTTTGGAAAACTATCTCAGAAGCCGCAGTGGTGCAATTTAGGGAAGTTGCCTATGTCTCTGAGTACTTTTGGTTTTGCATGGTTCTGAGTTCTTTGGAAAGCTATCACAAAAGCATCAGTGGTACAATTTAGGGATGCTATCTATATCTCTCAATACTTTTGGTTTTGCACTGACCTGTAATTCTAAGTTACATTAAACTAAATTGCGTTTAGTATATTATATTAAATTATGTTTTGAGATGATTGTCACAGTGGTTCTCTGAGTGTTTATCGGCTAATTTAACAAAATATTAAAAAAGGGAACAGATTCTCGTCAAATTTCTGCTAACTTGTCTTATTAGAGTTGTTTGACAGAAAATAGTATGGAGGAATGTGAATCAGATGGATTATATATTCATTTAACCAGATGTAGGAAGTAATCATAAATCAGATAAAATGTATTCTTCCTAGGGTTAGGGTTGCTTCTAATGGTAAATAAATAGACATACATCAATTATTAAACCGTAAATTTCTGAAATAATACAACGGCCGGCCAAAGAGACTGTCGAGGGTAAGAAAAATTACGTTTTGGTTGAACTAAACTAATGCTGTCCAATCTTCAAAACATTGGACCAAACGGTGAAAGAAATACAGAGAATTGCTCTATTTTATTTATTGGTGCAACATCTACCCAAGTAGCTACAGAGTTGCATTTCGAACTCAGCGTACACATCAAACAAATTTGGAATCCCACACGACATATAATTCAACAAGTACACAATGGAAAAACACACACTTAACCAGAGTGTTTACATGCATGCCTATATGGGCCATTCACTATTGTTATAAATATAAACCAGTATATTTTCCAAAATATCAAAACGACAAGTCGTGCAAAGTTCTTCCAACGACCTTCACAAGCTAAAGGATTCTATGCGCGTCGGCTATTATTGAGCACTCAAACGGTAAAACGCAGCATAAAGTTCTACCTTTTAAGTTTATTTAAGAGTTTTTACTTTTAATTTTCCAATACCAGGGGCCATGGAGCCGTCTCCATGCATCTTTACCAGGGGCCATGGAGCCGTCTCCATGCATCTTTTCCAGACTTCTCAAGAATACAGAACCAGATTTAATTTTATCTATCACAGAAAATCAGTGATTTCCCTTAAAAAAAAGTCCAGATTCCCCATAAATTGTTGAAAATTCAATCATCCGAGACGCAGCAAAAATTGCAAGTATTCTTTCTCTGAAAGCATGTAGGTAAGGAAAATATGCTTACTAGCACAGATTATCCGAAAATAAGATGATGATTATCGGAAAATAAGACGATGATTAAGCTCTGGAATCCTCGTATCTTTCGGTGGACAATACTGGAAACCCTAACATTTATGAGACTGAGCTTATCATTAGCCAGAGCCCTCTTAAGCTACGAGCCTAGGTACAAAGTCGATCTAGGGTATTAGTGCCGGCCGAATCATTACCACACTGGAGTCCTATAAATAGAATGCAAAAGCAAGGCGTGGAATTGGCGAGAGCCATTATGAGAGAAGAGTTTCGCTCAATGCAGAATCCATTACGACTTAGTTTCTCCACTGATATCCTAAACTTGTTGCAGGTATGTGTATTTTCTCTCTTTTGCATTTGCTTATTCTTAAAAAAAAAACAGTGTTAGAACAGATTTATTTTGAATTTGAATGTGTGAAGCCTCTACAAAAGCAGCGCATGATATTGGATCTCTTCGAGATGATGATGATCGTGCATTTCAGGAATTTCACAACGGGCGAGACAAATTAAAGGATGGACACAATCAACTATGGTATGATTTATCACCAAATTAAAGCTCCTCAATCTAAATGATATTGAATTAGCCTATTCTTTTCTTGGTGTTGCCTAATACTACTCGACTAATTGTTCGTGCATCCTTAGGGAAAAGCATTTAAGGATCTTTAGGGAAAAGGAGAAGGAATACAGTGAAGGCTATTATTCCTGCATGCATTTCGTCCAGTGAATCTGTAATGAATTTTCAAGTAATTGATTAATTTTCGTGGTGTTCTCAAGCTTGCAAGTTTTTCAATAGCATCGATGAAGTAAATATAGACTATAGTCCCAAGTGAGCATGTTCATGTAGTTATTTTTTTTCCTATTTTTTCTATGAAAAACAATTTTTTAGAATCTTTAAATGTTGAAAAAGAAAATAAGATTAAACGGTACACATATATATAAATGAAAAATGCCATGAAAGAAAATAAGATTACAAATTTATATATATATAATTCATTGTAAAATTTATTGGCCTACACATAGGCCGGTTTGCAAAGGAACAAATGAAACTGAGCAGAACTGATCTTCAAAGATATTAAAAGGATCAAGAAGAATGTAGACACAATAAAGGTTTGATAATGCAAATGGAAATTGTCCATTCAAAAGTCTTTATATAGAAAAATGGAGAAGCAGAACTGATCTTCAAAGATATTAAAAGGATCAAGAAGTATGTAGACACAGTAAAGGTTTGATAATGCAAATGGAATTTGTCCATTCAAGAGTCTTTATATAGAAAAATGGAGAAGATCAGAGGACCAACTTAATAAACCGACTTCTTGATTGCTTAATGCAAATGGAAATTGTCCATTCAAGATTCTTTATATAGAAAAATGGAGAAGGTCAGAGGACCAACTTCTTAGCTGCTGAAAGGGTGAGATTTGATTGCATCTTCAATTGCGTAAGGTAGACTTAAATGTGCTGACAGGAGTTGTAAATGATGACAAATGCGGACAATGGTGCACGAAGGTCGTGTATGTGAGGGAGTATGTGTAGATATAGGATCCCTTTCTTCAATCTTTGAATGCTATTGAAAGAGATTATGATCATGAATTTGTATAAACATTGTATATGAATTAGTATATATGTTTAGAGGAACAGTTAGATTATCTGGAGGGTTCAAACCTTTCTCATATAATATTTAATATTTAGCCACTGCCATGGATGTCCATGCCTTCGAGATGTGGAGACCATTACAAGAAGATTTTTGAAACCTAAATTTATAATCTACACAACTTCCCCTAAACCAAAAGAGAGCATGTTGTAAATCGTCTTATTCCAATGGAAATAGATGATTGAATGAGCACGCCAGGGAATAATAATGCAACACTCAAGCATTACATAAGTGGAGCTTCTAAATTTGGAGGATCGCTACAGAACTGGCAAAAAAACTCTACAATACACGTTGGAGGACGTCGGTGAGAATAATATTTCTTCATCCTGTCATCACGCTCTTAATTCAATGTTGCTGCAGAACTGGCAGAAAAAATATACAATACACGTTGGAGGACGCCACTTAGAATAATATTTCTTCGTTGTCTTATCATGCTATGAAATCATCCTCGAATTTTAATAGTAGATGAAGAACTGTACGTGGCAGTGTTTAATTGGGTGTAGAATGTGTCAATAGGTGGAAATGTTTAATTGATTGCAGACAACGACAAAAACTTTCAAGAGATCTTCCCCTTAAAAGAACACCTTCGACGTAATTATTGGAAACAACATTAGTATATATATATGATATTTCATTTGATTGATTAAAAAAGAAACATTATATTTCGTATTTGAATCTACATTAGTATATATATATGATATTTCATTTGATTGATTAAAAAAGAAACGTTATATTTCGTATTTGAATCTTCATGTACAAACAATATCCTTCAATGTGTTGTTTAGTTTCGTGTGTATATAAATATATATACAAGATTATATATTGTATATAAACTAAACAACACAACACATTGAAGGATATTGTTTGTACGTGAATATATATATATATATATATATATATATATATATATATATATAAACAAGAAATAATGGACATAGACATGTGTATAAAATTAAAATTAGCATACCCCCGAAGCATAGGAAAGGAAACACCAAAGAGAATTGTGAATTGAGGTGGTTAGGTTGTTAAAGACAGTGAGATTTTTCTTTTGGATGAAAAATGGATACTTCAAAAGGTTCATCTTCATATCACATCTAGAAAAATATTTTCAATCATCATGTAACTCCAAATTTGAATCCCCCGCTACATGACCACATGCAATAATCGAAGATATGTGATCGCCACTTTTCACATAAATGGAAGAGGAAAAAGAGGTAGTTGAAGAGGAAATGCTTCTTAAAAACTCCACCATTGTAATTAACCACATGTGAGATGAAAAACCATCTATGTAATTAACCATATGTGATATGATGAAATATCCCACATGGAAACCTATTCACAACCTACAGTTGTACATAATTTTTTGTGTGGTGAATTTGAATTATCTAGTTGAGCCAATTTATCTGTTCATTGTGTCAACATTTAATCTGTATTCATTTAGATTTACATATTGAGCTGGGACATTGTCTAATAGTCGTGGGTACAAATAAATGAATGAATAAGACATCTTATGGTTTTTAAGTACTGGCACAATCCTTCAATCACCTTCTCTAATCCCTTCCTCATGTTGTTTTCCAAAATATACAAATCTCTCCTGATGCATCCTACCTAGAGATTATTTTAGTAAGTTGTAATAAGTATGAACTACCAACTCATATAGCAAAAGGAACCAGAAGAAAATAAAAGAAGATAAGAGTGGGGAACGTGCAACTGTCATTAAGGGAGTAAACGTCCAAAACATATCAAATATGAAAATATCTACAATTGAAATAAACAAAGGTTTATATGAATTGAATACCATATCCTTATAGGATCCTTATAGTGAATATTTGCAGCTTATAACATCTACTAAATAAACAAGAATCATGCATGTTTTAAGTTAAGAATGCAATTCCCTCTCAAGTCCTCTTGAATACATTGAGTAGCTTGAAAGGATGTGAGAACTTTGGATTTACTGTTAGCATGGGTCTCAAGACACTGATATCATGAAGACCCTCTGTCACAAGAAACAACACATGGTAGACCGATGCAAGGAAAACACCAAGCTAGAATGAGCCCTTACATGGATAAGAGAAGGAAAAGGTTAGAAAAAAATCCTCAAAAGATATATTTCCATATCTCTCCATCTACTAAAAGTTTTAATGGCTATCACATACATGACAAGATTACACTAAGGGAAAACACAATAGAATTAATATGATAAACACCTGCACAACACATTATTTTTCACAAGTGATTACCTAAATACCCATTAACTCATGAACCAACTCAGCTGATAACGACAATCCACTCAAAACAAAAATCAAAGAACCATCATGCCTCATCACTTTCTCCAAAACAGATGCACCAAATATAAACTGTAAATAAGTAGCCATGTCAGTCTATCAATCACTCACTAAAAAAGAGAGTGGCAATAGAAAACAAACATGTGAGTTCTATACACACAAAATAAATCAGAATATTATCATTTGCTTATGAGTTTAAGGCACACAAAAATATTTTGTTTTGTATTTGCAATTGTTGTCTCATAAATGAACAGGAAACATGCCATCATGGAGGGTAAAACTCTTATTCACCAAATATATGTTAGCATTAACTCCAAAAATTTCATTTAAAAAGAACTGCAAGGATCATAATAAAAATCGAAGGATCAAATGATCAACTCTATAGTTTTGTATAAAATGAACAAATTTGGTGCAAAGAAAAATAACATAATGTAAGTCCCGAAAAGAAAAAAAACAACTGAAATGCAATTTTTAAGGCATATCAAAACTGAACAACATAATGCATTTGGAATCCTACAGTGAAATAAAATTTGTTTTTCCAGTATCGAGAGGACCTGGAATCTTAAACCCCAAACATGACCCACTGAGTGTAATTTTAAGAAAATCAAGCTAGAATATATGATATGAATATTCATTGCCAAAGAAATATACATAATTTTTTAAAAGAATTCCAGCAAAACCTTGAGTGTTAAGGAGAATAAACTGCTGAAAAAACATCCTCAACGAACAATGCCAACACTACAATGCCTCGCCATGGCTCTAATTTATTCTGATTGCATTGGAAAGAGAATAAGCACCCTAGCAAGCCACAAATTCAATAAGTATACAATGTGACAAAGATACTTCTCTGTTTCTTTTTCCAGTAGGCCATTATCTTCCCCCATTCCATCCCCTTGATCGTCGTTACTCAAACTATAAAAATGACTTACATAGTTATCTCTTCTTTCGGGTTTCACAATGACCAAACCTTGAAAGAATTCTAATCAAATCCTACAACGAAAGAAAAAATACTTTTCCAGTTTCAAGAGGGCTTGGAATATTAAACCCCAAACATGACCCACTAAGTGTAATTTTAAGAGAAGCAAGCCAAAATATATTATATGCATATTCATTGACAAATAAATCTACATAATTTTTTTAAATAATTCCAGCTCAAACTTGAGTGTCAAGAAGAATAAACCGCTCAACAAATATTCTCATTTCAATGCCAACACTACAATGCCTCGCAATGGTTCTAATTTCTTCTAACTACACTGGAAATGGGGGAAACACCCCTACAAGACACACATTCAATAAGTATACAACGCAAAAAAGATAGTTCTATGTTTCGTTTTCTATTAGGGCATTGTCTTCCCCCACTCCATCCCCTTGATTGTCATTGCTCAACCTACAAGAAGAACTTACAGAATTATATCTTCTTTCAAGTTTGAAAAGGACCAAACCCTCAAAGAATTCATGGCAATAAAACCATTTCAATCCTTAGAAAAAGGGTATCATGGTGGATGACTTAATACATAACATGGAAGCTCCCCCTATCGAAGAAAACCTAAGAAACCCAGTCAGAGTAGGAGACATTGTTTGGGTTTTGATGAACGAATTTAGAGATAATGAGGGAGGACTATGATCTGGATTTAGGAGAAGAACGAATTGATTAACAAATTGAATACAATAAATGCGGAGATATGAATAATAACACAAATATCCAGTGAACAATATCTTCTATTAAATAATGAAATAGGCTGAAACTGTAAAACTGTAGAACTGAAACTTGCTTGAATGGTGGTAGTTATCTCTGAGAAGAGATGTGGATGCTACGTGCATTTTTCTAAGAAGAATGGATTATAATGAGGCTCCATAGGCCCTTTTCATATTATTCATGAATGACGAAACCCTACACATCCAAAAACCTAACCCTAGAAGGTGAAACGCCAAAAGTCATGTGGGCCCTCAACTTCCTAATGTCATAAATTTTGCATACGACCTCCGTTTTAAGTGCGTGATAGCCCATTGGAAAGGTATTTCAAAGAAAAAAACATTTTGTCATCAAACTCTGACTTCATCTACATTATGACTGTGATGAGCCAAAAAAATAACGTTTAGAGCCCCAAAACAACCCTAAAAGTACAACAATATGTGTTGACATGAAAACATACAAAATAAGCCAGTTGTATTAGGTGAGAGGCCACCCATATTCACCTGGAGAATGTGTCAGTCTTTAGTCATCCCTAGAAGTGTTTAACTCACAATTATAAATCAGTACAGAAAGACATGCTAAACAAAAATGGATATGAGGAGCCAGTTGGAATAGGTGGGTGGCTACCAATATCCACCTGGATCAATCCTCCTCCCTTAGGAAGTAATGGTCTCCATTGCATTGAGTTCCCCCATTAGGTGAGGAAACTTCTGCTGGATTTAGCCTTGGGTACTTGCCTTGGTGTAGGAGTTTCCCTGCCTTGACAACCCGATAAAGCTGGATCCGCTGTTGGCGAGTGCCCTTGACCTATGTGTCCATGATCTAATCGGTGGATGCTTGTTCCATGCAATCAAGGTTGAGCTCTATTGGTTTCTGTTATTTGGTGATCTCAGAGGTGTCCAATAATGGTGGAAAATATGGCCTAAGGAGGTCCACATTGAATACTAGATGCAAACCAAGGAAGGGTGGAGTGTTGAGCTCAAACACAATGCTACCCACCACCTTGGTGATAGTGTAAGGACCATAACAAAGTGGACTAAGCTTCCGATGGGGCCTGGTGAGACGCTCCTTCTGCAAATGTAACCAAACTTTGTCGCCAACCTGAAACTGGTGTGGTACCCTGTGTTGATCATGGCGCTACTTGTGCTTCGCATTGGATTTATGAAAAATCTCTTGGACCTATTGGCGGATGTGCTGAATCCACTCAATGAATTTGGTGTCTTTTTCGATCACAGACTGATCAGGGGAAGAGTCCGTTTGTGTAGTGAAAAGAGGAAGTGCAACATCAATGGGTCTCAAACCCAATGGTTGGAATCCCAGACCCACCTGAAATGGGTTGTGGCCGGTGGAATTATGGAGAACCCTGTTGTAGCTATGTTGGACATATGGGAGACTCTCGTCTCATGTATGAGGATGCTTAGAATTGTACATGCACAGGATGTGCACAATCATTCGATTGACGACCTCGGTTTGGCCATCGGTTTGGGGGTGGAAAGTAGTGGATTTTGTGAGCTTGGTGTCCAACAGAGACCAGAGACTCGACCAAAAGGTGTTGAGGAAATTGTTGTCTCGGTTGGAGATGATTGTATGTGGTATCCCAAAGTGGACCAAAACTCGTTCGAAGAAGAGCTTTGTAGTCTCGACCATTGTGACATTCTTTTTATAGGCTATGAGGATGACCATCTTCAAAAATCGATCAACGACCACAAACATGCAGTCATTTTCATGCTTGGTGGATGACAAACCACATTTGTAATCCATTGAGATGGATTCCTACGGCTTCTCGGGAATAGGAAGAGGGGTGTATAAACCTTTCTTCTTGATGGCTATCTTGGAAATGGCGCAAGAAGTGCAAGATCATTTATACTTGCTGACGTCCTGTCAAAGTTTTGGCCAATAAAAATATTTCTGAAGAATGACCATAGTTTTCTCAACACCAAAATGTCCTGCCACCCGACTGTAGTGGGCTTCCTAATTCAGCTTTGCATGCTCGCTTGTAGGAACCCAGAGATGGCCGAGGTGGCATAAGAGTCCATCCTGAATGTGAAAATCGGTGACAGTGGTGCTTGCACCCAAGAGATTATATCTGGTTTCAAAGTATGGATCTTGTTGATAAAGTTGGGGCCACTCCAATGCTTCATGTCCACAACACTAGAGCACAGTGGTGAGTGCAGCCATAGGAGGCCGACTGAGACAGTCAGCGACACGATTAGAGATACTTGTCTTATTGTTACACATTATTTCCGTCATCCCTATGATCATTAATGATGTAAACCTATCTGTTTCCTTCAGAGGGGTCAGTGCCCTGAGTTCCTAAAGAGAGAAGGGAGAAGAACTTCTCCTGAGAAAAGAAATTGCTTTTTCCTATGTAAAAACCTTATAAAGAGGGAAGTTCGCAGGTTGCTATATAGGTAGGGTGTGAGAATGATCCATTCTCGCAGGTTGCACTATAGCCAGGGTGCGAGAATTCCAGCATGTG
>ML781009.1:203016-222571 GCA_009831015.1 Picea engelmannii | reverse complement strand
TTTGAGTCTTTAACACATAGATCCACAGTGTATTTTTGGTGGCTATGTTCAGATTTGAGTCATATTGGCATGGATCCACAATGTATGTTTGGTGGCCATGACCTATCTTACTTGACATGGATCTTTGCATGTCGGCATTTATGTTTTATTCTGAGTATGGGAATGCCTACCTCAGTGATGATATATTATTGTATTTTATTTCCTTGTTTGTTGGCAGGTTTCCGACTGACTGTTCCTTGTTCCCTACACACACTCGACAAAGTATTTCAGCTATCACTATGTTCTAACTTCATACTTTGGGGGGCTCTCTGTTACACATTATTTTTGTCATACCTATGATCATTAATGATGTAAACCTATATGTTGCCTTCAGAGGGGTTAGTGGCCTGAGTTCCTAAAGAGAGAAGGGAGAAGAACTTCTCCTGAGAAAAGAAATTGCTTTTTCCTATGTAAAAACCTTATAAAGAGGGAAGTTTGCAGGTTGCTATATAGGCAGGGTACGAGAATGACCCATTCTCGCAGGTTGCACTATAGCCAGGGTGCGAGGTGTTCGCAGGTTGATCTATAGCCAGGGTGCGATAATGACCCATTCTCGCAGGTTGCACTATAGCCAGGGTGCGAGAATTCCAACACGTGGGAAAAATGAGTGTTTTCGTGAATCTTCTAGAAGGAGGAGCTTCTATGGTGAGGTGGCATCCGAATGTTTTGGATCTTACTCGCTTTCATGATTTAGTGGGATCATCCTAACCTCCTCACCTTATCTTCTTCAACTTATAAAAGGAGAGGAATTCTCATGGAGAAAGTTAGCTTGGATGAGCTTTTGTTAGCTTGAGCTTGGGTTAGCTTTGTTGGTTCTTGAGCTTGTTAGCTTTGGCTTGGTTGGAGTGGCTTTGAGATTTTCTTTGTCAAGATAGATTGTGAGTAGCTATTATATCTATGGTTTCAGAATCCTTGGGGCAAGAAGTGTGTGGGGAACGAAGGAAAGTTGGAAGGGACCTTATGACATCAAGGCTCAGGTTGTAATCTCTCTTTCCTATTTAATTTAATACAGTAATATGTCTCTTTCCCATAAAGTTGATATCACTTTATTACATAACTCATTGATCATATGTATAGATTAGCTATTGAATATATTGATCTTCCTTCACTTCGATTGGTTTGAACTGTTGTGATATGAATGGGACAAGAGCATTGGAGCGAAGCTTGGAACAACAGATACCTAAGGAAAGCGTTCATAAGGTATGTCCATGATCCTCGTCTCTTAGTTCATTCGATAGGCTAGATCTAGGGAACGTGTATTATTCTGTCCTGTTTTGTTCTAGATCCAGGTGGATCTAGGGAGATTGGTTTGTGTCTGCACTTACGGATTTATCCTATAACACTTATACTTGATGTTGAGATGAAACTGTTGCAGGTAGGTGGACCACCTTTGGTGGTGGTATTTCTGCAATTTCCCCTGTGTTTGTATGAATTGCAGAGGCTTGTGATCAGTGTGTATGATCGTCTATTTCCCTAGAATGTAATGTTTCCATTGACGAATGACTTGTATAATGGAATAAATTTCCTCATCATAGGTGGGGTATTTACAGAAAGTATCATAGAGTGTCTCACTATGGTATGCCATAGGATGCCCATGCTGAGTGAGAACTGTGCCCACAGCATAGTTAGATGCATCAGTATCAATCTCGAATGGTTGTTGTAGATAGGTAAAGGAGAGTACGGGAGCTGAGCACAAGTGATGTTTCAGATGATCGAATTCTCATTGTTTCTCCTTCCCCCACATGAAATTGGCCCTACCATCTCCCTTGGTTACTTAGCTGAGGGCCCATGCAATATGGGAGAATCCCAACATGAACCGTCAGTAGAAATTGGCTAGTCCCAAGAAGCTATGAATCTTAGTCAGTGTAGTTGGGGCCGGCCAGTCACGGATGACTTGGATATTAGATGGATCAACATGTACTCCATTCTCATCAACAATGTATCCCAGGTATTGGACCTTGTTCATGCCAAACGAGCATTTTTCCAAGTTGGCATAAATCTTGTGTTGCCGCAGAGTGCTCAAAACCTGCTAAATATGCCGCATGTACTCCTCCCATGTTCTGTTCAAGATGAGGATGTCATCCAAATATACTACAACAAAGGAGTTGGTGAAAGGTATCAATACACCATCCATCAACTGCATGAAAGTGGCTGGTGCATTTGTTAAGCCAAAGTGCATGACTAGCCATTCATAAAGACCTTCTTTAGACTTGAAGGTTGTCTTCTAGACATTAGTTGGTTCGATGGGAACTTGGTGGTAGCTATACTTTAGGTCAATCTTGCTGAATAACTTTTCCCCCTTGAGTTGGTCAAGAAGGTCATCAATCCTAGGAATGGGGTAGTGGTTCCTGACTGTGATTTTGTTTAAGGCTCTATAATCAATGAAGAGTCGCCAAGTCCCATCCTTTTTCTACACCAGTACAATCAGGCTTCCACAAGGGGTGGAGTTAGGTCTTATGTGCCCCTTCTGAAGAAGCCCTTGGATCTGATGCCTAATTTCGTCATTCTACATCAACGAGAGCTGATAGAATGATCCATTAGGTAGAGGTGCATTGGGGGTTAGACCAATTGGATGCTTGACTTGGTAGTGTGTTGGTACCCCTGTAGGTGAGGCAAAGATGTCTCTATATTCTTCCATGATTCTGTCCACTTGTTGTTGCTACAAAGAGAGGCGTTGTGTAGAGGCCACAGATGTGGCAGTGACCTTTTGCTTACTGTGAGAATGGATCACAAATAAGACAAACTTCCTGGTATGTGAAATGACCTTATTGTGTTTCTTAGAAGAGATTAAAGAAATAACAGTAGACGGTGTCACCTTTAGGATCCTGTATAATTGTCTACCCAAGGTAATAATAACACTGTGGGGTCTAGACTCATACACAACATGACGCTGAACCACAAATATGGTTTTCCTAAAAGAACATCACAAACTTCAAGGGGAGAAATATCATACAGTACCTCATATTTGAAAGGCTTGATGCCATAGGGTAGATGACATTGTTGGCTGACACATAGATCTCTTCCCTGACGAAGCCAGCCGATGGTGTAGAGTACTTATGGGTGTGGTGTGGTTGGCAGATCTAGTTGCTTGAAAAACTTTACTGAAATTGGGTTCTTCTGACTACCATGGTTGACAATGAAATGAATTGGACCCCCCTTAACCCACATCTGCGAGTGAAAGAGGTGTTCCCCTTCCTTTGGTTTTTCTGGTTCTCTTGGCTGAACTTTGGTGGTAGAGACCATGGCATTGGGTTCAACCTTGATAATCTGCTTCCCTTCTTCAGGATTTGACTCAGAATCATAATCGACCTCTGACTCGGAAGCCTTCATTTCGTCCATGAGGGACGACTTGGAGCAGCATTTGTCGGTGTTGTGCCAAGGAATTTTATGGTACTCACACCATTTTCTCGTGTCCTTCTTCATCTTCTCGTTGTCCTTCTTGTGTTGCGGCTTGGATAGATTGCCCTGAGGGTGGCTGTCACAACTTGGTCCCTTCATGTGTGGGTTGGGGTTTCCTTTTCCCTACTTCATATGTGAGGGGTTTGCAGATCCAAACTCTCGTCATTTCTGCTTAAATTTCTGCTCGATCTTGACATCGTATCTATAAGACATGCCCAATGAGGTGATGTCCAAGAAATCCATTTCTGTTTGAATGTATCTTTGCAAACAGTCATGGTATTTGAGCACCAGATGATGCTTAGAATATTTGATACCCAATTTGGTGTGTAGGGTATGGAAAATACTGGTGAAATTTGGTACTGTCTTATCCCCTTTCTTAACGTAGGGTGCTCCATCTGGTGTACTAGTCCTCGTAGCTTCCAATAGGGTAGTATTGTTCTTTAATGGTGTCCCAGAAGGAATCCCATGTAGGGGCCACCACAAAATTGTAGATTCTGCCACGACCCTTTGCTCAGAGTAAGTATCCCACCAGTCTTTAACATGGAGAACAACCTTGAGGAGTGAAAAAGTGATCTTTTCCCTATCAAAAAAATTGTGGATCGAAAAATATCCTTCGAGCATATTCAACCATTTTTCTATAGCATCCTCATCTATTAGTACTTCAAATAACAAAATATCAAAATTTACCTGTACCTTGAAGGGGGTTGCATGGCTGCTTGATGAAGATGCTTCTCCCATGGGTAACCGTCTAAGGATCTGCATGAAGGTGTCCATCATTTCGTTCCTCTATCGCATGGGGGCTTCCTCGAGCAAAATTTTAATAGGATCTCCTACTCCATCATATTTATTTTTGTCTCCCATGGGTTGTTTTCAGGCTCAGCACGACGGATCTGGTAATGGCTCGATTGGTTTGAGTCCCAACTTCTTGTACCCAGACCTTGTCGAGGTTATGCACGAAGAAAAATAAATGAAGAGTAGATCGCTCTGATACCACTGATCTGGATTTAGGAGTGGAATAGACTGATTAATAAACTGAATACAATAAACACATAGATAGGAAGAATAACACAAATATCCAATGAAAAATATCTTCTATTAAATAATGAAATAGGTTGAAACTGTAAAACTGTATAACTGAAACTTGCTCGAATGGTGGTATCTATCTCTGAGAAAAGATGTGGTTTCTACACACATCCGTTTGAGCAGAATGGATTACAATGAGGCTCCATAGGCCCTTCTCATATTACTCATGAATGCCAAAACCCTAGACATCGAAAAACCTAACCCTGGAAGGTGAAATGCCAAAAGTCACGTGGGCTCTATGGGTAAGTTGATGTAATTTGGTACCTCAACCTCCTAGGGTCATAACTTTTCCATACGACCTTCATTTTAGGTGCGTGATATCCCGTTGGAAAGGTATTTAAGAGAAATACACATTCCTCCATTAGACTCTGACTCTGTCCACAATCTAACTATGGCGAGCCAAAAACAACATTTAGGGCCCCAAAACATCCCTGAAAGTACAACAAGATGTGCTGACATGAAAACATACAAAATAAGCTAGTTGGATTAGGCGAGATGCCACCTGTATCCACATGGAGAATGTATGAGGCTTCAAACAGCCCCAAAAGTGTAGAACTCACAATTATAAAGAAGTACATAAAGACATGCTGAAATAAAATGGATACGAGGAGCCAATTGGAATAGGTGGGTGGCCACCAATATCCACCTAGATCATACTTTGAGAGCACAACAAGTTCGGAACAAAAATTTTCCCCAACGACGCATGCCCTTCTCTTCTTTGCTTCTTCCATTATGAAGAATACTCGATCTTTCACTCCCTCAATGTGGCCACAACCTTCTTTACCCAGAAACCCTGACAAGGACTGTGTTTTTCATGAGGGAGATGATAATAATACCTTTCCGGTGCATTGTGATAATCTACAAGCTCCGACAAGAGACACAACGAACCAGATGGGGAAGTTTATTTTGCATTGTAAATTCATTTCACGAAATGTTGGCATGAGTTCAGTCGCTTCCCCTATGCACAAGAATTGGTAAGAGATAGAATATACAAGTTGTGTTATCAAGAAAGTGATCTACATGAGAATTGAGTGGCCATGTTGGCGGAAATAGGATTCAATGAACAAAAAGACATGTAGAAATAGAATTATCTAAAGAAGATCCTTTCATACATGGTATTGCATATTACACCACTTCGAAATTGTAATTATATATATATATATATAATTTTGAGCGAAGTAGTATTTTATTTTATATGAAGGTTGCTATTGATTGAAGAAAAAAATATTACCTCCTTTTCACATTTAGAAAAAAATCCATTAAAACCATAACATTAAGTGTGTAAAAAATCCCCCCCGAATGGGGTGCCACCTGGTCAATGTTAGAGGAAAAATGGAATGGGGAGGCCAGGGGAGCTATTAACCCCAACCGCCATCCCTCCGCTCATCACTACTGAATGGATCACACCCCTTAGATAGTAATGGTAATGTGCCTGGACAACCTTGCAGGGTTAATGGCCCCTCGTGCAAGCTAGACCAGGCATACTAGGCCTAGGGAGGCCATCACCTCAGCTCTAATGGCTAGCATATCTGTAAATTCATGGTGTACTAAGTGGGCAATCGCCCTAGTGAACTTATTAATTCCCCCTCTGCATTTTCTCCTACTCCTTGGCTCTTCTGAACATTTTCTCATCTTTTCCCACTACAACTGCGTTTGCTCCATTGCTCTCTCAGGATAATTCTCTCCTTACCCTTTGACTACTATGCTTCTCTCCCTCAACTCTCACAGGAGAGTTGATATCTCTACATTTCCATTTTATTTTTCACCTTCTCTTCGTCTCTTTTGAGATCTCTCGGACGCTTTCCAACCGCCCCTCTTCTGTCCGCCTTCTCTTCACTGCAAAACGGTCTCAATATTATTGGCACCATGCTAAGAGAAATGGGGAAGTCAAGGACATGCTCATTGTATTACAACTCCCTCTCCATGTATGCCAGACTTACCCCCTCCCAATTATATATCATTGCTTCTCCCATATTTGGCACTAGACATAACAACCAGGGGCCATCAGAGCCTCCTTTGTCACCCCCACACTCCATCCATGAAAATTGCTGAGTTAAAGAGGAAAATCCACCACTAAGCGAGCACACTCCTCTGCCCACTATTCCTCCCCTTCCCAAAAAAATAAATCCATAGGACTTGGTGTATGGAAATGGAAGCTACATGGTGGAGGAGGAAATACCCCCAAGCTAGTAGGTGGAGGAGCACATGGTGATCGCTAGTGAGGAAAAGGAAGTGGAGAAACATCTGCTCTATGCAAATCAACTCTCATAGGAGCACCTCCAACTTATCTTTGAAATTTGACAAAGGCAAGATGATTAGTTTCACTCACAATGCATCCTCGGTCAAAGACTAGACATTATGTTCAATGCATTAGCATATGCTCCTGCACGAACTCGATTCCCAATGTGTCGCCATAAGTACACCCCTTTGTACAACATCCATGGTTGCCTGAGCTCGCCTGTGGAGTAAAGACTTCGGGTTTATGTTCTTTTTTTTTCTCTCGTTGCAGGCTAATGTTTTTTTCTCTCTCCTGGTGCAAACTAGATGGTAATAGTGACCAATTTCATTATGTTCATACAGTTTTGTTCATACAATCTGGTCATACAATTTTATTCACTTGTTTTTGTTCATACATTTTTATTTCACATGGTGATGTGTCAAACTCTGAGTCTTTAATGGAAACCACCTGTTCAGGTTTCCCTTTTGTGGCAGAACAGGTGGCTAACACTTGGAATTGTGTAGATAACAATCAATATTAATACAAGGACCTTCTTTTTATTTACAAAAAAAGTGTGTAAAAAAGTCATTAAAGACTCACATTTATTATGTTTTATTTTAAAATTAAAAACATTATTATATTAACCAAAACATATAGAACATATGATATAAAAAACATTATTATATTAACCAAAACATATAGAATATATGATATTATCCCTTATAGTGTCCAGGGTTGTTGAGTTAGTCAAGGATGGAACAACTTTATTTATATTATTAAAAATATTGAGGAAATATTTTGAAGTAATGAGATTAATTCGATATATAAAGTTCAAATAAATATATATCTATAGAGGTAACAATAAATGTTGTGTAAAAGAAAAAAAATTTTCCAAGGAAAAAAGCATATATTATATTTAGTGAAAAAGGTGTTACATATGGTAATCAAATGCATGTGATAAAACTGTATTTTGTTCCCAAAAAGGTCTTTACATAGGCCGAGACTTCTCTGTCAAGATGTTGATATCAAACTGAGATATAAATAGTTTTTGCTAGACAATCTGAACTAAAACTAGTGGTTTGTTGGCATTGTATCGACATATAGACCTGCCCCTATAAGGAGAGAGAAGAGAAGAAACCACTAAGTGTTCAATGATCTCCTTGTTCAAAGATACAAAAAAAACTTTACTTTCTTTTTGAGTGACTTTTTACCAAAATTTAAGAAGACAATATGCTTTTTTGTGAAATCATTTTAATCCTGTTGAACCCTTATGCATGTGATAGTGTACTAGGCTCTGACCATCCAAAAAATCTAAGATGTTCCACTGCCTATGAGCCATAGAAATGCCTACTTTAGATAAGGATTTTTCTCCTCTATTTCTTTCCATGTAGATATGTGTGAAAGACAAATTTGTAAATATCTATGTAATTAAGAAGACTTATTCAAGAAGAGAAGCAATAAAATGTTGTGGCATCTTTGAGTTCTCCTCAACCAATTGATAATCACCAAAGAATCCCCAAAAATTTAAAGATTTGTTATCCCTTTTTCCCTAACAAAAGAGAGAAGAATCTTTAATGACATAAGTTCTGCATAGTTATTTGATCCCTGCCCCAAATGCCATTTTATCTTTAAAAAATGTGTTGGCGAAAGATGTAAAACTCCCCCCACCCCCACAACGACCTTTGAGGTCTTTCAAAGCCCCATCAAAAAAATCCCAAGGTCTATTCTAGTTTACTTGTTCTTCCATAACATTTTGAGGGGGAGGAGAAACTTTCTCTTAGGGAAAATGTGCTAAAATAGAAAGACTTTTGGCTACAATGATATCTGGTATGGAGTCTTTTGACTTGAAAATAGTAGATTTTCTGGAAATCCAGATGCCCCAAGTGATGATAAGGGGTAGTTCCTTGATCCCTTTTTTATTTGGATTTTGAACCCAAGAATTCTAGGATTCTTCTATGGAAGTTCCTTTCCAGGAATAGGAATAAGCCATCACCGTAGATACAATTCGCCAAGATTGGGTTGAAAAGGGGCATTTCAGGAAAAAGTGTAAAGAATTTTCCTCTTGACCTTTACAAAGAGAACACCATCCTAGTCCTTCTAGTCCCCTTTTCTTCATCCTCCTGGGTGGGGACCTTCTTCCTTAGTAGACACCACATAAAAAATCTATCCTTTAGTGTACATTTTTCTTTCCAAATCCCCTTCCACCACCATTCATGATTTTGTTCGTTTCAAGAATATGAGAGAAAAGAATAACCATATTTTTGGGTGTATACCCCAAAGGGGTTGAGATTCCATAAGAGGTCATCCTCCTGATCTCTTAATCTGATATGGCTTAGTTTTAGTGCCGTAATGTACTCATTCCAAGGTGCAATGAAAGGTTCCTCCAAGTTCAAATCTTGGGCATATTTCCAACCTTGACTCCAAATAGAAGTGTGTTGATCATCTGCAACCTGATTTATATGAAAGATGCATTTCTCATAAAGTCTATCAATTAGATTTTGAGGGAGTAAACATTGTCTAGAAGCCTCAACCCAAGGATCCCTTCCCAGCCTGAGGGAGTTTCCTCTGCCAACATTCCAGGTCAGTCCCTAGCTAATAACCTCAAAATATTTTACCATATCTTTCCACATGATGGAACCATTTTGGTGAATTTTTTCTGGGGTTCTTATTGTTGGAATATTGGTTGTTGTCATTGATGTCAACCCTAGTCATTGGTTTTGGACCGCAAGATTGATGAAGGTATTTGGACATAAAGGACAATGCACATGAAGATACAACACCCATGGATGAATAATATACATCATGTTGTTTCCAGTGGTATGTGGAATGCCACATGGATCCTCATGGTTGAGGAGAAATGAAGTTTTGAAGATGACAAAGTGAATTGAAGAAGGAAGTACATGTAGGCCCTGAAGATAATTAAAGAAAGAATTACAAAATAAGAAAGTGTCAGGTCGGCCCTAATGTTAAAAGGAAGTGACATAAATGGTATAAATAAATATAATTATACATTCATTTTAAATAAAAGTCAAATTTCATAGGAAACGAGAAGTAAATAAGGCCGGATTTGAAGGGAGGATGAAGTCTTTTGGTGATGTGTTCTAAGGTATGTTATTTTCAGGTCATCTTACCATTTTTGCTATAATTTTTTTTCTAGAACGATTCAAATGGTGAAATTGATATGGTATTGAGAATACGTGTCAAGGTACCTTTGATAAAAGTTTCAACTCTTGATTTGCTATAATTATGGAGATACACTCTGTGGAAGATAGGGTTTTTGACCAGTCCTGAAGCTAGTCAATAAATAGGTGTTCCGGGTAAAAAATTCATAACTTCTTCATAGAGAATCCAAATTATGTGGGACCAATATAATTGGAAATAATACGAACTTTAGTTTCTTGTGTGCGAGTTTCATAATTTTATGTTAAATATTGAGCGCAAGGCATTCTGTACAAGTTCGGTCTCCTGAATAAACCAGAATTGAATAAGGTCTACCATTCTTTCTATAACTTCCTTTTGGGGAGGATTCAAGGAGTGAAACTTGGATAAGTTTCAGAAAATACATTGAGTAATATTATCTATAGGATAAGAGTATTCCAATAATTGAAGAATTGCATAAGTTGAAGAATTCTCATGAAGCATTATCAGGTTCTATGTGATGGTTGGTTGATGGTGATGATTTAATGTAAAGTTTTATTATCTCTCATATATTCTTGGGTGGAAGGAAGGGGCAAGGATGGAGATTTAAACCCTCTCTTGATATTGGAGGATTGTATATTCCTCTTGGAGTTTTATCCCTCCATTTACATTTGGAAGTTGTAGCTACCTTTGGAAGTCATTACTTCCCTTGAACAATAACTATTGATTATTTCTCATATATTGTGCATGGTGTACTGTGGTGTATTGGTGTAACTCTTATAATATTGTTCATTTCTCATTGGATATAATTGAATGGTTTAAGTATAAGTTGATAAAGTTTTTGAATTGTACTTGATACTAATTCACCCCCCTCTCAGTATCAACAATTGGTATCAGAGCAAGTTACCTTCAATATAGTTTAACCACTGGAAGGAAGATCCTAAGCAGAAATGGAAGACAACATTCCAAATGGGATTACACCATTTGATGGAATAAATTTTTAATACTGGAGTAATAGAATGGAAAATTGAAATCTCTTGGGGAAAATATTTGGTTCTTAGTTGCTTCAGGATACAATCCTTTAAAGAAACAAAAGACTGCAGCTCAGAAGGAAGCAAAAAGGAATAAAAAATTGGCAATAGATACCATCCTAGATGGATTGACAGATTTAGTGAAATCCAAGGTGGGATCATGTGCATCAGCAAAATATATTTGGGACAAGCTACAATACCTTTATGCAATGGAAGAAGCAGAAGAAGAAAAAGAAGTTGAAGCAAATTTCAACATCTCAGATTTCAATGAAGAAAATAGAGGTCAATTCTTTTGATTTAATTGTGAAGGAGTAGGACATGTTGAATTTGAATGTCCTCATCCAAGGATTGAAAGAGATGACAGTGAAGAATAAGAAAATCATGAAGTATAAATGATTCAACAAGAAGACGAGAATCTTAAAAAATTGAAGCATGTTGAGATTGAAAATAACAAGCTCAAAGACACGTGTAGAAAACTAAGAAGTGAATTGGGTAGTTATGAAAAGAAAGTTGTAAGATTAAAGAAACAATTAGAAGACTTTCATAAACTAAGAGAAGAAACCATTTCCTTGAAAAATCTACTTGAAGAAGCAATAAGAATAACAGAAGTAAAGAAGGTCCAAATGATGAAGAAAGAAGAAGATTGTGAGAAACTTGAACAATAAGTTGTCTCATTGAGGAAGAGCTTAAGAAACTCTCAAGTGCCAAAAGAATTAACACATCTTGGATGCATGGGTGAAACTTCATACAAAAAAGATGAAAATACCAACAAGAAGGTTGAAGAAAGAGCTACACAGACAGTTGATGAGAAGTGGGCCAGGATACCAAAAAGAAGGAATGATTACAAAAGAGATGAATATCCAAGAAGACCTCCTACCTTCATGAATCAAAGAAGCTTCAATCAGTATGAAGGAAACTACAGAAGGGTAGATCATAAACCTAGATGGACTACATCACAAAGAATGTCACTTACTCACAGGTATCAAAATTTCTTTCTTGGTCATTGTTATACTTGCCAAAATTTTGGACATAAGTCAATTAATTGCAGAATCAATGAAAGGAACAAATATGCAAGAAACATGAATGGTGTAAACAAAAGAAATGGAAATAATCATGGATTTGTCAACATAAGTTATAATTCATTTTACCCATTGATGGACAAAAATATTGTATGCTACAAATGCAATTATCTTGGTCACAAAGCATGAGATTGCAAATATATGAATGAAGATGTCCCTATGCCAACCACAATATGGAGAAGGAAAGAGATTCCAAACAATGAATATTATCAAATAGCATTAACCGCTGATGAATGTAAAGAAGAAGATGAATGGTACATAGACAGTGGATGTTCTTTACACATGATCGGGGATCAAGACAAATTCATCAGCTTAAAGAGAAAGGGTGGAAATGTTGCATTTGGAGATGACTCATATGCCAAAATACTTGGAGAAGGTGTAGTAGAGCTTGGAATAAAAAATGTAAAAGAAAAGAATGTTCTATTTGTTGAAGACTTGAATCATAATCTACTTAGTGTTAGTAAAATGTGTGATCAAGGATACACTCTTACGTTTGACTCCCGAAAATGTAAAATCAGAGAAAATAACTCAGGAAGATTGGTTGCAACTACAACAAGAAGATTGAACAACATATACATCCTAGACATGAATAAGAGAGAGAAGACAGAAGCCACACAAAAGGATTCTAAGGAAGAAAAAGTCCCAAAGACCAAAAATAAGGATGAATTATTATTGAGTGCCACATGTTCAGGGGGAGCAGCCCCGAAGAAGAGAGTTACATTTTTCCATTAAACTTAGGGGGAGAAGACCTACCCTTTGCCATTGATGTCAAAGGGGGAGAGAAATTGGGATCATGATGATAAGGGTAGAATGAGTGTTTCCATCAATGAAAAAGGGGGAGATTGTTGGAAGATTGGTTGTTGTCACTGATGTCAACCCTAGTCATTGGTTTTGGACCACAATATTGATGAAGGTATTTGGACATGAAGGAAAATGCACATGAATATACAACACCCATGGATGGATAGTATACATTATGTTGTTTCTAGTGGTATGTGGAATGCCATGTGGATCCTCATGGTTGAGGAGAAATGAATTATTGAAGATGACAAAGTGAATTGAAGAAGGAAGTACATGTAGGCCCTGAAGATAATTAAAGAAAAGAATTACAAAATAAGAAAGTGTCAGGTCGGCCCTAATGTTAAAAGGAAGCAACATAAATGGTATAAATAAATATCATTATACATTCATTTTAAATACAAGTCGAATTTCAGAGGAAATAAGAAGTAAAGAAGGCCAGATTTCAAGGGAGGATGAAGTCTTTTGGTGATGCGTTCTAAGGTATGTTATTTTCAGGTCATCTTACCATTTTCTCTATAAAAAAAAATTCTAGAACGATTCAGATGGTACAATTTCTATGGTATTGAGAATACATATCAATGTACCTATGGTAAAAGTTTCAGCTCTTGATTCTCTATAATTATGGAGATACACTCTTTGGAAGATATGGTTTTTGACTAGTCTTGAAGCTAGTCAATAAACATGTGTTCCGGGTAAAACATTCATAACTGCTTCATAGAGAATCCAAATGAAGTGGGACCAATTTCATTGGAAATAGTACTGACTTTTGTTTCTTGTGTGTCAGTTTTAGAATCTGATGTTAAATATTGAGCGTGGGGCATTCTATACAAGTTCAGTCTATTGAATAAACCGGAATTGAATAAGTTCTACCATTCTTTCTATAACTTCCTTTTGGGGAGGATTCAATGAGTCAAACTTGGAGAAGTTTCAGAAAATATATTGAGTAATATTATCTACAGGATAAGAGTATTCCAAGAATTGAAGAATTGAATAATTTGAAGAATTCTCATGAAGCATTATTAGGTTCTATGTGATGGTTGGTTGATGGTGATGATTTAATGTAAAGTTTTATTATCTCTCATATATTCTTGGGTGGAAGGAAGGGGAAAGGATGGAGAGTTAAACCCTCTCTTGATATTGAAGGATTGTATATTCCTTTTGAAGGTTTATCCCTCCCTTTACATTTGGAAGTTGTAGCTACCTTTGGAAGTCATTACTTCCATTGAACAATAACTATTGATTATTTCTCATATATTGTGCATGGTGTACTGTGGTGTATTGGTGTAAATATTGTAATATTGTTCATTGGTTATTGGATATAATTGAATGTTTTAAGTATAAGTTGAAAACGGTTTTAAATTGTACTTTATACTGATTCACCTCCCTTTCAGTATCAACACTTATCCATTTCTCCAGAGAAACTAGGCATATGTATTTTTTATGGATGACCTTTGACCAAAGGTTGTTTGAAGAAATAAGTCTCCATCTTGTCTTTACAAATAGAGTTGTTGAGAAACAATGTATATTTTTTAGACCCCATACACCCATAATATTTGGGAGGGCCAGGGGGTTCCATTTTATCCAAGGCATCACAAAACTCTCCTTCTGTCCTCCCCAAAGAAATTTGAAGCAACATTTCCTTATTTTTTCCAGTGTTCCTTTTGGGATCCAAGCCATAGATAAACAATAGACTAGTATGGCCTCAAGAACTCATTTTACCAAGATTATCCTTCCTACTCTGGAAATCCATCTAAAACTCCAAGATTTTAATCTTTTTTCAAGCTTTGAAAGTAGCCAGTTCCAATTTGTTTTAGAGTAAGAGTTTGGTTTTAGATGAAAACCCAGATATTTTAGACCTTCATCCAGAGGTTTTCCTGCAAAAGGAAAAATACCTTTGTAGCATTGTATTTCTTCTGGGTCTATTAGGTGAATTTATAGGGTGGATTTTGTGTGGTTTATAAGCATTCATATAGCCCAAATAAACAAATCACGGATGGAGTGCAACTTTTCAGCATCTCCCCTTTGGCCATTGCAGAAAATTAGAACATCATCAACAAACAAAAAATGAGTGAGGGAGAGAAGGTGGGTGAGGGGAATACCTAAAAAAAATTTGACAATTTTAGCTTTCGAGATATCCCTACTTAAACCTTATTCCACACGTAGGAAAAGGAGAGGGGACAAATGGAACCCCTGACGAAGTCCCCTTGTAGCCTGAAAGAAAGGAGAGGTTTCTCCATTTATGAGAATTGAAAAAGAGACTGAGGTGATGCAATTCATGATCCAATTTACAAAGGGAAGACCAAACCCCAGATGAGTAAGAAGTAGTCTCATGTAAAGCTAGTTGACTTGGTCATAAGCCTTTGAGAGGTCTATCTTTAGTACTTCTCCTTTTTTATTCTGGGTCTTTATCATGTGTAAGGCTTCATGTGCTACACCAATTGCTTCATGAATCTGTCTACCTTCCAAAAAACCAAATTGTTCTTGAGAAATGGATTTGGAGAGGATTTCTTTAATTCTTCTGCTAATTATTTTTGCAATGATTTTATAAATGCAATTACATAAAGAGATGGGACGATAGTCATATAGACTATCAGGGGCATCTTGCTTGGGAATTAAGGCTATAAAAGTGGCATTAAAGGAGGGTTGTATGAAACTGTTGATTATGGATTCTTCGATGAATTTGAGGAGGTCTGAGCTAAAGAATTCAAAAAAACCAACATATAAGTCCATAGACCAACCATTTGGTCTCGAAATTTTGTATTTTTGAAAACTATGAAGGACTTCTTTAAGTTATGCTTATGTAACATCTTCCATAAATTCATCATTCTCCTCCTCATCAATGAAGCTTGGGAACAAAAGTTCCATTTGAATTACACCATCAATGGAGACTCTATTGTCAATAGAGTACTGACCTTTGAAATGGGTCGAGCCCTCTCTTACCATATATTCAAAATAGGCTTGCATCCTTCCTGACTGATCTTTGATACCCCAAATAATATTTATCATTTTCTTACCTTTCTCATGTATGTGGAAGAATTTTGTGTTTTCATATCCACTTTGTAACCAAAGTTCCCAACTTTTTTGTCTCCATTCTTCTTCTCTAATTTCAAGGAGAGACCTTTTGAGCTTTTCCAGGGATAATAGTGAGTCCTTTTGTTCTGGGGAGGCAAATCCTCTTTTTGCAGAGTCATATAGAGATTGAAGATCAACTTATGTCTGGACTAAGTCTGCTTCTAATTGTTGTTTTCTCTATTTTTCCCAGGCTTTGGTGGCTATTTTTAGTTCTTTAAGGTTCCTTGCGAATTGAACTGTTGCCCTTTCTGTTGGAACCAAAGGCACCCAAACCTCCTATTGATGGGAAATAAATCCCTTAACTCAACAGTAGGAACCAAACCCTCCACCAAGGCCCAATTAGACTCTGCAGTGTTTAAAATGGAATGGTTCTCCAGATCTTACGATCCGACCAATTTGTTGATGGGATTTGTGTTTCTTTGTGAAGGCTCTTCCTTCAGTTAGGACTATTTTATTCTGTATTTTCCCTTGGGTAGGGCTGATATGATAGATGCAAGCCATCATAAACCAACTTGACAAGTAACAGGATTAAGTTTTAACTACTGGGGAAGAGGTTAAGATTTGGATAACCCGTTGCTCAATATGTAGACAATTACTCTATACCACAGGCCTAGTACTAATACATTAACCATGTGAGCATCCAATTATTGTCTGAGAAACTAACTATAAAAAATAAATCACGTATGTAATAAGATAATGGAAAGAAAAATAATTCATCTACCACAACCATGCATCACATAATAACACAACGATTTATCTTCATCATTAAAGAAAAGAACATCAAAACATTGCACCAGATAACTTGACAACATAATTAATTGCTCTTACTCATTACTGCATCATTCATGAAACGGGATAGGAAGTATTTCTTCTCCAAGTCCAATCACATGCATCTGATGAAAATAGTTTGTCTTTGGTCCAAAAGGACTTCTCAATTCATAGCAGTCTCAAAATAATTCTTAAAAACCAAAAAGAAAGAGTTCTTACAACAACCATCGACCCTTAATTAATTGGCCGATGTCCTTATTTATAATATAAAGTTTTAACCGGTACCAATGACTAATTACAGTTTAAACAAAACAAAAATCGCCACGTGGTGTTATCTTCTAACAATTTATTTAATAGTCATCTTGAGATACTTCTTGGAAAGGATGACTGCTCTCGTATTCAGTCCAGCTGACAAACAAGTTTTCACAAGTTTGGGCCCATGGGAATCTATGTTGTTCGATCAGGGCCGCATATATTCCCCTGATGTCTACTTCATGCACCCGATACTTTACTATGATGGATTTCAGCTATTGTAGCATGGCGTGGGCTCTGATCGAATGTTCTGTGAATTGTCGTACTTGCCTTGGCTTCGCATCAACTATTTTTGCAAACTCTTTGGTCCATAGCGCATCTTGTTTGGCATTCCACTTGACCATGTCACTCAGGTCAATGAAATTATCGGGGTGCCGAACTCGGGGAACTTGGCATCCTTCATCACTCTATCGATCCTGCTTCAGTGTTTCTTTTGGGTTCATCGGTGAGATCGCAGAGAAAGCTTTGTTCGGTTATTGGGGAATCCTTCCTGCAAGCAGGGTTGAGATAGTTTAGCGATCGATAAAATATGACATAAGATACCAACAAACATAATCGATCGGATCGTACCTGTGGAGCTTGTTAGTGTCAATCATTTAGTACTTACGTGATCCCAATTGTTCCTTTGAATGACTTGCTATGTCTTTTATCTGTGCTATTTCTCCTCTTCAGTTTAAACGAGTCACGTCAGTGTGCCAAAGTGTGGCAAATCGAGTACGACGGATATGATCGTTGGAACCGTCATAGTAGTTGCTCGACCTTTGGGACTGGGAAAAGATGCCAGGGTTGAGCATGCATGTGTATGCTCCCAAAAGGTTAGATACTATAGTAAGGAAGTCGTTAAGTGCCTCCAGAATCCATATTACCAAGTGTGTCAACTATCATTCATCAATAATGGAAGATGGGGAGTTTAAAGAGATTGGAATGATCGTACTGCACATTCTTTGTAACTCTAATCGACGGTTCTTTAAGCATTTTGGATTACATCTGACGAGCAATTGTGATGTGTTAAGTCTTCAATGCATCTTGTCATGAAGCATGATTGTTATTTTGGAATGCTCTGGTTTTCTTCTTTGTTTGGCTATAAATTCAAGGAATTATGTGGGGAATTCCACACATAAGTCGATTTTATGCTTCTATGACGCTAATCTTATGCATTTATTCAGGAGAAACTTAGTGTAGTGGTCCTTTATTACCTGAAGGTGTCCAATCCACCACGTTGTTTCATTATGTGATCCCCTCCTAACAAGGGATGGGGTTTTCTAGGTAGTTGGAGTGCCAAGTCCGAGCCCCAACGTGCCTAGGATTCATTCTTATTGGCTCCCAGTGTTCTTGAAGCTTCGACAGGAGGTACAAGCTTTTGTTCAAATAGGGTTTCGGTGCCTCTAGCAGACGTTGGGGTGGAGAGAAGTACGCATGAAGGAGGTATGCTGGAGACCGTGCCTCGACAGAAGCGAACACCACGGAGAAGAGGGAGGCCTAGGAAAGACATGGGAAAAGGGGAGGAAGACTGCCCCCAAGCTGAGCTGAGTATACATCCTGCCGCTGAGGGGTCTACGACACTTAATTATCGGTCAGGGCTTGTGGGCTTAAGTTATGCTTATGTAACATCTTCCATAAGTTCATCATTCTCCTCCTCATAAATAAATCTTAGGAACAAAAGTTCCATCTGAATTACACCATCAATTGAGACTCTACTGTTAATAGAGTACTGAGATTTGAAATGGGTCGAGCCCTCTCTTACCATATATTCAAAAAAAAATTGCATCCTTCTTGACTGATCTTTGATACCCCAAATAGTATTTATCATTTTCTTACCTTTTGCATATACGTGGAAGAATTTTTTGTTTTCATATCCACTTTGTAACGAAAGTTCCCATCTTTTTTGTCTCCATTCTTCTTCTCTAATTTTAAGGAGAGACATTCTGAGCTTTTCCAGGGATAATAGTGAGTCTTTTTGTTCTAGGGAGGAAGATCCTCCTTTTACAGAGTCATATAGAGATTGAAGATCAACTTATGTCTGGACTAAGTCTGCTTCTAGTTGTTGCTTTCTCTTTTTTTTCCAGGCTTTGGTGGCTATTTTTAGTTCTTTAAGGTTCCTTGCAAATTGAACTGTTGCCCTTTTTGTTGGAACCAAAGGCATCCAAACCTCCTGTTGATGGGAACTAAATCCCTTAACTCAACAGTAGGAACCAAACCCTCCACCAATGATCCAGGTGGATATCGGTGACCACCCACCTTTTCCGACTGGCTCAAAACAGTTTTCTGGCAATTTTGGCAATTTACTATTTTTAGCAGGTTTTAACTTCCGGGGCCATTTTGAGGGCCTAAATGAATGTTTTTTGAGATCGAGGTTCTCAATGATAGACAAAGGAATTATTTAGCCCCCAAAATTAATCTCCTCGACGATACCTTTCCAACAAGCTATCACACGCCTAAAACGGAGATCGTATGCAAAAGTTACGACCCCGAGAAGTTGATGTACTAACTTACCCAAACGGGGCCCACATGACTTTTGGCGCTTCATATCCTAGGGTTAGGTTTTTGGATGTATATGACTTTTGGCATTCTCATCTATTGTAAAAAGGCCTCTAGAGCCTCATTGTAATCATCTT
>ML781009.1:164125-192174 GCA_009831015.1 Picea engelmannii | reverse complement strand
TACTCATCTCCAACTTCCTCCAAGAAGTTAGAATCCAAAACTACCCAATAACTCCCAAAAATGCATTAAAAATGAGCTTAACAATAATTAAAAACTCAAATTATAGGCATAAAAACCCAAAAATTGAATTAATTCGGGCATAAGCCCCTTATATCCAGTGCGCGCCCTTTATCGTGGTCACATGGCACAATATGTCCAAGCGCAAGACAAAGGCTAAGCGTTGGCCTGCTAACACCTGGTCACTTGGCAGTTGAATATGGGCATAACGGTCATAACCGCGCCCCAGTAGTTGGCTCCCGTTCGATTGGCAAATGGTTGGCGCATTGTTATATAACCGTCCACATAACGGTGGTAAGGCCCAGTCCTATGGTATATGCCCGTGAACCAAGGGCTATACATATATCCTCGCGACATTCATTCATGCTCCTGGTTGTATGGTGAGGTTATGTGGTAGGTGCCAAGGGCTGGGGCTAAGCCCCGACCCTTTTTACTGCCGACCAAACCTTCCAACGAACTTAAATATAATTATGGTCATATGCATAAAAAGTATCACCCATTGGGCAGACGGCTAGCCCAGCCCTGTCGGTCCTTTGTGCTATGGGAAGTCGGGGGTTCGACTCCCGTGCCAACCACACTATAATTTTAACACATAAACCGACGAACCAATCACTGGGTGCCATGTGGCAGCCCACGACTGGGCCACGTGGCACCTTAAAAACCAATCAACACATGCCATGTGTCAGTCGCCTATTGGTCCACGTGCCAGAGCCATACTACCACGTCAATTCTCCACGTCATCTTTTGTATTGTCCAGTCAACCTTACCACGTCATTGTCATACTGTCCAGTCATCTTTCCACGTCAGCCTGTTGATGTCACCCATGCCACGTGTCACCCTTTTAGTGGTGACATGTGTCACCTTTGGATTGGCCCAACTATATGCCCAAAAGTCCAAATATTCCTTCCATGTGTCACTCCCTAGATCCTCCACATGTCACCTATACGGACCTTCCACGTCAGCGTATGGACATGCCACATCAGCGTCCATATGGACTGTACAGACTGCACAGTCAGCAAATTTTTTGCCTGTTTGGCTTTTCGGACAGAATGCGATATCTTCTCCATACAGACTCCGTTTGACAAAGTAAATATACCACCGAAATGAGGAAGACGAGACAGACACAATGGAAAAGGTTTTGTTGCATTCTGAGCACTTTCATTTTTGAGCATTTTGCAAGCCCTATCAGGTTTCTGGATCCGATTTCGGATCATTACCCTAGGCCATTCCTCTGAAACTTAATAAAATGTAACCTGAAGAGAATGAGTCTACCCTAAGGAATGACTGTCCTGGACTATTCCCCACCCTGGTCCATTCTTTTGACACTAAACAAAGTGTAACCTGGAGAGAATGAGTCTGCCCTCGAGGAATAACTGTCCCTGATTTCTGAGCCTGGACTATTCCCCACCCTGGGCCATTCTTCCGACACTAAACAAAGTGTAACCTGGAGAGAATGAGTCTACCCTCAAGGAATAACTATCTGGACCATTCCCCACCCTGGGCCATTCCTCTGACACTAAACAAAGTGTAACCTGGAGAGAATGAGTCTGCCCTTGAGGAATGTTTGTCCTGCATCAACCTCCAAAACGGATGATTCTTTGAAACTGCTCACAACTGTGAACTTCGAAAGAATGACTGCCCGACGAGGTGGACCATTCTACTTGACCACTACTCAGAGTGACTGCCAAGAAGAATGATTGTCCTAGACCACTCCCCATAATGGGAAGTCGATGTCTATGATATATCAACAATTAGTCTGCCTCGCATGTTAACTACAATGGGAAGTCACTGTCTATCAGAAATCTCAATCCACTTTCCGAACAGGAAAGCATCTGTCCGATCTGGACTATTTTTTAATTACAAAGATAAATGATATTTTCAATGCTCCCTCCTAACTTGAGAGTTATTTCAATTACAAAAACAAATGTTTGCATACCTTCTTCTATCTTGGAGAGTCTTCCCTTCTAGCTAAGAGAGTTGTTTCCATGAGCTCTAGCTTGAGTATGCAAGTTCTTTCATCTTGAATAGAGGCTTTACCAAAATGTATGCTTATCTTCTCATCTGTGGAGATATGTATTTGAGAAATCATTTTCTCCCTTCTGGACTTTATCATGGATAATGTAATGCTTGTACTATAGTCTGGAACACTGTGAAGGCTTCATATAGATCTGAACAATAGAGTATATCATAGTTGGAGAACTAGAACATATCCATGTGGCACTTCTTCTATCATCATGAGATCTGATCTTCTGAGTAGTCATCTTGATGTTATAGGAAATCTTCACCACGCTTCTGTTGTGAACTGGAGGTTCTCTGCCAAGTTGTCTTCTTCTTATCTACATATAGGAGTATCTTTCTGGTATGCCTCAAAGTCTTGAGATTGCTCTTCATATTCTCTTTATTCAATTTCTCTAGAGAACATTCTTTTCATTCGTCTGATGTAGAATTCTGACTCATGGATGTTGCGGATAATATAATGACTCATGCAGTGATATGTCTAGTGTACTAGAACAATCAATCATCATAGTCTTCTCCCTCCATCTAAGAGAATCGCTGGTTCTGGATCTCGTAATGCTTTCATTCATAAGTCTTCCATACACTGTTCTTCATCACGACTTTCAGTCCTTCTACTTGATTGCTTCCATATCAGGCTGGATAATCTTGTGATTATTGATGTAATGACCGGTTGCTCTGACCTTTCTTTCTTTCTTGGAATCTTCATGTTCTTCTTCATGTTTTTCATTTACTTTTGGGTCCATGGAGTTTCTTACAGATTCCATGTCCTAGAGATTCCACTTCTATATTTTATCATAGGATCACGGATCTGGATGGACAACCAGGAATGCTTTAAGGCTTCTCTTTGAAGAGGTCTTCTTCTATGGTTCAGCTGAACACATACTGTCTTTCATGACTGCTACCATGGATATATATATATTTCATCATCTTCAATGGATCATAGGATTAGCTCCCTCCTAATCCTTGCTTCATGTAAGATTGCATATAATCGGCTCCTTCCGTCTCATAAATTCCATACTTTCATCTGCATCCTTATTGTCTTCTGCAATATATAATTGGTTCTCTTTGTTTAACAGAGTCCACGCTTCCGTTTTAGTTGTCGTCATAAGTCTTTCTCCAATTCCTTTTGATGTCTGACTTCTAGGTCTCTTTATGATTGATTCGGCTTATCTTGCAGTAGCTTCCACATGATTTGTATTTTATCCTTTCATGTGTATTATCTAATGATATTCATTCTTATCTTGTTGTTCTTCCATAGGTATAGTTCTTCTTGGAACACATTATTTTCCAATAGATATACAAGATATGTACAAAGACGATGCAAGCAAGATATGTAGAGAAAATAAGAAGGGTGTTGTTACCTTTTAGTAGAAGAAGTCTCTTCCATCCTGCTTAGTCTTCTTTGCAGGTTCCTTTTCTTCGAAAATCGATGCTTCATGTTTCTGCTTCCTTTTCTTTAGCTCGGGACACTGATTCTTGTAGTGACCGTACTTTTGACAGTTGAAACACTATATTTCTGAAATGTCTTTTCTTTGTTTTGGGTTCCTTCTTGAATTGAACTTTCTTTTGTCCCTGAAGTTCTTGAATCTTGCTGTGAAGGATTGATTATTGTACTTCTTTTGAGATTTCTCTTTTGCATTGATCCTTTATTCTTCTTGAGCATAGCAAGTCCACAGTTCTTCAAATGTCGGGTACTCCTTCCTTCTGTTCATGATTACAACAAATGCATCCCATGTCTTGGGAAGACCACTGAGTACTATGTTCACCAATTCCTTTTCTAAATTGATCTCTTCAATAGCTTGTAGTTTATCTCTTAGCTGGGAGATCCTTACAAAGTATGATGTTATGCTGTCATCATCATTCATCTTCATGTCACAGAGCTCATTCTTTAGACTCATAACTTGTCCAATGTTTCTGACTGAGAAGAGATTTGTTAAGGCATCGTACATCTTCTTCGATGAGTCAAGATGGGAGATGTAGGGTATCAAGTGGTCTTTTATAGAATCCACTATGATACTGTTGGCAACCAATTCATTTTTTTTTTACTCTTAAAAAACGCTGCCTACACCCCTTGTCTCGTTAATGACAAATCATCGTCGCATTATGATTCCAGACATTTGTTTCATTTTTGCGACAATGGCAATTTGGTTTCGATTTAATTTTCACAACTAAAGGTGTGAAAATACCTTTTTCATCGTTTGGACTGTAGTCGTCTTTTATTGAGCTTTCCGAAAGACACTTGACCATTGGTTTATCACATGACTGCAAAATATTTTTCAAAACTTGTGCCCTTAAGCATACCCTTACCTTGATTGCGCATTTGGATCTGTTTTGATTACTAAGCCTTAGAGCATAAAGATGTACTGGTTTTATTCTGATCTTATAAAGGTTATGATGGACTTGGTCTTATATGCTTTTATTCTTATTGCTATGGGCTCTTGATTCATTGATTATATGAGAAATTCTTGATTGCAATGTTCTAAAAACCTTGGAATGCAAACATTTGATTGCACAAACAAATACATTGGTAAGAGTATAAGGTAATTTGAGAAATAACAATGGTTTGAGGGCGCGTTGATGAAATCTTTTGGATTTTAGTTTTAAAATTGATGCTTGGTATATTTTTGGTAAGTTGATATTACATTGAACGATTCATAGTTTCAAACTATGTATTGGCATTGATTAAATTTCACCTTGGTGTAAAACAATTGATTAACATGATTGATACGATGGCTATGGTGTTGGATTGAACTGTACACTTAGAAATGAATGTAACGTATGGTGTTGGTTCTGTTTCAGGTGAATGGCACGTTAATATGATGATACACCTATTTGTTGGCCGATACGCATGGTGTAAATGATTATGGTTATAATAACATTGTACTCAGCAATTAATATAATGCGTGGCAGTGTTAATCCCACCACCTTCGCACGCAGGCAGTTAATTACGGTCTCTTCGAAGCATTGAAGCTGGAAAACCCTATCGTTTTGACTCTATGCGTTGTTTCATTCAGTTCAAACCCTACCATGTACAGAAGCCATGGCTCCTGTCGTAAGGGCCGAGCCCAACGGGTGCCAAGCATTGTTGACATTTGATGGTGCATATAGCGACCTGGAGAATCATGGGTGGCTTGCTTTCATAAGGAAGTTTGATGGTTATAACTTCACTGTGGCTCGGAAATTTGCGTTATCGTTCGATGGCTTCCGAGCCAAAGTTGGAGATGTCCATATTGAAATCACTGAACAGTTTCTCAGCTTGGCAACCAGCCTACCTGTCAAGGGACAAAAATGGTCGAAAAGTTGCAAGGTAGATGAAGTCCCGTGGACATTACTGTTCCAATCTCGCACAGTCAGCTCATGCGACAGAGGTTTGCCTGCAAAGATGTTGAAACCTCGCTGGTATGATCTCTTAATGATTATCAAACAATTCGTTACTTGTGAAGGTAGGTACGGGTTTATTTTCTTGTTCCACCTGTGTTTGTTAATGGTTTTTATGGGATTCGAACTAAGTATGCCTCATTATCTTCACTGAAGTTTGTTCAAAATGGCTAAACGATACAAGCATAGCCAAGCTGACACTAGCCTTTTCCATGTGGGGTTGATTAAAATAATTTTGGTTCATGAATTGGGGTTATGTCGTGATTCTTGGCATGATTTTATCAGCCGTAATGGCTTTGAAGAGTCTAACCCTCCACAGGTGGATAAGCCCATGGTGACCGTGAGCAAACCTACCCCTATGCCTTTTGGTGTTTTGTTACCCAAACCTAAGCCCGAGTCACCTAAGAATTCTCCTATGGCTGTGACTAAACAGACCGAAGTTTCTAAGCCTACAACCAAAAAGACTAGATCAAAGACTCGTGCTAATACTAGAGGCAAGAAAAATGCAAGGTTGATCTCTCGTATGGAGAGGAATAAATCTAAACCCCCTGCCAAAACAGAGCCTATCGTGGTCAGCGAGGACTCTGATTCAGACATTGAACGATTTCTCGCCGAAGAGTATCCTTACTCCGAGGGATTGTGTGGAAAACCTCCTCATGATTTCATAAAGAACTTACCTCCTTGTCTGCGAGATAACCCTGACTTTCCTGGTATTGAACCACTCCATGAAACCCTCGGGGAATCATCAAAAACCCCTTCTGTTCAAGCTGTTGCCTCACCTTGCGGTCAATGTGGGTTGTGGTTGGAGAGATACTACTTGGATGTGCCAATATTGCAATCCAAAATTCACGATTTGGAAAACCAAGTGGCAAAGCTCACTGGTCAGAATGCAAGAGAACAACCCAATGACAAGAAACAACGAACTACGGGTTCGATCCTGTTCAAAAATGTCGAGTCTACTACAGCCATTGTCAATTCAAAGTTGACATCATCTCAGAAGTCTAGCTGGTATAACCCTTGCTCATTTATATGGTATATTCGTGAACTCTGTATGCATTATTGACTTGCTCGGTTACATGAACATGCACTGCTGTATATGATTTGATTTGTTAAATAGAATTTTGTTTATAGTATGAGTTGGATTTGGTTTTGATTTTCGTAATCAAGTGTTGGATTCGTTTGATTTAAATTTGTTATGATTGAAGGTTCTGTTGTATCTATAATGGGCAAATTGTTTTGCAACATTTTGAAACACAATCTATATGGTAATTCAAATTGGTTATGACACATCTACCGTGGTTATCTGCTACTGTGACTTTAACCAGCCTGGATATGATTTCGATTTTGTTGTAAAAAAGGATTTTGTTTTACATTGAGAATTGATCCAAATCATAACAATAACCCGACTTCTTGTCAATCATTTTGTAAGGAAAGTCGACTCTGTTCTGTTATGAAATTTAACGACATTGTATTTTTAGTCACAAACGAAATTGTAAAACAAAACAACATGCCCAGAACAAAGAATTCACCTATAATTGTATTAAACCCGATCTTGTTTGATTGTTGTTCAGGCTATGGTTAGCAATACTATTCGATTTTGATTGTGTCATACTCGACAATTAAAATATATAATGATTTTGGTCAAAATGTGTATCGTAACAACTTTCACTTATTTGATCAAAATAGAATGAATATCGCGCTGAATCTTACAGGCTTTCTATCGTTATTATTGATTGAAATGATACCCATATTGCTACAGCTGTAATGTCTGTTTGATCATATCGATTATAGTAGGTTGTGGAAAATCTTATTTGATATGGTTACTATCCTGTTTGATCATGATTATTGATTACGACTGTATCATATCTCATTCAGATGAGATTCAATGTCCAATTTCAACCTGTCAAAGTTTGATTATACCTTATGGTAACTAAAGACAAAAATATTTTGGTACTCTATTTCAATTGAATTTCTTTGGATGCGATTTGTTTTAGATGATAATTTCAATTGGATTATTAGTAACTCGTTTTGAGGATTATTAAATGATGATTCGATTTGGTCTTATCTGATTAAGATCTGGTCCTGTTGGCTATTCTAGACTAGCTACAGAATCAGATGATTCTGTAGCTAAGTCTGTGGAGTCAAAATTTTATTGTTTTCTTAATAAAAAATTCTTCTAACTTAATTTTTGGTGTCTATTGCAAGTATATTCGAATTGGCAATAGATATGAGGAGCAGTTGGAGGATATCTTAAGGATTTCACCTGCATTTTTAGTTACTTAGTTTAAGGGATTTTGGGATTATTCCCAGATTTTGTAAAACTGTTTACTATTATCCACAAGGTTGTTTTACCTTGTGAGAAACCTATATAAACCTATGGTTTTGTAATAATCCATCATCCTCAGTTTTGGGAGAACAAGGATATAGAATTCTGATTCAAACTGGAGCAGTATTGATGTTTTGTCGTGGCTTTTGCTTTTCAATATATCGATACTTTGTTCCAAGTTTTGTATATCATTCTGTTTATGGTTTAGTATTACTTTGTTATCTAAATCAAATACAAGTGATATAATTTCTTATTGTTATACATATCTTGTTGCTTCCAAAGAGATAAAGAACATAACATTTGTTGATTCATTTTATGAATGATAGCTTTGTCTTCTTCATAGATTGAATTTTTATATAAGTTTTCTGCATAATAGGTTTCCCTTATTGCTGAGATTTATCATCAGAAAACTGTTATGATTTCTTTTATGTCTTGTTTGTCCTGTAACATACTTCAAGAAGTAGCATAGCTGATCGTTTACGAGAATCTTAAGGACTAAATGGTGTGAATTTCTTCCTCCAACCAGTTTAAGAAGTCATCTTACACAGGGCAGACTTGGAGCGTTTCCAGGTTAATTAGTTAGATGTTTATTTTTTATGTTAAGTAGTTTAATATAAATGATAGTTTAGTCAGATTTATATTACATTGTTTAATTCGAGTAATATAGATTAGATTGTTTAAATTCAGTAGTTTGTGCTTCCTTTTCATAAAACATAAAAGATAAAAAGAGATTCTTGGATGTCTCTGGGCAGCGAACACATGAGTTTTGCAGGTTTTAATTAAATCTGTAGTTTGTCCATAGTGTACATTTGTGAATAAGGAATGTCATGGCTGATAATTAGGTAGTTGATTTGAGTTATTATAATCATAGTTAGTATCTTGTATATATAAGTAGTTAGTAGTTTATGGTTATATTAGTGTACTTAGTTTAAGTTTGCTTTATTAGTTTCTAGTTTCCTTTATTTTAGTTTAGTTTCTTTTATTAGTTTAGTTCTTTTTCTTTGTTTTATTAGTTTCTAGTTTCCTTTAGATTTCTTAGCTCAGATCATTTCTCTTTGGTTTCCATACGAGACCTTAGAGCGGCCAACAGAGCCGTTAAACTCGTCAAGGTGGTCCATTCCAAACGGATTGGGTTATTTAGACAACCCCGGACCGGTTCCACTCTCCCAGTTGACGGATGGTCAATTTCGTTCGTCAACAGATACTCATGGAATTGATGTCAACATCTTTGAACTTCTCCATAGCTACAATGTTTTACGGTTCCTTCTCTTCTCCTTCTTTAAACTCTGGCTTCACGATCTTTCCTTTCACAATGTCCAACACTTTATTCTTAGCAAGGATGAGGTCAATCCTTGTCTTCCATGCTCTGAAGTTAGAGGCTCCATATAGCTTGTTCTCAAACTTCATAGAGTTCGTCATGGCTTGCTTGACTTGGTCAAACCCTAGATTTGACCGAAAATACAAACTTCACGTCTTGGTCTTCTGAGAGTACCAGGAGATGCGCTGGGCTCGGGCGCACTGATCTATCTAGATATTAGGTCAATCTCATCACTTAAGGTTCCTCGACAAGAGGTTTAGGGTTTCTGCAACTGCTTCTGCTAGTAACCCTAGCTGCAGTGCTTCTGGAGACTACTCTTGCTAGTAACCCTAGCGATTCTTCCTCAACGAGCTCAATGTCTAGCGGCTATGTTTCCTTCCAACATTTTAGGCTGACTGAAGGGGTGTGGGCCCATAACCTATTATAATATAGAAGATGTTGTGCTCATTTTACCATTGATGATACTTCGTCACCCAACCATAGGTTGAAGCCTCCCTCCGAGCACCTTAACCTTGACTGAGAATTCCTCTGGAAGCAAACCCTAGGCTAGATAGCCAAACAAAGAGTAGTGCATCAATCCCCAAGGATAGAGCATAAAAAAAAACTGATCAGATAGTCCAAACCCTAGCCAAGAGATATTCAAGCCAATACTGAGAAATAGTTGTTGCTGTAGCTGCACCTGTAACCCTCCTCCAAACCTGTGCACTAGACTACAACTGCAGTGCACACCAATTGGGAAACTGCAGTTCTGAGATGTGACAAATGAGAAATGGCACCCTGTATTTATAGTGGTTCTGCCAGTTTTGTTGGGGCCGACTTCTCCTTCTGGATAAGTTTCTGTTCAGTATATTATTATAATTTCTGGCCGACTTCTTCTCTTGGAGGATAATAGCCTAATATAAATTACCTTCTTGAGCCAACAAGGCTTCTAGGGTTATTAGCCAATTCATTAGGTTTTCTCTTTCTTACTGGAGTCTTTTATTCCGTCAAGTTCACACGTGGAGGTAAATACCTCCTGCAGCTACCATATTATTAATAGAGTGTGCGTGTGTATTCTCCCAAAAGGTCGGATACCGTAGTAAGGAAGTTGTTAAGTGCCTCCAGAATCTGTATTACCAAGTGTGTCAACTATCATTCATCAATAATGGAAGATGGGGAGTTTAAAGAGATTGGAATGATCATACTGCACATTCTCTACAACTCTGATCGGTGTTGCTTTAAGAATTCTGAATTACATCCGACGAGCAACTGTGATGCGTTAAGTCTTCAATGCATCTTGTCACGAAGCGTGATTGTTATTTTGGAATGCTCTGGTTTGCTTCTTTGTTTGGCTATAAATTCTAGGAATTATATGGGGAATTCCACGTATAAGTCAAGTTTATTCTTCTGTGACGCTAATCTTGTGCATTTATTCAGGAAAAACTCAGTGTAGTGGTCCTTTATTACCTACAGGTGTCCAAGCCACCATGTTGTTCCATTATGGGATCCCCTCCTAACAAGGGACAGGGTTTGCGAGGTAGTTGGAGTGCCAGGTCCAAGCCCCAACGCACCTGGGATTCATTCTTATTGGCTCCCAGTGTTCTCGAAACTTCGACAGGAGGTACAAGCTTTTGTTCGGATAGGGTTTCAATGCCTCTAGTGGAAGTTGGGGTAGAGAGAAGTACGCATGAAGGAGGTATGTTGGAGACTACGCCCCCCATAAGAGTGAACACCATGGAGAAGAGGGAGGCCTAGGAAAGACATGGGAAAAGGCGAGGAAGACTGCCCCCAAGTTGAGCTGAGTATACATCCCGCCGCTGAGGGGTCTATGACGCTTAATTACCGGTCAGGGCTTGTGGGGAATGCTAGTAAAGGAAGTGGGGAACGAAAGGGGAGGGAAAAAGAACTAGGTTCTCCTGTTAAGAGTTCCATCCAGTAGTTAGAGCAGGCCCAACTTGCTATAGCTGAACTCTACCAAGAAAATAGAGAGTTGCAAAGCAAGTTGGCAGAGAAGAACCAGGAGGTATCATTGTCAATGGGTCATAGAGGAAACATAGTTTGGCTCTAGAGACAACTTCGATAATCTCAAGACATAATTGTGCAATTGTGTGAGGTGCAGAGGATGGCAGTGAAAGAGGGAGAGGAAACGTTATAGGGTGCAAGAAGTAGTCTGGGACAGGGTGCGTGCGTAGGAGATGCATAATGGGTGAGCCTTTGCTTTGCATTCCCCAAAGTGACACTTAATATTTGTTCTCTTTTGTAGTAAGAGTTTTTAATCTCACTGTGAGCAAGCCGATAAGTAAAGATGCCAATGATATCTATTTGTATGTAGCCCAACTTTGGTGGGAAATTTTTCTAATTATATGAAAACTCGAAGCTTCTTGAATGTATCTCGTTCCCTTTTGAATGTGAATTAACTACGTTCTTTTATCTGAGTTTTTGTGCAAATTATATGATTTTATAATTGTTATTTTAGCAATGTGAATTTGTTGATATGTTCCCTCTAAAAATTTCAATATTGATTGACGTTGACATGGCTTATCAACCCGGGGTTACTTAAAATATTTGAACATACAATTTAGCATTCGAATGGTGGGTAAGGATTGTACTTAGGGGGTTTATTTACATCAAAAGTACTAAAAATATATTTTGACTACCTATACTTGGGTGGCATCGGGGGCCAGCAAATTCAAAAATGTAAAATTTAATGAGTATTGTATTTTGTAATTCTCCGACGCGAAATCGTGCCAAGTGTCGGGAATCGACGATACTATTTTTCTCTTTGTGCGACGCTTACCTTTTCGTTTTCCTACTGAAGCCGAATGAGTCAGTATTTGGTGATACCTTTGCCAAAGTTCAATCGTAAAAAGAAATAATTTCATCTGCTGACACCGATGAAGATCGGTTTTCATCTATTTTAAACTTCTCAAATGATTTTCAACACCTTTAACGTTTATCGATGTTGAACTCCTAAGTGCATCGTGGAAATATTTAGTGTGTTGATTTCCTAAGTAGCTTGTTAAGGACCCTTTAACAATTAAGATGATTATTTCATGTATGTTCAGGAAGGCTTTAGAAAATTCAAACATGAACATAAGAATAAGCACAAGTATCAGTTTCATACTGAAGGAAAATTAGACAGTGTAAAGGATCAAGTGGTAACCAAAAGTAAAAAAATGAAAATAGACTTTTAGGGTGTGTTGAGTGCTCAAAAAATGGAGATTCACTGGGCGAAAGAAGAATCTTTGTTCCTCCTTCGTTTCCTTTGACCATGACTTATGGCCTGATTTATTTTTATTTTTATTTTTTTAACTGGAAGTATTATTTTAGGGCTTGACCATTTATCGGGAAGGCATCAGGTTCTCCCCTCAGAATCTGTTATCGATAAGTACTTGGCCCAATATTCTTAACTACCTGGAAAGGTCCAAGTCATAGACTATGAAACTTAGAATGTTTCCCTTTAGGTTCATTTTCTCTGTCCCACTTCAGGACTGAGTCTCCTACTTCAAAATTATTTTCTTTAGCCTTATGCTTATCGAAGCATCTTTTCACTATTTGTTGGTGAGCTAGGAATTTTGACTTAGCCTTTTCTCTCTCTTCTTCCAGCACAAGCATAGTGTTAATCCTTTTCTGCATGGCCAATGAGGGTTCTTCGTTGGAATCTCGGGCCAGCTAAAGAGATGAGATATAGAGTCCATTTGGGAGGATGGCTTCTTTCCCATAGACCATAAAGTATGGGGAATTTCCTATGGATTCCTTAGGTGTGACCCTATCGGCCCATAGAGCATTATAGAGTAGTTTATGCCAATTTCTTTGGTCATCTATAACCGGCTTATTTAATATCCTTACCATGTTTTTATTGGTTGATTCGGCCATGCCATTTCCCTGGGGATAGTAATTTGCAGAGTACTTGATTATGATTCCTTTGTCCAGAGAAAACTCTATCAATAAGGTTGAAGAAAAGTAAGTTGTGTTATCGAATACCAGAACAAAAGGGACACCAAACTTTGTGATCAGATATTGTTCTATGAATTGGATAACCACCTTCTCATTCACATGAGTTAGAGGAATGGCCTCTGTCCATATCGTGAAATAGTTGGTGGCAGTAAGAATGTACTTGTGCAGCTTCGAGGAGATAGGTGTGATTTCTCCTATGATATCCAACCACCATTGCTTGAAAGGTCAAGAGACAGTAACAGGTTGGAGTGGGACCGCCGCTCTTTTCTCCTTTCTAGTGCTTATTTGACAAGTCTTACAATTTCTAGCATAAGTATGAGCATCTTTGAACAAGGTGGTCCAATAATAGCCGGCTTTCAAAATTTTATGAGCGGTAGTGTTTCCTGCAAAATGTCCCGCGACGGGGCCATCATGGAGTTCTTTCAGTACCTTGTCTGCGTATTCTTGTTTGAGACATCTTAATAGTACCCCTTTGTAATTGATCTGGAAGAGCACCGAATTTATAAGATGATATTGTGCAGATTTTAATATCAAGGGTCTCCTTTCTCTAGAGTTGAGGTTTTCGGGACAGGTCCCGTGATGTAGGAGATAAGTTAAATATTTGTACCAGGAGTCTTGTCCTGGGGAGATGTATGCTACTTCACCACACCATAGTGTCATTTCATTCTCCCATCTTAGATCTTCATCTACTTGATCCTGGGCTTCAAACGCAAGCTTCCACAAACCTTGTCCTTTTACTAGTTTTGCAGGTTTTATATCTAGATCAAATTCCTGGACCACCGCCATCTAGTTTCCCCTTCTTTCCCGCATTTTCTACTGGGTGAACAAGGATCATACTACAGGGTGTGGCACAATTACTTTGGTGTGATTCTTGAGGATGTAAGACCTGAAATGTTTTACTTCCTTATAAACCACGTAGTCCTGTTTGTTTATAGAAAGATAATTGAGCTCGTATCCTTGAAGATTAGTACTCATAAATGATATCGAGGCTTCATTGTTGCCATCATCCTTCTGAGTCAAGACTGTATCTAGTGATTTATCGGAGGAGAAAGTATAAAGGAAAAAGTCTCTATTGAAAACGGGACTTCGCAACATCGGGGCCCAAGAAATGGCATCTTTGATATTGTTGAAGGCATCTTTTCGCTCATCATCCCACTTAAATTCAACATCTTTGTGAATCATCTTTTGTAAGGGTTTGATGATTTCCACGAAGTCGGGAGTGAACTTCCTCACAAAATTGATTTGCCTGAAAAAGGACTGCATAGCTTTCTTGTTATGGGGTAAGGGAAGTTGAGCTATGGCTTTAATCCTTTCCGGGTCTATGTAAATCCCTGCTTGAGATATAATGTGACATAAAATCTTACCTTCCTCGACATTGAAGATAGTTTTCCTAGGGTTTAAGGATATACCATATTTCCTACACCTCTTGAAAATCTGATTTAAGTGTTGGATGTGCTCTTCTTTGTTTTTTGAATACACTGTTACATTGTCTAGATACACTACCATGCATCTATTAATTAGTCCTCGGAAAGCTACGTCCATGGATCTTTGGAAGGTTTCTCTTGCATTAATTAACCCGAAAGGCATGAACTTATAAGAGAAGGTTCCCCATTTGGTTCAGAAAGTGGTTTTTAAATGATCTTCCTCTGAAACAAGGACTTGGTTTTAACCTGAAAAACCGTCTAGTAGAGAGAAGATCTCCGAGCCAGACACGGCCTGTAGGAGTTGTTCCATTGGCGAGATTGGGTAATTGTCCTTTTATGAATCCCTGTTGAGGTTCCTAAAATCTACGCATAGGCGGATCTCCCCTGAATTTTTCCTCACTGGAACAAGGTTTGCTACGCAAGCAGAATGCCTAACCTGAAAAATGATCTTGGCATCTAAAAACTTCTTTAATTCCTGATACATAAGAGGCTCCAGGGATGGGTGATACTTTCAGAGCTTCTGTTGGAAAGGTTTTAATTCTTGTTTTAAAGGGATGGTGCATTGAATGATGCAGGTATCATACATTTTCAAATCCCTATAGAACCACATGAAGACATTCTGGTATTCTCTGAATAATTTGAGGTAATCTTTCCTCTCTTCTTTAGACACAGTCTTGCCCAGATTCACATTCTTTGGACTCTCTGGGGTCCCAAGATTTAAAGTTTCATGTAGGCGACAAGAGATACCAGTCTTTGCATTTTTGGGTTCCTTAAATCGTTCCTTGAGATCAAAAATATTTTCTAGATTAGCTATCCCTTTTGGGATCGTGTGACCCTTTGATTTATCCATAGGTCATCCCATCCAAAGATCAGTTTATGTGGAAAACTCTTGGAATTATTCATCGTCAATAGTAAGGTCTTTGAAATTGTCTAGGTTAGTCAAGAAGTTTATGATTTGTTCATATCCTTTGAAGACTTTCCAATTGAAAATGTTATTAGGTACCGACAGTTTGTAGAGCAGTTCCACAGTGAATCGGGAGGCTTGATAATCTTCTAAAGGCGACGGCCTGGAAGCGGCTGTGGCCAAGGAGTCAGTAAGAATATTCTTTGTTCTAGGGATCACAGTGATGTTAAAAGCCTCAAAGTGTTCTATTAACCTATGCACCTCCTGCTGATAGTTCTTCAGATGAGGATAATTGAAATGCATAGTATTTCTTACTTGTTTAACAATAATTTCGGAGTCCCCAAAAAATTTCAATCTTTTGATATGCAAATCTATAGCTTTCCTTAATCCTTGTACTAGAGCTTCATATTCGATAGTGTTGTTGGTACATTCGAATTCTAGACTACATGACAAGAAATGACATTTCCCAATAGGATTGATGAGGATGCATCCTGCTCCAGAACCTTCTTGATATTTAGATTCATCAAAATAGAGGGTCCAAATTTGTGAACGAGGATCTCTATTTTCATTTCCCTTATTGGTTTCTTGTTCCCTGACCTCTCATTTCACAAGTTCTAGCACCGAGTTTTGGCAGAAGAGGGTGTCTCCTATCGGTATTGGTGATTTGTCTTGGAAAATCGATTCGGAGATTTGAGTAAGAGGAACATTGGAAAAGAGGGGAGCAAAGTTTCCAAATTAGGAGTCGCATGAATAATTTCCCAGTATGGGGAAATCTGTGGATGAGGGTTCGTTAGGGGTTTCTAAATTAGTGACCGTATGTTTCATATATCTCTCCCTACCGATTCTAATCATGTTCTTGTATCCCTTCAGTGGTAGCCAAAGGTGTGCCTAGTCCGTACTGAAGTAACCGTTTATCTTTTCAAACCAATCTCGTCTCAACAATAGCCCATATGCCTCTGGGATATCTACTACAATAATGTCGATCACTTGCACAAACATGGGGTGTGTTGATATCCTAATCATCATGTCTTTGAATTCTCCTATGACCTTGACCTGGGTATTATCCAGTTTTATGACATGTTTATCATTCTTGAGAGGAACGACATTCAATTTCTTGCAGACAAACAAGGGAATGACATTGGAGGATGCTCCAAAATCTACTAAATAGTTGTGCGTGTTTCTATTGAATATTTCAAACGTTAGGAAGAATGAGGGGACAAAAGGTTTTTCTTTTCTATCTCTTGAACATGCATTCATAGTTGGTTTTCCCACAAGACCTGTGTGAGTCAAACTTCTTTATGGGCCATTTCCCGTCGTTGGGTTTTTCGTAGAGTTCAAGGCCTGTAACCAAAAGTATTTCTGCTGAGGGATCCTACATATATCCATAATTGAAATATTGGCCTTTAGCTTCTTCAAATCTTCGACCATGTTGTAATCTAGTTTGGGTGACTCTTGGGTATGAATTCTTATAGAATTTTTACCGAGAGTGAAATACGTTTTCGGGTGGTCGAGATTTAACTTTGTGAAGCTCGGGTGGTATCGATATCTTCTGAGCCTAGCGGACCCTTATTGCGCGTCTGTATCGCTGAAAATTCCATGGGTTGTTCCTGAGACTCAAAAAGATCGCCATAATGCATGATCAGGTCGAGATCCCATATCAGCATGGTTGTGTCTCGTGGTGGGTCAACTTCTTCCTGGTTAGCCATATTCATAATCAAACTTCTTGGTTGTTCGTCCAGGGAGAATTCATCTAGAAACCGATTAGCCATAAAATTCATGGTGTGGACCCATTGAGGGAAGTCTCTTTCAGAGTGTTTCTCCTGATGATAAGTACAGAAAGAATCAGACGCGACATTCCCTATATTGATATTTAAGTTAGCAGGGGGGGTTCAATTACCTTGAAAGGCAGGTTTATTTTAAAGAAAGTCTTGTAGGGCCTTTGGCCTTGGTTTCCCTCCCTTGCATTTCTCTTCATGTCTACAATTTCATTTGATAATTTATTAACCATGCATTGTAGATCTTATATATCACCATTACCTTTGTCGGGAGTCTGTTCAACCAGTTTTCCCAGGGGTCTAGTCAGAAGAAGTCCTCTCCTGGGAGGGTGTTGGGTTTCTTTCTTTACTAGAGAGATCTAGCCTTCTTTACATCCTTTCATCTGGAACTCTATAGTTTTGGCCTCCTCAAAATTTTCTGCCAAGGTTTGCTTAGTGGCTCTTTTTACAAACATAGAAATAGAAGCCAAGAGCGCGTTGGCGTAAACCTCGATTTGTAACTCTTGAGTTGGTTTTGCTGCAGGCTGGAATTTGTTTAATATGGTCGTGAATCTCTAATTGAAATATTTGACTCTTTCTTTTAGACTCATGGTGGCTGCGAACAACTCAACCATCAGGGCCCTCATGCTAGTTTCTTCTGCAAACGTATCTAGAAAGTCTTTTTGGAACTTAGTCCAGCTGGTTATCGATCCTTCTGGCAAGTTGAAATACCACTTGGAAGTTGAATTTTCAAACGTGTAGGGGAAGAGTCCGCAGACTATGTCTTCATGTTGAAAGTTCATAAGTCTAATCGTGAGTATGAAATTCTTGATGTGATCTTCAGGTAATCTTGAAGTTTCATGGTCGTACTTAGGAAGCGGTTTCTCCAGATGCTGAGGAAGATTATGTTCTCATCCAGGGACGGCCACAACGTCTCCGGCCAACCAGAGCTGATTGTTCTGAAGAGAGATTTCCCTTTCTTCCTCATGGTTATTATTATCCTCCATATCTTCGGAATTTGAGTCGAACTCTCCTTCTTCCGAAAAGTCATTTGGCTCGGAGACGTCGACGACTGGCATTTCGGGTATCATATCGAGAGGTTCCTGGATTTCGGTAATTGCAAAATCTATTAAGTCTTCTATGGAGTGTATGAAAACTTCATCGGGAGCGCTAACCACTTTTCTGCTTTGTCGTTTTCTTCGAGGGAGTATGGGAGCTAAGGAAAACACACCGATCTGTAGGGAATAGGCTCTAGTGATTCTCCTGAATTGATTCACTTCCTCGTGATGAAGGGCATAAGGTATTTCAGGGTGAAAAGATTCTTCCTCGGGCTGGGATGAGTTATTTGTTTCGAGACTACTCAACGCGTGTGGGATGTCTTGTGATGGACTAGCCATGCATGTGGGCTCTTACGAATCTATAGGTTGTTTGAAATGATAGATAAAATATATACTCAGCCATTCATTCTTAGGCCCTCCTTCTAGCACCAATTCTGTTGATGGGACCTAAATCCCTTGACTCAACAGTAGGAACCAGACCCGCCACCGAGGCCCAATTAGACTTTGCAGCGTTTAAAATGGAATGGTTCTCCAAATTTTGGGATCCATCCAATTTATCGATGGGCTTTGTGTTTCTTTGTGAAGGCTCTTCCTTCAATTAGGACTATGTTCTTTTGTAATTTATCTTAGGTGGGGTTGATATGAGAGATGTAAGCCAGCATAAACCAACTTGACAATTAAAAGGATTAAGTTTTAACTACTGGGGAAGAGGTTAATATTGGGATAACTCGTTTCTTAACATGCAAACAATTACTCTATACCATAGGCCTAGTACAAATACATTAACCATGTGAGCATCCAATTATTATATGAGAAACTAACTATCAGAAAGAAAGCACATATGCAATAAGATAATGACAAGAAAAATAATTCATCTACCATAACCATGCATCACATAATAACACAATGATTTATCTTCTTTATTAAAGAAAAGAACATCAAAACATTGCACCAAATAACTTGACAACAGAATTAATTTCTCTTACTCATTACTGCATCACTCACGAAACAGGATAGGAAGTAGTTCTTCTCCAACTCCAATCACATGCATCTGATGAAAATAGTTTGTCTTTGGTTCAGAAGGACTTCTCAATTCATAGAAGTCTCAAAATAATTCTTAACAACCAAAAGAAAGAGTTCTTACAACAACCATCGACCCTTAATTAATTGGTCGATGTCCTTATTTATAATATAAAGTTTTAACCGGTACTAACGGCTAATTGCATTTTAAACAAAAAAAAAATCACCACGTGGCATTATCTTCTAACAATTTCTTTAACAGTCGTCTTGAGATACTTCTTAGAAAGAATGACTTCTCTCTTATTCAATCCATCTAACAAACATGTTTTCACAAGTTTGAGCCCATGGGAATTTATGTTGTTCCATCGAGGCTGCATATATTCCCTTGATGTCTACGACATGCACCTGGTACTTTACTAAGGTGGAGTTCAGCTGTTGTAGCATGGTGCAGGCTTTGATCGAATGTTCTGTGAATTGTCATACTTGCCCTGGCTTCGCATCAACTATTTTTGCGAACTCTTCGGTCCATAGAGCATCTTGTTTGGTATGCCTCTTGACCACGTCACTTAGGTCAATGAAATTATTGGGGTGCCGAACTCGAGGAACTTGGCATCCTTCATCGCTCTGTTGATCCTACTTCAGTGTTTCTTTTGGTTTCATTGGTGAGATCACGGAGCAAGATTTGTTCGGTGATTGGGGAATCCTTCCTACAAGCGGGGTTGAGATAGTTTAGTGATCGAACAAATATGACATAAGATACCAACAAACATAATCGACCGATGCGTACCTATGGAGCTCGTTAGTGTCGATCATTTAGTACATACGTTATCCCAATTGTTCCTTTGAATGACCTACGATGTATTTTATCCACGTTACTGCTCCTCTTCAGTTTAAACGAGTCACATCAGTGCACCAAATCATGGCAAATCGATTACGGTGGATACGAGTGTTGGAACCGTCATAGTAGCTGCTCGACCTTTGGAACTGGGAAAAGACACCAGGGTTGATCATGCACGTGTATGCTACTAGAAGGTTGGATACCATAGTAAGGAACTCATTAAGTGCCACCAGAATCTGTATTACCAAGTGTGTCAACTATCATTCGTCAATAACAGAAGATGGGGAGTTTAAAGAGATTGGAATGATCATACTGCACATTCTCTGCAAATTCGATTGGTAGCGCTTTAAGCGTTCTAGATTACATATGATGAGAAACTGTGATGCGTTAAGTATTTAATGCATCTTGTCAAGAAGCATGAGTTTTATTTTGGCATGCTCTAGTTTTCTTCTTTGTTTGGCTATAAATTCTAGGAATTCTGTGGGGAATTCCACACATAAGTCGATTTTATGCTTCTGTGACGCTAATATTGTGCATTTATTTAGGAGAAACTTGGTGTAGTGGTCCTTTATTACCTGTAGGTGTCAACTCCACCATGTTGTTGCATTATGGGATCCCCTCCTAACAAGGGACGAGATTTGTGAGGTAGTCGGAGTGTCAGGTTTGAGCCCCAATGTGCCTAGGATTCATTCTTATTGGCTCCTAGTGTTCTCGAAGTTTCAACAGGAGGTACAGGATTTCGTTCGAATAGGGTGTTAGCACCTCTAGTGGAAGTTTGGGTGGAGAGAAGTATGCCTGAAGGATGTATGCTGGAGACTGCACACCCACAGGAGTGAACACCATGGAGAAAAGGGAGGCCTAGGAAAGACATGGGAAAAGGGGAGGAAGACTACCCCCAAGCTGAGTTGAGTCTACATCCCGCCATTGAGGAGTCTACGACGCTTACTTACCAGTCAAGGATTGTGGGGAATTCTAGTAAAGGAAGCAGGGAATGAAAGGGGAGGGAAAAATAACTGGGCTCTCCCGTTAAGAGTTCCATCTAGCAGTTAGAGCAGGGCCAACTTGTTATAGCTCAACTCTACCAAGAAAATAAAGAGTTGCAGAGCCAGTTGGAAGAGAAGAACCATGAGGTATCAACATCAATGGGTCATGGAGGAAACACATTTTGGATCCAGAGACAACTTTGAGAATCTCAACACACAATTGTGCAGTTGCATGAGGTGCAGAGGATGGCAACGAAAGAGGGAGAGGAAACGTTGCAGGGTGCGAGAAGTATTCCAAGAGAGGGTGCGCGTGTAGGAGATGCATAATGGGTGAGCCTTTGCTTTGCATTCCCCGAAGTGACGCTTAATATTTCTTCTCTTTTGTAGTAAGGGTTTTGTACTCTCACTGTGACCAGGTCGGTCAGTAAAGATATTGATGATATATATTTGTATGTAGCCCAAGTTTGGCGGGAATTTTTTTTTATTATATGAAAACTCGAAGCTTATTGAATGTATCCCATTCCCTTTTGAATGTAAATTAAATATGTTCTTTTATCTGAGTTCTTGTGCAAAATATATGATTTTATAATTGTTATTTTTGCAATGTGAATTTGTTGATATGTTCCCTCTAAAACTTCCAATATTGATTGACGTTGATGTGGCTTATCAACCCAGGGTTACTTAAAATATTTGAACATACAATTTAGCATTCATATGGTGGGTAAGGATTGTACTTAGGGGGTCTATTTACGTCGAAAGTACTAAAAATATATTGCGACTACCTATACTTGGGTGGCGTCGGGGGTCAACAAATTCAAAAATGTAAAATTTAATGAGTATTGTATTTTGTAATTCTCCGATGCCGAAATCATGTCGGGTGTCATCAATCGATGATACCACTTTTCTCTTTGTGTGACACTTAAATTTTCATTTTCCTGCAGAAGCTGAAAGAGTCGATCTTCGGTGATACCTCTGCCAAAGTTTAATCGTAAAAAGAAATACTTTCATCTGTCGACGTCGATGAAGATTGGTTTTTGACTATTTTAAACTTCTCAAATTATTTTCAACACCTTTAACATTTATCGATGCCGAACTCCTAAGAGCGTCATGGAAATATTTAGTGTGTTGATTCCCTAAGTAGCTTGTTAAGGACCCTTTAACGATTAAGATGATTATTTTTTGTATTTTTAGGCAGGCTTTAGAAAATTCAAACATGAACATAAAAATAAGTGCAAGTATTAGTTTCATACTGAAGGAAAATCAGACAGTGTAAAGGATCAAGTGGTACCCAAAAGTAAAAAAATGAACATAGACTTTTACCATGTGTTGAGTGCTCAACACCTCCTTTACTGTCTTTTGGAAGCTCACTTCTTTTAGCCAGGCTGAATTGAAATTAAAAGGGCTTGCCCTTTTTTTTTGGAACCTTCTATTTCAAGAAAAAATGGAAAATTGTTTGATTCCCCTCTTGTACTCGTCCATTGTCTAAAAAGCAGTGGTTCTTCCACCAAAGAACTAGAAATCAAGAAATGATCCAGCCACTTTGTAATGTAATCCTATCCCATTCTCTTATTTCCCCAAGTACGTCCTAATCTGATAGGATTTACATCAATAATCCCTGTACCTTATAGTTTATAAGAAAACAAGGTTGAGAGGGAGTCGATTTGTGATTTTTGTCCCAAATATTCAGCTGCCCCAATGGAGAAGTTTATATCTCCACCTAGAATGAGAGAGGGCTCTTTTAGGAATGATTTTGAAAGAATTTCATTTCAGAACTGGGGGAAATCGTGAGCAGGACCATATGTGTTTAATACCATAAATGATCTCCCTAGATAGTCCACAATCATTTTCATTCCTTGTCCTCCATGGAAACCCCAGGAGTTTACAAGATTTATCTTTTTTGGATTCCAACCCATTGTTAGACCGCCCGAGTGACTAGTGGCATTTGATCCAAAAAAAGACCAACCTTTATGGATTTTCTCCAGCATGCGAACAATCACTTCCTCTTTGCCAAGGGTTTCCTAAAGCAAAACCACATCGTGCTGCAAAATATCCAGCAATCGCTGGAGGGAGAGATGCTTTAAGGGGCTCGCCAACCCCCAATAATTGAAAGAGAGTGGTTTCATTTGGAGAACCCAGTTGGGGGATGATTTTCTCTATGTTCCCTAGAGATAGAGAACTTTCATCCCGCTACCACATCCATGTTTGCACGGGATTGTGCTTTGATAAAATGGATTTTCTGCCTCTCCCTTTTTGAGAAGCCTAGACGGGATTTAAACCTAGTCCTATGGGGGAAAGGGAGGGAGGAGGAACAAAGGGGATTGACCAAAAAAAGTCTCTTCATCGGAGAGAAGCAAGGAGTATCGACTAAGGGAAGAGGGGGAAGGGTCAATGAAGGACAAAGAGGTACCAAAGGAAATAATGGAGAGGGGGGAAGCAAGGGAAAAGGAACCATATGAAAAAGAAGCCAAAGGAGAAGTGGGTAGATTTTTCAAATTGTGTAGGTTCAAATAATTGTGGGTAAAAGACTGTAAAAACTTGAAATTTATAGAGAAAAGGAAGAATGGAGGCATACCCAAGTGTGCTTCAATGCCCTTTTTTAGTTGGGACTCAAGGAATGATCCGAAAAATATCTTTTAAAGACTATGGTTGAGTTTTTAAAGCATGAGTTCATTAACCATTTAGGAAATTGATGAAAGAGGAATAATTAAAGATTTAACATAACATCCATAATAAGATATACATATATGTAAATAAGCACAAAGAAACAACAAACCATAAAAAAAAAATTGTTAACAGAGTTCGATAAACTCGCCTACATCTCTGGGCCTTTGTCTTAGTGGGTGAGGCTTTCGTATTTCTATTCAAAGTTTCAAAAGTACATCATAAAAGTGTCAAATGTATTAAAAAATGATCTGGCTATGTTCTGCTAGATCTCAAGAACCCATCACAGCTGACAACATTGAAAATGTATGAACGAAGCTCCCAAAAATGGCCTGAGATGTTTCTCTCTTCAATGGCTTCCTTGCATAAAAATGGCTTTGGATTTTCAATTCTTCAGCATTTCTCCTATTTTTAACCTCCCCCAAGGTTTTCAAGAACCTATGATTTATATAGGCTTGAATTTGGTAACATCCTCCCAACTTCCCCCCAAGATTTGGCCTCAAAAAGAGCTCCAGATCCTCCAATAATGGCCAAAATCTCCCAAAATTGGTTGAAAAATCACTTAAAATCTTAATATATAGTTTAAAACCCACTTTTGGGAAAAAAATAAGGCGCAACCTCTAATCCTTGGACTCCTGGTCACATGCGTTCCCTCCATGTGGTGATGGGCTAGCTGACAGTGGTCCTTAGCCTAATCTCATCCCCAGGTCATGTGGCTTGGCCATATGGCCGCACCCTTACCTTCCATGTTCCCTCTTTGGTTGTTAGGCCCCTGGTTTCTAGTGCTTGGTTAGGTGCCTTGGTCGGTGGGCTAGCCCGACCGACCGGGCGCTATGCCCACAAATCCACGCGAGGTCCCGGTCATATGGTGTGGTTCTATGGTTATGGATAGAACCATGGATAAAAGAAATGGGGCTACGCCTATCCACAACTCATGCCAAACATTTACAGAGCATGGACATATGATAGGGTCGCGTGGTAAAGTTTGCGTCAGGGTCTGGGGCTAGGCCCCAACCCTTTTATCCACTTGAAATGCAATGTTGAAAGTTTAAATAATACATTGTGACTATAATAATTAAGAAACAAAGTGGGCAGGCTGGTAGCCCGACCCTGTCAAGTCTCTATGCCCAGACCGGAGGTCACGGGTTCGACTCCCATGGATTCCATATAATTTTTCCAACTGTCAACCAATGAAGGGGTGCCACGTGGTAGCCCATGACTGGGCCATGTGGAACCATCACATTTTCCATCAAACATCCACGTGTCAAGATATGATTTGCAAACATCAACACCTTCCTTGTCACTCTACAGTCGTACGAACTGTACGTTCAACTGCCACATCAACACTATATGGATTGTATAGTTAGAAAAAATTTTGCTTGTTTGACAAAATGAATAGAATGCAATATCTTTCTCATACAATGTTCGCTTGAGCCTATTTAAGTTGAGTTGGGTTAGTAATGATGGGGCCTATGCACATGACCGTTTTGAAGTGATTCTGAGCACTTTGATTTTTAGGCCTTCCTGGACCCATTTTGGCTCCTCAATCCATTTTTGGATCAATCCTCTCCACTAAGACCTTTGGGTCCTCCAAAAGGTTATAAAATTGACCTTACTAATTGCATACTCATAAGGATAAAAGAAAACACTATGTTGTATGAATGATGTTATAACAGGTCATCATTACAACATGTGTGATTACCTTAATGGAAGAAAAATACAATGAAGATGTGACATCCACTTTTGGAAAAACCAAGTGAATGGTTTCTTTCCTTCATGATGTTCCTTTTGCTTCACTGGTATTGCATCTTCCTTTGTGAGTACATTCACAATATTTTTTTCCTTCTTTTGTCGAAGCTCCAGATGAAGCTTCCAACATTTAGCCTTTGGATGTCCACCCTTGTTGCAATAAGTGCAGTGGTTTTTCGACATCCAAACTTGTTTTCCCTTATCTTTATTCAATTGTGGAGTTGAGTCTTTATGTCGTGTCTCCTTCCTAGTCGACATAAATTTCCTATACAAAGATTGTCTCTTCCAACACTTGGCCACACAATGCTTGGGTGAATGACAAAACGTACAAGGATACATATTCCACAAGTTTTAGATTACATGATTATGCATTTTATAATAAAAAAATGATTTGGAACAACTATGATCGTTATACCTTTGTCCATTATCTTCACTTTTCTTTGGAGATGACTTGCATTCACTATCACCATCATGGAGTGATACACCATCACCTTTCATGAATTTTTCCCACAATGACTTAAGCTAGTCTTTTGAAGCATCACTTGCTTCCAATGTTTTGGAGCATTCTCCATTCTCCTCTTCACCATATCCCAATCCTAAATAACGAGGTATTTCCACAACCTCTATGGGATTAAAAATACATTGGCCCTTATTTCCAAGGTCCTTTCCTTCATAACCCATCTTAGTTAGAAATTTCAAACCTATACCTCTTGTGTGTTTTTCAAATGCACCAAAAGAACCATCTTGATGGGAACAATGCAAAATTGATGAATGAATTCCACTGCATACCTAAGAGATGATTTATGAATCGGGTGTAGAAGGCAATTCCTTCAATTCTTATTCTCTTTTTTCGTTCTCTAGAGATTTCCCTTGAACCGATCTCTTTCATTCCAAGTAATCTTCATACAACACTTTCAACATCTCTGCCATGGCAAAGAGAGTATTTCAAAAATCCTTCTCATCTTGAGAAAGTCCCTCTTTAGATGCCATTTTCTGTAAGGTAGCTAGAGAGGTAGTGGGGGGGGCCAGAGGGCCCATAGTGATAATAGTGGAGGTCATTCAATGTAAGGTGGACTAGGTCCACTATATTATTAAATAAGGCCCACTATGGTAGTTAGATATAATAAATGTAAGAGGACTTCTTAGAAGGTTTTACTTCTAGAAGATTCTTCCTATAGAATGTTCTTAGGTGATGGTAGCACTATATAAAGGGGTTCAAGCAATGTAATGAGACATGAAGAGAAGTATTTTATTTGGATCGGTAGTTCAATAGGAGGATGCCCCCTCGAAGAGGCAAGTGAACATGAGAGGATCCCTTCCAAAATAGGATCCATTGTATGGTGTTGCCCTACCTCAAGGGTTTGATGGTAATAAAGGATATTTTGCATATTTTTCTTGTATATCTATTGTGGTGCTTTTGTATTCAGTATTGGGTTCTTAACAAGTGGTATCAGAGCACTTTCCTTGGCCGGAGTTGTGGGCAACTATTTTTTATTTTTGCAGATTTTTTTTTTCGGAGAAGAAAAAAGAGGGTCGCGACATTCCAGACATTTTAAGTATATTTATATACAAATTTTGTAGAAAATGGTTCTATATATGAGTTCCTCTTATAAAAACACCCAAGTTAAAAAAAAAAATCGTCCGAAACGGAGTCCGGAAGGTCAAGATATTGATGTTTTAAAATCTGCAATTTTTTAGGGTTTTTTCTGCGGACAGCGGCGCGATTTGTTTTTATTTATGTAGCATTTGGAGGCCTAATTTTCCCACATAAATTACAGATATGAGTTCTTCTCACAATTTCACCCAATTTCAAAAAAAAAATTAACTGAAACGGATTCCAAGAAGTGAAGTTATGAGCATTTTAAGTGTAAACAATTTTTTAGGGTTTTTCCAGAAAAAACCGCGATTTTCTGCCGAAACTTATTGGGTCTATTTTTTAGTTTTTTCGTGACGGCTGTAGGACCGAAGAGTTCATAGGGTTCTCAGATGGCTATTTCATCTCAAACCTTGAAATAAATTCTTGAATCATTCAAATCCCAATTGGATGATAGATTGGATGCATTTGCACATGGCCTCACAAACAACCTCACACACAGCCTCACAAACAGCCTCACATACGGCCTCAATGATAGTTTTCGTAGTATTCAAGATTAATTGAATAACATGCAGGAGATATTTCTTATGGAGGGCCTCAGGAATGAATATAATCAAGAAATATATGCTTGGTATGACTTTGAGACAGATTGTGATGATTGGTATATGGATAGTTGTCATTTCTGGGATGACAACCACTTCCATATTTTATTTGATGACTCAACTCCACCTTTTGTAGAGAACATCAAGGTCCCACATCAAGAGCTAGTTACCAGCGTTCAGTCTGCATATTCTACAGTGGTATTATTCCTTCCAGATTCTACTACGACCCTTTTCCACTATCTGGATGGATCTTCTTATTTGGATCCACATGATAGGTGTCAGTCTTTAGAGCATCATTTGAAGTTGGTTATTGGGTTCCAAAATCTTCTACGGGGAGTTCACATGAGCACTTGGACATGGGACCCGGGCTTACAATGGTGGTTGGACTACTTCAGCATGGTGGATTTCCTTTCTACATGGGACTTTGGTTC
>ML781009.1:148376-164033 GCA_009831015.1 Picea engelmannii | reverse complement strand
CTCTAGAATGTTCTTAGGTGATGGTAGCACTATATAAAGGGGTTCAAGCAATGTAATGAGACATGAAGAGAAGTATTTTATTTGGAGCGGTAGCTCAATATGAGGATGCCCCCTCGAAGAGGCAAGTGAACATGAGAGGATCCCTTCCATAATAGGATCCATTGTATGGCGTTGCCCTACCTCAAGGGTTTGATGGTAATAAATGATATTTTGCATATTGTTCTTGTATATCTATTGTGGTGCTTTTGTATTCAATATTGGGTTCTTAACATTTTCTCACTTTGAGAAGTTCTCTTTCTCGATCCAATCTCAAGATTCTCTTCAACAAGCTCTCCTTCACCACGATTCAACCTTTACCTAGTAATCATGCAAACTAAAAAACCAACCATCAACTAGCTATGATACCATGTGATACGAACAAGATCTTTTAAAGACTATGGTTGAGTTTTTAAAGCATGAGTTCATTAACCATTTAGGAAATTGATGAAATAGGAAGAATTAAATATTTAACATAACAGCCATAATAAGATATACAGATCTGGAAATAAGCATAAAGAAACTACAAACCATAACAACAAAATTGTTAACAGAGTTCGACAATCTCGCCTACATCTCCGGGCCTTTGTCTCAATGGGTGAGGCTTTCCTATTTCTATTCAAATCTTAAAAAGTACATCATAAAAGTTCCAAATGAATTACAAAATGATCTTGATGTGTTCTTCTAGATCTCAAGAACCCATCAGAACTGACGACACTGAAATGGATGAACGAAGCTCCCAGAAATGGCCCGCAAAGTTTCTCTCCTCAATGGCTTTTTTTGCATAAAAATGGCTTTGGATTTTCAATTATTCACCATTTCTCCTATTCTAAACCTCCCCCAAGGTTTTCAAGAACCTTTGGTTTATATAGGCTTGAAGTTGGTAACATCCTCCCAACTCCCCCCCAAGATATGGCCTCAAAAAGAGCTCCAGATCCTCCAATAATGGCCAAAATCCCCCAAAATTGGCTGAAAAAACACTTAAAATCTTAATATATAGTTTAAAACCCACTTTTGGGCCAAAATAGGGTGAAACCCCTGATCCTCAGGCTCCTGGTCACATGCACGCCCTCCATATGGCCCTGGGCTGGCTGGTGCTAGTCCTTAGCCCCTTGATCTCGGCCCTAGGTCATGTGGCTTGGCCATATGGCCACACCCTTACCTTCCACGCGCCTACTTTGGTTGTTGGGCCTCTGGTTTCTAACACTTGGTCACGTGCCTTGGTCGGTGGGCTAGCTCAGCTGATCGAGTGCTATCCCCACAAATCCACGCGAGGTCCAGATCATATGGCGTGGTTCTATGCTTATGGATAGAACTGTGGCTAACAAAAATGAGGCTACACCTATTCACAGCCTGCGCCAAATAGTTATGGAGCATGGACATATGACAGGGTGACGTGGTAAAGTTTGCGTCGGGGGCTGGGGCTAGGCCCCAACCCTTTAATCCACTCAAAATACAATGTTGAAAGTTTAAATAATACATTATGACTATAGTAATTAAGAAACAAAGTGGGAGGGCTGGTATCCTGGCCCTACCAAGTCTCTCCGCCTAGATCGGAGGTCACGGGTTCGACTCCCATGGATTCCATATAATTTTTCCCACTGTCAACCAATGAAGGGGTTCCACGTGGCAGCCCATGACTAGGCCACATGGAACCATCACATTTTTCATCAAGAAAACATGTGTTAAGATATGATTCACACATGTCAACACCTACCCATTTCAGCATGCCAACTCACTGCCATGTGTCTACCTTGCCACATCGTCCCATGCCAACTCAACTGTACGGACATGCCACGTGTCACCCTTGTAGTGGTGCCACATGTCACAATATAACTCATCCACATGTCAGCCATCAACTACCCAGTCAACACACCTGCCACGTCATTGTACGGTCATACATAATGTATGGATAGCTGCCACGTCAACACTGTACGGACTATATAGTCAACACAAATTTTGCCTGTTTGAAAAAACGAATAGAATATGATATCATTCACATATGACATCCGTTTGAACCCGTTCAAGTTGCATTGGGTTCGTAACGACGATTCCTACGTGCATGTCTATTTTGAAGTGATTCTGAGAACTTTGATTTTTAGGCCTTCCTGGACCCATTTTGGCTCCTGGATCCATTTTTGGATCAAGGAAAGTAGGGACCGAGCTCTCCCCACGACGTTGATACTCCTTCTTTGTAGGTGAGGGGAAAAGGTCCCTTTTCTCATGTTGGGCCAAAGGAACATAATTTTTTGCAGATACTTCTCACCACGCTTTGGTCGTGGCCCTCGACCGAGCTGGGAGCGACACCATACCATGTCCCCAACAAAAATAAGAAGTGCACTTATGGTCTTGGCTAGGCCTCTATGCAACATGACTCTTCATTGGATGGGGGAAGTCTATGACCATGTGACCATGGTTGTGGAACCTGGGACATTTGAAAGGTAAGACCTCATAGTCCAGCAGTTGTTGAAAGGTGTTTCCATCATGCAGGAGCAACATGGTATCTGGTAGACCCTTCCTACAATGGAGATACACTAAGATCCGAGCCACTGAAATTTTATCGATTGTAGAAAAGGACATATCCTCCTTCATAAAAGAGCCCAGAGTGTTACTGATTTCTCAGAACATTTCCAGCTCTAGAATTCTGGAGGCAGCCTAGGGAGGCTGACCTAGATTGGGATCTCATCAATCCTTTAATGATTGGCATCAAAGAAAGGGGTCCATCTTTTCAGTAAAAGTGGTGACGATTCTATGGACCAAGGTTCACCAGGTATTTTACCCACATCAGAAGCTGAATGAAATTTGAACATAAACCAACCTTTTGCAAGAGAATTTATCGTAGGAATCTTTATCCCCATGGCCTTCCATGAAATCGAGACCCACTCTGAGATCTCTTCATTGATGAAAAAATTCCCATTTGCGCATCCCACCACTGTTTTCTCTGCAAGAACAAGAATCTCAGGGAACATAATGTCGTCTCCCAGGGCCAACGAGGGTTGGAAGGGTCTAAAGAGATATCAAGGAGAGATTTTTTCCACTTATGGGTTGAGGGGTCTCCCTCACGAAAAACCTCCTCTTGACATGATCCAAAAAGGATCCATAGAATACTAAGAACAACTCGGAACTCTTAGAAAGACTCAGGACACTCATAATGGCCTCAACAGATAGAGAAAGGGAAAAAATTAAAAGTTCTCAAAACTCAGTGAAAATGACATCATAGCGAAGAGCACGTCACAAGATTTCCAATGGTGCAAACGGCTTGTCAAACAAAGTTATGGATCTAAATATATTCACAGTCCAAATTTGGTCAACCTAGCCTAATCAACGAGGTGATGAGTAAGCATCCGTACTGCTGACGTCTAAATCAATACAGATGACGTCAACATCCGTACAACATATGTGGCATGAGAAGGAGGTGACACATGTCATGTTGACATCAGCATGACATCAACATGGTGACGTGGAAGCATTAGAGGTTACCACGTGTCACCCATATTTGGAATTTCTGGGTCATTCCGTGGACCACTAAGATTGTGCCACGTGGTAGTCCATATAGTGACGTGGAAGCTGAAGTGGCATTCATACAGTGATGTGTCACTAACATGGTAGACTGATGGTACAATGGTTGATGTGGTCAAATAGGTGGCTGCTACATGGCAGTGGGAAAATGCCCAATCACAACCTGAGATCGAAAATTCGAAAAAAATAAGATTTGATGCTTATGTCTCTTCATTATTGATTTTTCCCTTCTTTAATGGTGCACTTTAATTTATGCCCATTTAATGAAATTCTTTATAAGTCACTCGATGAAAAGATATTGGATCATGTTGGTATTAGAGCATTCATATTTGGCTTGAATTGTTGAGTGTGAATGCTTACTAGGGCTGAGCATAAGCAGGGTGACGAAACTCTTAAGATTTTCAATCCCGAAGTTGGTCGTGCATCCCAAAGGAAGAAAATGGCAGAAGAAGACAAGTGTGATGAACAGGAGAAAAACTTTCATATGGTCTTTTATTGCATGTCAGAAATGGTCGAATGAATGTATGGAGACTACGAGAAGAGGATGAAGAAGAAAGGGAAGAAAAAGGAAGCACACGATGATGGTGGTGCTTTGGTAAACCAAGGGGCTAGAGGAGACCCTCCTGATCCTCCATCTCCACCATCAAGTTCTAATTCTTCTTCCTCTGAGAATTCTCATCATTCTCATCATTCTAACCATAAAGCCTCTATTAAGAAACCATTATTAAAGATTGATGTAAAATTTTCTTTACCTATGTTTAATAGAGATGTTATTCCTGAAAAGATAGATAATTGGATCCGATAGGTTGAAGTATATTGTCATGTTCAACATATTGATGAACATGAAGTTAAAGTACAAATGGATTCTCTTTGGTTGGAGGGCATCGCTCTCGTATGGTGGGAGAGAAAACTTCAGGACATAAGTAAGTGTGGTAATCTTCTTTCCTCATGGTTGGAATTTAAATCAATGATAAGGAAGAAATTTTATCCATTGGGTTATTTACATAAAACAATGATGGAATGACAAACTTGAAGGCAATAAAGGTCAAACTGTACAAAGTTTCATAGAAGAATTTAGGAATAAATCTCTAGATTTAAACATTCCTTTGGATTCTTATGAAACTTTAATGAATTATATTGGCGTACTTCACCGTTATATTCATCATACTTTGCTCTTGTTTAACCCCACTAGTCTTGACAAAGTTTGTGTGCAAGCCACTCACCTTGAGAACAGGGGAAAGGATGTTCAAGAAGATCCCACGAACAAACCTTCCAATATCCCACATAACACTTTTAAGAAGTTTAAAAGGAAGGAAAAGAATATTTCCATAGTGACGAGAGGAGGAAATCCATCTTGCACTCATTGCAAGAAAAGTGGTCATGATGATGAACAATGTTGGAAACTGCATCCAGAAAAGAGACCGAAACAATTCGGTGGAAAGGGGAAGACAAAAATTGTTTCTACAGTGCAACAAGATCTTGGTTCCGATTCAGGAGACAAAGGAAATATCACAACGGTTGGAGCACAAGGTAAATATTCCCTTCATGCTAGTTCAAATTCCAATAATGAATCTCATGATGATGAAAGAAAGAGGAATGAATTATTTCACATAAGAGTTGTATCTAAACACACTAAGATAGATACATTATTTGATCTGGTTTCCCAAGTAAACTTGATATGTGAAGCACTTATCAAAAATATGGGTCTTGAACCGAAACCACATCCAAAGCCTTATCCTCTTGGTTGGGTATGTGATAAAGAAAAAATTAATGTCACCAAACAATGTAGGGTCAGATTTTCTATTGCTTCAAAGTTGATTGATGAAGTGGATTTGGATATTGTATCACTTGATATATGTGGCATAATGTTGGGAAGTCCTTATATTTATGATAGAAAAGAAGTTTTTTTTCGTCATGAGAACAAGTACCACCTTACTAAGGGGGAAGTGGAATATATTGTTAGAGCTCTCAACATAAGGGTAAACATAGCACTTGTTAGTGCAGGACAAATGAAGAGACTCATAAGCACTAATAAGAGATATGTACTCATGGTCGTAAGAGAGAAAGGTGTTGGAAAATCTGATGCTTTCCAAGGATGTGTTCCTTCTCATAAGAAATAATTAATTGATATTGTTTCTAAGTATGATGATATTTTCTAGGAACCATATGGATTACCTCCTAAGAGGTAAATCCAACATGAGATACATCTTCAATAGGATTCTCCCCTTCCTAATGTGGGCATGTAGAGGATGTCAGTTGTGGAGATGATAGAGATCAAGACAAGTACAGGGGTTATTGGATCAAGGGGTCATCGGGCCTAGTTCATCTCCTTGTGGTTCTCCGATCGTAATGGTGCCAAAGAAAGATGACACATAGTGAATGTGTGTTGATTACTGGGCCTTAAATAAAATAAAAGTGAAAAATAGATACCTTCTTCCTCATATAGATGATTTACTTGATCAGTTGAAGAATTTTGTTTATTTCACTAAGTTGGATTTGCGTAGTGGATACCATCAAAGCAGGGTTACAGAACAAGATGCATGGAAAACTACGTTGAAAACCAAACAGGGATTGTTTGAGTGGTTAGTTATGCCATTTGGTCTTTGTAATGCTCTGACAACTTTCATGTGTGTGATGAATGATGTATATAGGCCTTTCTAAATGATTTTGTGATTGTATATTTAGACAAAATTCTTATTTTTAGCAGGACTTGGGATGAACCATTGAGGCATGTAAAGAAAGTATTGGATACTTTGCAAAGGGAAAAGTTGTATGTAAAATTGTCTAAATGTGATTTTGGCAAGATTGCACTTGTATACTTAGGTCATATTGTAGGAGGAGGGCAATTAAAATTGATCCTTCCAAGGTTGATGTAATTGTAAATTGGCCTGAGCCAAAAAGTGTAACCGAGATCCGGAGCTTCTTAGGTGTAGTCCATTATTGGAGGAGGTCCATTTCAAACTTCTCCTTTATAGAAGCTCCTTTGCATGCCTTAACTAGTATGAAGAACACTTTTTAGTGGGAAGGAAAGCAACAAAAATATTTTGACACTTTGAAGGAGAAGATCAATACCGCACCAGTATTAGCACTGTCGAATCTTCAACAGCCTTTTGAGATCGAGACAAATGCTAATGGATACACCATGGGTGTAGTATTGATGCAATATCGTAATCCTATCTATTACCACTCTGAAACTTTTAACCAAGATGTTGTTAACTATCCTACATATGATAAAGAGTTGTATGCATTAGTTCAAAGAATAAATAAATGGAAGCACTACTTGTTAGGGAAGGAAACAAGAATACATATAGATCACCAACCCTTATAGTATCTCCAAGAACAAACCAAACTGCAACAATCTCAACACTGTAGATGGATGGGTTTTCTACAACAATTTCATTTGGTAATCAAGTACAAAAAGGGTACAAGTAACAAAGTAGTTGATATGATTTCTAGACCTCCTATTGTTGCTTCTATTATTTTGAAGAATACTTATTTATCTCATGATAGCTATATATTACTACAAGTGAACGAGTCCATGTAATATGAGAAGCTCACACTTCTCTTGTGTCTAGGCATTTTGGGGTAGGAAAAACTATGGCTCATTTGTAGAGGTTTTGTTACCAGCCTCAAATGAAAGCAATTGTAACTAAATATGTAAAGGGGTGTGTGATGTTTTCTACTTTTAAGCCCACTAATAGAAAACTAGGGCTATACTCACCACTACCTGTTCCATGGGAAAGTGTCTCCATAGATTTTGTAGGGGGTTTACCAATGTCAAAAGGGGGTCATGACTATATGTATGTTGTAGTGGATAGGTTCAACAATATGTGTATCTTGATGCCATGTAAAAAGAAGGTCACTACTGAGCAAACTGCTAATATTTTATTTGAATATGTTTGGGTTCACTTTGAGTTACCGACATCCATGATCTCAGATTGAGATACTCAATTCCTTGGGGATTTTTGGAAGATCTTGTGGAGAATGAAGATGATGGACACCAAATTGAAGAGGAGCACTTATTTCCATCCACAGACCAATGAAGAGACATAGGTTGTAAACAAAACAATGGTGATTTTTATTCGAGGCTACTGTAGCAAGCATCCCAAGTTATGGGATGAGCATATACTCTATGTACACCATGCTTACAATCGAGCCTTACATTCCTCCACTCAGTGTTCGCCTTTTGAGACATGTTTTCAGTACCTACCTAAAGTTCTTTTGGACTTGATGTATGGGAGAGATACCCATGCAAATGAATAAAGAACAGAGGACAGAGCCCCCAAGTTCATCTAAAGGATCCAACATGTGCACCAAATAGTCAAGGAACAGTTAGACAAAATTCAAGCACAATATAAGGCTCGACATGACAAGCATAGGGTTGATCATCAGTTCTAGGTTGTACATCGGGTATGGCTTCACATCAACAAGGAGATATTTGTTGGCATAGGGGCAGACCCAGGGTTCAACGCTCAAGAGCGCACCAACAAAACCCTAAGTACCAGCCCTTTCAGCAACACCTGCGAAGAAGATGAAGTCTCACCAGAGGTAGAGGTAGGGGTGGTTGTAGGAATCCAGTGTCTGCAACCTTAGCTGGGACACATATATGTGATTCTAAGACTTAACAAAGCATTTAAAAACTACAGTTATTTAGTATTCAACTTAATATCTACTTCGTAGATAAAACAAGGCATCACATCATTCATTCAGATCTGATGTATCTAAGCACTTAGCATAAATAAATAGATTAGATCTAGCAGATTTAAGCACTAAGAAAGTTCACATAGGTCCGATCTAGCATCCAGGGTCATCATAAGAACAAAGCATAAATAGATCTATCTATCTATATCAAATCACTTAGAAAGTAAAGACATAAACACATTAGAACATCACACATAGTAGAATAACACAATATTTACGTGGTTCACCCCCACCCTTGGGATACGTCCACCAACTCTTCTTCTTTATTATCTTCCATCAATCATCTACATGCATAGAGCCACAAAATCCCTACTCTGCATAGGACAAGAGATCTGCGTGTACCTCGCTAGATCCTCCTTCCCCGAGCTAGGTCTAGCACAAAGACTTTCACAGTCTGTTACAACTACTTTCACTTAGCTCTGCAAGTTTCACACAGTATGCACAAATCCTTTACAACCCACACTTTCACTTAGCACATAACACTTAGCTTATCGGCCAGGCTACTTACATCACCTATCTAATTGTTTATACTTTAATAAATAGTCCTAAACATGGGTAAACCCAAGGGTCGACATCCCATTCCCATTACATAATCCCAAAACCCAAAAAGGGGTCGAGATCCCACGATCTCTACTTCATCTTCGACATCCTATCGAAGTCCCCAAAAATAGGTCAAACATTACCAAGAGCCCTCAAAAATTGGTCAAGGGACAACAAGCCCCCAACACTCACCTTTGACTCATCCCGAGTCACTCTGGTTTGACTAGTTCTGCTTCGAAACCCTTGAGCTTGGCTTGAGCTGCTTCGACTTGTTGTTATGACATGACCTCTTTTGTAGCGAACTCTTGGATGACTGCATCGTTGATAGGTCCCTCTAGAAGGTGTTCAAGTGTAGTGACAACCTTCTCTAGCTTTTCTCCTTGGCCTTCTACCTCTGTAAACAATTGGTAATCCTTTTCTTGTACAGGTTGGAGTTTCTATGTTACCTCCATAACTCTGCTCTGGGTAGTGTGGATCTGCTGCTAGGTGGTCTGCTGCTCTTGGGATCACTTCATTCTTTCCACAGCTGATAAGGGCTTCAAATTCACCTGTATATTTTCGGCTTGATACTTTGCCTCTTGGAGTTGCGACTCCAGTGCCTTTAGTTCTAGGTTCTTCATGAGTTGTTCATAGGTCTTGGCACTATGATCAGTGAGTTGCTTACATTCCAAGGTAAGATCCTTTAGCCTTTCAACTTCACTCTGGGCGATCGCTTCTCTTTGGTCTCTTACATCTTGTGGGGTCTCAGGTACAGTGCGTAGCTCCAAATATTCGATGCATTGTTGTAGCTGCTAGATGGCTTCTGCGAGTTGGTTCACCTGCCGTGTAACTCGATATTTTGACTTTATTTCTAAGACTTTCACAAAGCGAAGTGCTCTATTGACCACTTCTTTTACTTCAAGCTGCTCCGTGATCAACTGTTCTTTTCCTTGCTGTATTTGTTCTTTTTCTTCGTCGAACTTTGCTTGGAGGGAAATATTTTCCTGTTCTGCGGCTTGACGTTGTTCTACAAGTACTCATTGTACTTGTGTCAAAACTTGGGTGGCTTTCTCTATTTCTTCCTGTTCTCATCGGAGGCGAGCTATGACTGTCTTAGCTAGTCAACGGAGTTGAGCTGGCTCATCTCCCAACTTTGGTTCTCTCGATGGAAGTGACGTGGTGGAGACTGCGTGGATGGACTGTAGGGCCTATTGTACCCCTCAGAGTTCATTCTCAATTCAATCATACATATCCTCTTGTTTTTCTTCTTGTTTCTCTGTTATTTCCAGCGAAGCATTTTGCAGGGCTTCTATGAGGAAGTCAAAGTCATCGGAGGTGAGGATAGTCTTCATCTTGGTCATGGTGGCCTTTGGTTTCTTCTGAGAGGAAGGTTTCATAGGTGAACCTTTCCTCTTCTTTAGGGGATCAAACTCATCTCCTTGCTTCTGTTCAACTTCTTTGTCATTCAACTCTTCTCCATCACCTCCTTGCTCTGGTGATATGGAAGCAGTATTCATAAATGCACTGTCTAATTCTTGGACCTCTTCGGTCTTCTTTGTTCTGCTAGGTCTGGGTGTATCCTGCGCAGTTTTTGGGTTGTCGATGTCAGATATCTCCGTAGGTTTTGCTGGAATAAGGAGATCTGTCGACCAGTCCTTAGTGATCTCCTCCAAGTCCTCCTCCATCAGCTTATTGTAGGATTGAAGTTGTTTCTTGTGTTCATCGGTGCATGCTGTGATGTAAATAAAATTCTAATCTGTGTTGAACTTCATCAAAGGTTGGAACCGATGCAAAGTGTTTGGATTCATGCGAGTCTCAGACTGGATGGCTCCCTTTAGCTGGTTGTAGTAGGTATGAAAAACAAAATTTGACTTCCATTGTTTGTTCATATCACTAGAATACCAAAGTGTACTGAACTTCATGTCCAACGGCTCAAAACGCTCGATGTCGGGGAAGGTTGCACCTTTCGGCATCTCTCAGGTGATGAATGCGGTAAGGATCAAAATCCAGTTGAAATGAAATTCATATCCTTGATCATGTGCTTCTCTGTAGTCGAGTTCCAACTAGTTCACCAGGTACTTCGCCCAGTTCATCTATAGGCCTTCCGCGCACTTCCCTATGAGGTCGACTACAAAGCCAATGACTTAGGTAGGTCATTTCTTTCTTACTAACTTCCTTGTAATAAACTGACAGGCGAGGCACACTATGCCACTATGGATAGAAGCTACCTTGTAGCCTCCTGTTCCCTTCTCGACATTGCCATAAGTGTCCTTGATCTTTTGTGCTAAAGCGCGATCCATGGATTTTCTGGGGTAAAACTCTTGTGGATCAGGTCCTTGCATACTCAAGCCCGTGATCTGACTGATCAGTGTCAGATCAACTCTTATACGGCTGTCTAGCCACAAATAGCCGCCATGGTAATAAGAAAGAAACATCTTGGCATAGGAATTCACCTCCCGGTGTCTTCCGAAGTGTGGGATCTTCATGACGTTCAACATGGTGGACTGCATGAGGTTATGGGTCCACGTCTGGGGGATTATATTTGAATTGTTCCCCTTCGTTCTGGTTAGGTACTTATGCGGGGTGATCATGTTATAGACTTTTCGGTCGTCAAGGTTGAAGTCGTTGAACTTCAATGCTGCAATCTTGTCTTGGTCTGCTCAAACTGTGCGGATCCCCTTTGGGAGGTTTGCAGTGACCAAGGTGTACTCAAAATATCTGGGCACACTATCTCAATTTACTACACCGCTCAGAGGTGGTATGTAGGTGGGTAATATAGTCGGAATCAATTTGGCATTTGCAAGATCATCCATGTGCTTGGTTCTCTTTTCATCTGATGGCTAGGATGGTCTGGATCCGTGAGAAGTCGACGGAAATGATTGCACTATTCTTGTGGATGAAGCCTGTACACCTACAGATAATCCTCTCTCTGACATGACTCTTTCAGTCATCAGGTCAAGGAGTACTTCTATCATAGATTCTTTGACTGTGTTGAGCTCCTCGGACATACTCTCTCGGGATTAACTAGATCGGGTTTAAATTAACTTAGACACTGCAATGGAAGAGATGGGAACAATGCGATGATCACTATGCAAGATCAACTTAGTCTGCGGGCTCAAATTATCAGTTGGAAAAAGTGTTCTCGATGCATGGCATGAAGATATAAATAGGTCACTCGGCAACGGGTTGCTTGCAATGGGTATGAAGCCTTCATTAACTCTGTTATGTCTGTTATGGCGTGGTCCCAATGATCGGATGGCGGGATGTTTGTCCATAAATGTATTTCTATCCATTCGGAGTGTCAGTCTAACAGTTATAATTTCCCCAATGGATATATTTCTTTTCCATGGTGAAGTGCCATGTGTCATTGTTATGATATCCCAGCAAAGCTCCAATTTTGCAAATTTTCCTTCTGCAAGGTTCCTTCTAGATATTTCTGCAACTTTTTGATCTTAGCTCTCTTATTACTTAGTTTTCTAGCCTTCTTTCCAGTGAGCTTCATCTCAATATTCCTTTCCCATTTTGATTCTTATCTTCTTTTGACATAGTGACTTCGCGTTGTTGAGATTCTTTCCTAGGATTCAAGAGTAATACATCTTTTTTATCTGGGATAGGTATTTCAGTATTTTGTGGGTCCTCTTGTGTTCTTGTAACTTTGATATCTGCATTGTTTTTGTTAAATAGATGCGATCTGTTCTCCTATTCTTCAATCAAGTGTGTGATCCTTCTAGTTATAAAATCTATTAACTCTTGCTTCTTATGCTCTAAGACTTCTTCTTCCTTCCTTCTGGCTTGATCTCTTTCAATCCAAGGTCTTCCTAGTAACATGGTAAATGGAGCACTGACCTCAATAAATTTAATGATCTCAAAATCTTCCTCTGTCGAAGTTCCATTGGAATTCATAGATATTTGGGTGAGCGTTCCACATAGGTTTATCAACTTTCCTTTGAATATTCCTATTCCTCCTAATGAAGGAATCATAGAAGGCCTCCCTATAGCTTCCCAAGTTCTCTCTATCATGATATTTACCTGTGTTTCCTCATCTAGAACACAGTCAATGTCAAAGTTTCATATTCTTTCTTCAAGGCATTCTTTTTCTTTGAAGATCTCTGATAAACTGATATGACGGTGATCATTCACGGTTTCTTTCATATGTAGCAATAATTTGTCTGATTCTTCCTGGGGTTCTGCCATAATCTTAGCTTATGGTTCTGCCTTAGGGTTTTCTTGTCTCATGTTCATTTCTTCAAGATTAGCAATCATTCTAGGGAAATCCAATACTTCATGATCCATAGCTTTGCAACAAAGACAACTAGGTCTTCTACTAGGACATTCCTTAGCCAGATGTCCTGATTTTATGCAACTGTAACAAAGGGTTAATCTTCTCTTTATTTTAAATGATCCCCGACCTCTTCTATAATGCGCACTAGGATCATAGGAGCTAACCTGCAAAAAACTCTTTCTAGGATCCTGCATCCATTTGTTAGTCCAAACATTATTTCTATGCATAGGTATAACATATCTTTCATTATTCTTATTAGAGCTACTCATATCAAATCTTCTTTCATTTATTAATTCCCTAGTTTTCAAGCTAGGATAGAATCTATCAAACATACCTATATCCATACTTTAGAAACAAAAAATTCCACTTATCTTACTTCTACAGAGAACAAAGCTTCCAGATCTAAAACTTTTCACTATTCTTACCTCTATCATAGCACAAAGAGTTCAGATCTTACCTCTTTTCTTTAGATCAGAATTCTTTTCCTTAGCATAGAGCTTGTCAAACTAAGTAGAGCACTACACACTAGAGAAACATATCTACGCACAGAGATTTCACAATTTCAGGTCAGATCTTTGCACAGAGCTTCTTCGTCCTCAGTTCCCATCAATCATATTTTCAGGTCCCGAAAATGGAACCATTTGTTGGCACAGGGGTAGACCCAGGGTTCAACGCTCAAGAGCGCACCAACAAAACCCTAACTACCGTCCCTTTCGGCAACACCAGTGAAGCAGATGAAGTGTCACTCAAGGTAGAGGCAGGGGTGGTTGCAGGACTCTCATGTCTCCAACCTTAGCTGGGACATAGATATATCTGTCTATATCAAATAAATTAGCAAGTAAAGACATAAACACATCAAAACATCACATAGAGAAGAATAACATAGTATTTACATGGTTCACCCCTACCCTGGGGATACATCCACCAACTCTTATTCTTTATTATCTTCAATCACTCATCTACATGCACAGAGCCACAAAACTCTACTCTGCATAGGATGGGATATCTGCGTGCACCTTGCCAGATCCTCCTTCCCTGATCTAGGTCTAGCACAAAGCCTTTCACATTCTGTTCCAACTACTTTCACTTAGCTCTGCAAGTTTCACACGGTATGCACAAATTCTTTACAACCCACACTTTCACTTAGCACTTAGCTTATCGGTCAGGCTACTTACATCACCTAGCTACTTATTTATACTTTACAAAATAGGCCTAAACATGGGTAAACCCATGTGCGAACATCCCATTCCCATTACATAATCCCAAAAAACAAAAAGGACCCAAAAAGGGGCCGAGATCCCGTGATATCTATTTCGTCTTGCGCTCCGTCTTCGACAGCCTGTCGAAGTCCGCAAAAATAGGTCAAACACGACCAATAACCCTCAAAACTTGGTTAAGGGACAACAATATTGAAGCGTGAAGGAAAGAAACATAAGCCCATTCATTATGGACCCTTCACTATCTTGGATAAAAGTGGTACTAATTCTTTTCATCTGGATCTTCCACCTTATATGAAGATTTACTCATTTGTGAATGTAAGGAACTTGAAACTTTTTGAGCCTCCCATGATCATGGATCGGGATGAGGAAGTTTCAATACCTTCAGTTGATGAGTTTGCTCCTAAGTACTTGGACGAGTTAAAGGAAGATATCATCCTAGATATAAGGATGAGGACTTCACGTAAGGGTGATGTTGATTATCTTCGAGTAGTCTTACAGGGCACACATCCAAGTACGACAAAGTGGATTGAGAAGAACAAGGTGAGGGAACTCTTCCCTCACTTATCTGCTGATTGATGAAAGATTTTGGTGGTCCAAAAATCTCTCAGTGGGAAGGCATGATCCAAAAAGGATCCAGAGAAGACTAAGAACAACTCAGAACTCGCAGAAGCAACTCAGGACGCCCAAAATGGCCTCAATAGATAGAGAAAGGGAAAAGATTCAGAGTTCTCAAAACTTAGTGAAAATGATATCATCGCGAAGAGTGCGTCGTAATCTTTCCAACAATGCAAACATCTCATCAAATAGAATTACAGATCGATTGACATTCACAGTCAAATTTTGGTTAACCTAGCCCAGTTAGTAGAGGGATGAGTCAACATCAGTACAAATGACGTCATCATCTGTAAAAAATACATGGAATGAGCAGGATGTGACATGTGTCATGCTGAAGTTAGCATGATTTCATCATGGTGATGTGGCAGAACCATAGGCTGCCATGTGTCACCCATATTTGGAATTTCTGGGTCATTCCATGGACCAATAAGATTGTGCCACATGGAAGTCCATACAATGATGTGGCACTGATGTGGAAGGTTGAGTTGGCAGCTGAAGTGGCATCCATATAGTGAAATCGAGATGATTTGGAAAGATGGTGGTATAGTGGTTGACATGCTCCAATAGGTGGCTACCACGTCGCAGTGAGAAAATGCTCAATGACAACCCGAGATCGAAAATTCGAAAAAAATAATATTTGGTGGGTTCGCCAAATCTAGTGAGACCCCACCAAATCTAGAAAAAGATCAATGAATAGAACCATCGCCAAAGTAGCGGAACGAAACATATTAATATATATATATATATATATATATATATATATAT
>ML781009.1:135413-148278 GCA_009831015.1 Picea engelmannii | reverse complement strand
ATATAAGTTCCAACAGTCAAGCCAAAAGGGGAGGCCCATGGACTTGACCCCGGGACCTCCCCCCATTATAACTCCTTAATATATTTGCCATAACCAATAGGCCATCGACCCCACGTTGTAAAAAATGCCACTTTAATTACTTAAAAGGTACATCCACCTAGTGATGGAATGAGGTCGCATATGGTTACGGTTGGGTGTGAAATTAAAGGAAAAGTACTCAACATTTATTGCAGGTTACAGGGCACAAAAACTGAGACATAATTCTTCTTGAGCCTAGGAGTGCAAGAGTTGAATCGAGGTGTGGAGAAAGTCATTTTTGGGTAATTCGACACCACAAATTCAGTGGTGCTGTCTGCTTTCTAATATGAGAAATACTTTTGTAGCTTGATTTCAGAATGAGGTATACTTATGCATTTTTCCAAATTCTTTTGTTGAGTTAATGAAAAAGCCTACCCATTTGAGAGCAGGAGCTGAAGAGGTAGTCCACCAGGGAAAAACTCTGTTATCAAGTTTTATTGAGTTTTCCCTTATTTAATGGTGCACTTTAATTTAGGTTCATTTAATGAAATTCTTTATAAGTCACTCGATGAAAAGATCCTGGATCATGAGGGCAGGGGGAATCACTAAAGATCTTGTGAAGAGAAGAGGGGCTTAGAGGGAGGTCAAAACCAATGGGTCCTGGAGAGAAGGGGAGAACTAGGAGGTCGTTAATATATGATGCAGGAGCATCATCATCCAAATCCACATGGGATGACATCACAATGCCTAGCATGCCTTTGGAGTAAAATTTTAAATTTTGAAGATGGCGTATCTCAGAGAACTTCTGAGTAAAAGATGAATCAAAGAAGTTAATGGGAGGAGGTTGAACAATTGCATAAAAACCATAAGAGATCATACTATCCTTTATTTATTTGATTTTGGCATGGATCTGAATATTCGCCTTCAATTTTTTGTCACAGACATTTATGTAATAGGACTTAAGTAACCGTAGAATCTAATTTCGATCAGATAGGTAGTTGGAGGAAACCTGAGAGGACCTCTTGTATAAGTAGGTGCATTGTATACCTGAATAAGGTCAACTGCAGATTAGGAGGAGATAGTTGTAGAGTAGGATATAGTTGTTACCGAATGTAAGTTGTTTCAAGTTGTAGCCATTTTTACATTTGAATGAATATAACAAGGGGATATTGATACAATGCATGGTGTTGCTACTGTTTACAATTTCCCTGTTATTTTCTGTTTTTATGAATGAATGAGTTATGTTGTTGAGCATATGATACTATGAAGTATTGGAATATGTTTCAAATCGTTTCTCTTTGTTGAGCTCATGCAAGGTGTGCATACAATTCACAAGGAGTGCATTGACCGAGTCTGCTTCGACTCAGAAGCTCAAAAGAGATAGTGTGAGACTTCCATTACAAAGAGTGCAAAAAGACTGCTGCAAGGTGTGCACAGTCACCTACAAGAAGTTAATTCTTGCGTAGGAATATATTGCAAGGAGTGCACAGATTGGAAGTTCGACTAAGTGTCGAAGTAACCCTTTGAGGTGTCAAAGGGTTAGAGAACTAAAGCTCAAGAGAGATAGCATGGATAAATATTCATAGGGAGTGAAGCTTTGAAGGTTTCACGAGTCATTGGCTAAGATTTCCAAGAGGGAGAAGAGTCATTCTAGATCATTGGATCTGGGAAAAGTGCATGAGTTTTAAGTCTCGAAGAGGCCAAGGACCATCTATCATCCAGAGGGATATGTGGTGTAAGATCCACAACTCCAGAGCGAAGGTACTTCAAAAGTTTTGTGGACAAGGAGAAAGAGAAATCATTGAAGAGCCAAAGGCTGAAGTAGATCCAGGCCATTGGTTTTCAGGAGACACGTGTCGACAGATTTGAGACTTCAGTAAAATTCACTTCGGAGGATTCCAAGTGTGGAGTGTGACAAACTCCCGAAGTCCCGAAGGCCGAAGCAGATCGCAACCATCCATTGTGGAGAGCACATGATGAGATATCTGAAAGTTCATAGGCTTAACATTTTGAAAGGAAGTCAACGTGAGCGGAGAAGATATGGACCGTCAGATCCAAAAGGACATGTGGCATGAATCCATCATCTTCGGGTGAAATCACTTCGGGAGGAATGAGTGCACAAGAGTCTAAAACTCCCAAAGACCAAAGCCCAAAGCAACAAAGTGGATTTTGGTTGTCAGATCCATAAGGACACGCGCCAATAGATCATGTACTTTGGGGAGAAGTACTTCGGGAAGAAGTAAGCATAGAAGTTTGAAACTCCCAAAGAGCCGAATTTAATCATAGCACTCGATATGCAAAAGACACGCATCGACAGATCGTGAACTCCAGGTGATAGTACTCTAGGAGAAAGTGAGTTTGGAAAGGTTGATACCTCCGAAGGCCGAAGTCCCGAAGTGGAATAGAGTCGTTGATTTAGGGTGGACACGTGGCCCCAAATCTATAACCTCGGGTACAAAATACTCTGGGGGAGAGTGGAGGGTGAAAGTGACGAACTCCCAAAGTGCAAAGTCCTAAAGTGTATCTCGATCATTGATCATGAAGGAGGACGAAGACCGTTGATCTGGTCCTGGCTGAAGGTTCTGAAGTTGTGAAGCACCAGGAGGTTAAGCCTTGAGTCACAGCCCAAGGTCACATGCGAGGAAGGAGCTAGAGCCTATTAGCGTGAGATTTGGAAAAGGTTCTAAGAGTTTAGGGCCCATGAATAACCGTTGATCTAAGGACGGAAAATCGATGGTGAGGAATCATTGCGGGGAGCAGAGGAATAATTAGCGGACGTGCCAGTTCGTAGCCCGCTTTCTACCATCGTTGTTGATATCATCGAGACAAGGTATCAATTATTATGATTCAAAGGAGATTGGGTGAGAAATTTCTTGGATTGCGGGGATAGAGCTCTCCAATAAAGAGTGAGCACGTTGGTAGCCCACAATTTCTATGAACCACCGATCGATGGACAAATCGGTAACGACCAGATCATGACCGTGAAAACCCTGAGGGTGATAACAAGGCCTATGTTCATTTGAGTTTGAGACCAGCAAGATCCCAGGGAGCTGATCCAGCTCGAGAATATTTAACAATCCTTGATCAGGAGGTCGAGCAGCTCTGAGGGAGAGTAGGGGGGGTCTGCGACAAGTGATATCAGAGCCAAAAAGAACTCAAAGTTCTACTCTAAGTGTGAGAACCATTCAACACAATGCCACCAAGGAGATGCGTGGAGCCACCTGTAGCCAATCGAGCCATTGAAAGGGAAATGAGGGAACTGCATGCAAGTTTGCAAGCGATGGAAGCAACGTAGAGGAGAGAACTTGATGTTGGAGATGTCAGTGAGGCAGAAAGTGAAGAGACAGAGGTTGAAGAAGATGTAGGGGCAGATTTTTTTGAAGACCGCCTACTAAAAGTTGTTTTGAAGTTGTGAGCTAGAAAAAATATAGACATCCCAATGTATGAAGGAAATTTGGATGTTGAAGAGTTGCTGGACTGGATAAGGTCCATGGAAAAGTATTTCGATTATGAATATTTCATTGAGGATAAGAAGATGATACATGTTGTCACCAAATTGAAATGACATGCAACGTTGTGGTGGGAGGAACTACAGGCTGACAGACAAAGAAAAGGTAAGGAAAAGATTAAGAGTTGGGATAGAATGGTATCCAAGCTGAAGGGTAAGTTCATTCCCAAGGATTATCATATAAATATGTTCAGGAGGATGCAGAACCTAGGACAGAAGAGAATGGTAGTGAAAGAGTACACAAAAGAGTTTTACAAGCTAAACATCAGGACTGAACAGAGGGAGAGATATGAAGAGAAATTTTCTAGGTACATAAATGACCTAAGATATGAAATCTAGGATGAAATCAGCATGATGTCAATGAGGAAAGTAGAGGAGGCATATCAATATGGACTGAAACTAGAGGAGAAGTTGGCCAGAAAACAAATCCAGCGAGGAAAAGGTAGAAACCCAAACAAAGCTAAAGGAGTTTCCCATGATAAGGCACAAAAGCCTAAGGGTGAGGATGAGAAATCCCACAGTCACTTGAAAAGAGGAGGAAGCTCCAGAGAGAGACAACCCAGTGGAATAAATTCTTTTTTCCAAAGGAAGAGGAAGAAGAAGAGGAGGAGAGATAATATGTTATACTTGTGGAAAACCAGGACAGAAGTCTTGAGAATGTATTGAGAGAAAGAAAGAAAGAGGAGGTGAGGCTCACATTTCAGAAGCATAGAAAAGGAATGTTGAAGCAGAAGGTGCAGAGGATGGAAAATCTCTAATACTAAGGAAGGTTCTCTTGAAGGCAGAACCAGAAGTTGAAAAACCAGTGCAGAGGAACAGTTTGTTTAGGACAACTTGCAAGACTAAATATAGAGTATGAAAGGTGATAATTGGTAGTCAGAGAATTGATAATCTAGTATCCATAGAGATGGTTGATAAATTGGAGAGGGAGACAACTGGACATCCAAATTCATATAAGGTATCATGGTTGCAAAGAGGACACCAGGTAATGGTAACTAAATAATACCTTGTTGAATTTAAAATAGGTTGATATAGAGATGAGATTTTGTGTGATGTAATTCCCATGGATGTATGTCATGTTTTGTTGGGAAGACCATGGCAGTTTCACATGAATGTCATTCATGATGGGAGAAATAACACTTACACTTTGGAAAAGAATGGTAGGACACACATGTTGTTTCCAATAGAGGAGAAGAAAGTAAAATAAGAAGACAACACAATTATAATTCTCATGAGTGGGAAGGAACTCCTGAGTAAAGTCAAGAAGGAAGAAGAGATGCAGTTTGATGTGGTGAGGAAACCCAGAGTTGTCCTTACAAGTAATTCTATGGATGATTTTCCTAAAGAAGTTCAGGAGATGTTGGATAATTTTGCTGACATAGTAGTGGATGAGTTTCCTAACTCATTGCCACCTATCAGAATTATCAACCATCATATTGACATGATACCAGGATCAAGTCTGTCGAACAAAGAAACATACATATTGACACCTTAAGAGAATGAGGAGGTAAAGAAACAAGTCCAAGAATTATTAGACAAGGGTTTGGTCAGAGAAAGATTGAGTCCATTCGTAGTACCAACTATGTTGAGTCGAAAGAAGGACGGAGGATGGAGAATGTGTACAAACTCAAGATCCATAAACAAGATCACCATTAGGTACATATTTCCTTTGCCTAGGATGGATGACTTAATGGATTTCTTAAGTGGAGCAATTTTGTTTTCAAAGATAGATTTGAAAATGGATATCACCAGATAAGGATGAGAGAAGGTGATGAGTGGAAGACAACCTTTAAGACAAATGAGGGGTTGTATGAGTGGATTGTTATGCCATTTGTCTTAAAAAATGCCCCAAGTACTTTTATGAGACTGATGAATGAAGTATTGAAGGATTTCATTGGTAATTTTGTGATTGTATATCCGAATGATATATTTGTATTCAGTAAAACTGAAGAAGAGAATTTGAGACATATGACATTAGTGATGAAGAGACTACAACAGGAGAAGTTGTTGATAAATATGAAGAAGTCCTCTTTTATGAAGACAAAACTCATTTACTTGGGTTTTGTGATCTCTTCAAATGAATTGAATATGGATCCAGAGAAGGTGAAAGCAATCAAAGAATCACCATCACCACGGAGTATGTTTTAAGTGAGAAGCTTCGATGGATTAGCCAGTTTCTATAGGAAGTTAATTAGAAATTTCAGTGGAATTTGTGCACCGATGATGGATATAGTGAAGAAGAGACACAAGTATTTTAAATGGATAGAATAATATGAGAAAAGTTTCAATATATTGAAGGAGAAGATAACAGAATGACCAATTCTGGTCTTGCCAAATTTTGGGAAGACATTTCAAGTAAGGTGTGATGCAAGTGGAGTTACAATTGGAGCAGTTTTGAGCCAAGACAATAGGCATGTTGCATATTTCAGTGAGAAGGTGAATGAGACTAAGGGAACTTACTCCGCATATGACAAACAATTTTATGCCATAGTTCAAGCCTTTAAGAAATGGAGGCACTACTTTGTTCCAAAGGAATTTGTCTTGTATAGCGATGACCAAGCTTTACAATTCATAACCAGACATGAGAAGTTAAACTAAAGACATGCTAAGTGGATAGAGTTTATGAAAATTTTCACTTTTGTCATTAAACATATTTCTGGTAATGCTAACAAACTTGTTGATGCATTGAGCAAGAGATGTCTGATTCTATAGGAATTTCAGGTCAAGACCTTGGGGTTTGAACACCTCAAGGATATGTATTGTGATGATCCATATTTTAAGGAAGCATATGAAGCATGTGAAAATACTGTGCTCAGAGACAGAAGCCAGGACATAGTACATGATTCAATATGGGTTGGTGTTTAAAGGTTTCGAATTGTGCATACCAAGGTGCTTGATGAGGGAAAATCTTTTGAAGGAAAAAAATAGTGGAGGTCTAGTAGGACATTTCGGCCATGACAAGACGTTTTCACAATTGAATAGTTCATACTATTGGCCAGGTATGAGAGAAGAGGTGAAGAATTTTGTCAACAAATGTAATATTTTCCAGTATGCAAAAGGGAAGAAACAAAACACTCGATTGTATAATTGTTGGTCACTATAATTGCTTAATGATTTAAACAATCAAGTGATACATAAATTATCAACCCAGGGAAGTCTTTTATTTCAAAGATAACCACGCACTATATATGCTCAATTCCAAAAGAAACTTAGTGTTGTAGTAAAGAAACTTATACTAATTAAACTTGCTTGAATGAACTGAAGCTCTGAATTAAATTACAGGAAAGTAACTTCCCTATTGCAATCCTTCTAAGAATCCTGGATTACATTAAAATAATACTTGCAATGGGAAAGAATAACTATTATGCAATCAGAGAACAAGATCCTTACTCTCAAACAGAGACTTCAGTACTAACACTCTTTCATGAAAACAATAATGCATAAAACAATTAACTCTATCTAACAGAGAACAAAGCCACCTAATTCCTTTGTTTCTAAGCAGGATCCTTGAGCCTTATTTCTGTTTTAACACACTTGTGAGGTTGAGGTTTACAGAGAACAGGGCAGTCTGATCCATTCCTTTCTGAGCAGGGATCCCTATCCCAGTTTCTGGCTAGCACCAATGGAAGTCTACAGAGAACAGAATGTTTTGGTTCTTTCCTTTCTGAGCAAGAACCCTTAACCCAATCCCTGGCTAACACACTTGTAGAGGTAAATGAAATCTACAGAAGACAAGGTGTTGTGATTCCTTCCTGTCTGAGCAGGAACCCTTTAACCAAATCTCTGGCTAGCACACTTGCAGCAGTAAATGAAATCTACATAAGTCAAGGTATTTGTATTCCTTCCTGTCTGAGCAGGAACCTTTTAACCGAACCTCTGGCTAGCACACTTGCAGCAGTAAATGAAATCTACATAAGACAAGGTGTTTTGATTCCTTCCTGTCTGAGCAGGAACCTTTAACCAAACCTCTGGCTAGCACACTGGAGAAAGTAAATGAATTCTACAGAGGGTAGGATATTCCGATTCCTTCCTGTCTGAGCAGGAACCTTTAACCAAATCTCCGCTAGCCTTATAAAATCATCACACAAGATTGTTGATAAAAAGAATTACAAATTCCATTCAATAAACTAAGACAGAGTTAGTAGTGTTTCAGCAAAGGGAAATCCATTAAAAACAGTGTTTCAGCAAACGACAGTTAAACAAAGCATGAACAAAAATTATACTAACACACTTCTAACTAATGGGTGAATCTTGTGAAGAAGGTGGGCCCTCCCTTCTCACAAGATTCCCCTGAACGAAAAGCTAGAGAAGGATACTCAAAGAAGTCTTATATTCATCTGTCGAAATATCACATTACAAATTGGAAGAATAGAATACGTCCCGCTTCTCTGGAGTTGCTTCAATACATCAAAACTTGGATATCTCGAATGGTGATTTCCTATGATTTAAAGAGGAAATCCCTTCGATACAATCATTACAATGCATATCTGAATCCTATCCTAAATCAGATCTTCTTTCTAAATAATCATAGAATGTCCTAGTCTCACGCAACCGAATGCTATTACAGGAAATGAATGAGGTATTGTTGTTAGGGCTGGTGTAACGGCTTCTTCTCATCGTTGCTGATGCTGTTTCAGCATCGCAATTTGTGGGCTATTTCAGCCACGTGAATTGCGCTCTGACTGCATTGACAGCTGACTGTGGCAGCTTCCTTGTGTTTCAGCATCGTCGGTTCTGGTGGTTTCCTTTGTGTTTCAACATCTGCAACTCTAGACTGTGTAACAGCTCCGTGTTTCAACATCTGCATCCTCGAACTATAAGGCAGCTCTGTGTTTCAGCATCTGCGACCTCAGACTGTGTAGCAGCTCCGTGTTTCAGCATCTGCGACCTCGGACTGTGTAGAAGCTCCGTGTTTCAGTATCAGTTCTGTGTTTCAGCAACGACGGCCTTGGACAGTTCTGTGTTTCAGCAATAGGCCTTAAATGCAAATCTGCAGTTTTGGACACTTATGCATTTCTAATCAATGGTTAAGTACGAGAGTGATGTAAAATATTATGCAAAATAGATTAAACATATAGTAGTGAGAAGGGACATTGTATACCTTTGAGATGATCAGATAAAGAAATAGTATGAGTCGAAATGTGGGAAATCAAGAGTATAATGGTGGCAAAAAGTATACGCAAAAAGGTACATTGTGTGGTCCTAACATCCCCCCCAACTCAAGGTGTTGCATGTCCTCAGGCAACTCACTCTAAATCAGAGTCTGGATACCTACTCTGGTCATGTAAGTTACTCAAGCTGTAACTCTGGGAGGTACTGTCTGTCAGCGTTCTGAACCCTTGCACTTCCTGCAATATTTGCCATGCTGCTGTTTCTGCCTTCTTAGGCAGCTTATAACTGACTTGATATCTTTCTATTGGCAACCAGAGAATGGGAAAATAAAACCAGTACACTATCCAATTCTCAGCACAATGTCTCATACACTGGATATAATTGGGTATCCTAGAGATTGCTACTTCTAAGTTGGCAGGACCAAAAGGATTGTGTTGTTGTCTCTTCTCCGTGGATTGCTGCCAAAACAGGTTATTGGCCTGGAGGGCAGGAATCTCTATGGATCTGATGATGCGTTCACAATCCTGAATCACTTATGATTGTAGTTGCTGAACATGTTCAGTCACCCCTGGTTGCTTTAAGAATGCATAATACTGTGAGATGAAGGTAGCTGCCCTTTGTGGTTCTGGTCTAATCCAGAGGAGGTGATTATATTCATTGCTCTTGGTAGCCGAAAAGTCACCTTTCCAGATGATTTGATTGAGGAGAAAGGAAGTAAATGCTCGAAGTTGAACGTCCCCTACAAGAGGATTTATGTTTAACAACCTGTTTTATGGAATAGCCTCATTATGGAAGTATGCTTCATAAAGGAGGTGATGATCCCTGGTGGAGGCAGCTACAAAAGTTTTGATAAAATCTGCTGATGAAATGACTTCATGGGGTTTTCCTTCTATAATAGACTTAATCTGAAACCATATGACTCTCTCCATCAGGAATAAGGAGTAGTTGCAATATGGCTTCCTTGTGGCCAGTAGCTTTTGCATCAAATCAAATGCCAGGACCAATCTGTCCTTCACGTCTTTGTTTTTCTTATTAAGCTCACGAACTACCTGGCGTGTCTGGTCCAATGCTTCCCAATTTGAGAAGGTTTGATTTATCCAGATCTGTTTGTGCACTTGCAATTTTTTGGCCTATGTTTCAGCATACTCCTTCTTCCATTTCTGTATCTCTGCGTGCTCATCACATAGCTGAGTCTGTGTTTCAGCATTGGAAGTAGTGGGATTAAGCAAGGTTTGAGTCGATTGTTCCCTGGAAGTGGAGAGATTGATCTAATTGGGAGGTACAAATTCCTCCATGGGCATTGTTTTCACAACCTTGTTGACAACAGTAGGAGCTTTTCTTGTTGCAATGCAAGACTCAATCTTAAGCTTGAGAGGGCCTGCTGGTTCTTGTGTTGCAACAGGTTCAGTCTTGGGCTTGCTAGGGCCTGCTGGTTCTTGTATTGCAGCAGGTTCTTCCTTGACAAAAGGTGAAGGAGTAGGGGTTGCCCCTGGCACTGGGACATGAATCACCTTATAGCCTGCCTGATGGTAAATATCGCCACATTGGCAACACATATATTCTTTACATACGCTCTCTGTGGTCTCTTCTGTCAAGTTTGTTGTTCGGGCTAAGGTGTACAGACTTAGTTCTTTTTCATATGATTCCCTTGCCCTGACTAATTCTTGCTGATATGCTTCTAATTGATACTTTAAAAAGTTGTTTTCTTCCAAGACATCAGCCATTGTTTGTTTGGATTTAGAGGTGACTGGTTCTTGTGTGGCAGTCACAGCCTCATGAGCTGATGCTCGTGGAGCATCTACAGGAATAGCAACTGATTCTTGTGTTTCAACCTCCTGGTGTAAGGAGAGTAGTGTTTTAGCACCCTCAACCTCTGATTCCTGAATCTCAATGTCAATATCAGTGGTTGGTTCTTGTGTTTCAGCCACTGGGTGTTGTGTTGCAACATTCAGGGTCTCAATTTCCTCAATTTCAAAATCAGTGGCTGGTTCTTGTGTTTCAGCCACTGGATGTTGTGTTGCAGCATCCGGGGTCTCAGATTCCTGTAATTCAATTTCAATACCAGTGGCTGGTTCTTGTGTTTCAGCCACTAGATGGGTAGCTGGTTGTGTTTCAGCTACTTCAAAAATGAATGATGTCTGGGCTTCTAATTCCTGCAACTCAATATCGGTGGCTGGTTCTTGTGTTGCAGCCACCACGGTTGGAATAGGCAAAGATCCCGGGGTTTGGGAAGTTGAATATGTACGGTGTATCAGTCGAATAGGTGGGGGATCTAGGGTAGTGGTCATCCAGGGTGGCCTCATTGAGGCTCTCATTCACTTTTTGCGCAAGAAAGGTGGAAAGGGGGCAATCTGTTTTCATTTTCGTGGAGGTCTTTCCTGAATGATAGGGCAGGGGACATTTTCTAGTTCAGAGTCATCACTGAGAATATGAAGGGCGGGAGTGGATGACTCTAGTAGGGTATGTGGTGGATTAGGTGGGGTAGGGGAAATGACTGGACTGGTTGGTTCTGTGGGCGGGATATGGGGTACTTCAGGGACATCTGGGGGGTTTTGCTGTTGCTGCTCCTAGGGAATTTCAACTGTTGGTTGAGGGTTTATGGGTGGGTTATTTAGTGGATGGTTTTCTTGTTCAAAACCCCTGTTGATGAGTAATTGAACAAGACGGTGGTGGGTAACTGATTGGGTTGGGTCTTTTGCCTTTCGACAGTAATGTGCCATATTCTTTAAATAGCCCAGCAAATAATAGGGAAGATTGACCCATCTGTTATGTCTTAAATGAGAAAGAAAAAGGAAGTCGTGCTGATAGACTACCTGATAGCAACCTTCGCAGGTCAGGTAGTGCTTGATGAATCTGGCGACCTCCGGCCATGGGGGTGGTATTGAACTGAGCTGAACGCCTTTGCCCTTTAATACAATTCTTTCCTCAGCCAGGAAGAAGCTCTGCTGGACATCCCCGATGATATGCTTCCGGTTGAACTGTCGAGTGCCATCAATGGGGAGGCCTGAGACCTCTGATATGTCTTGCTCTGTCACAGAGATTCAGATGCCTGCGACGACATAATGGTTCTCCTGAAGATTTCGAGCGAACTGTAGTACTTGCCGTTCATTATATCCTTGAAGCCTGCGGAAGTAATTAAGCCAGCCTGTTTGCTCGAATATTTGATATGCTACTGGATAGTGTTCGAGCAACGTTGTGGTGGCAAGTTCTTTGCGGATGACAACTCCTCCCATGGCTACTAGCTTAGTAAGATACATCGTCGAGATTTTTTGTATCAGCTCTGGCACAGAGTAAGTTTTCCGAGGGGTTATATGCAGGAATAGTGGTTAAATGCACAAAAAGGTGATGAAATGGGGATGGCGGCGATAAAATCGGAGGAAATGATGGTATCGTAGATTTGACGTGTACTTCCCTTCCCGTTAAGTGCGATTAGTAATAATGGCACTTAAATGGTCTTAATGGCTTAAAATCTTTCTCATTAACTACAGTCTAATCTGAATTACACAATATTTACATACCTCGCCTTACCATTTGATTCGTTCAGCCAACTAGATAGCATGCCTGTCCGTGGTGGTCCTGTTGTGGCGGAGACTTTTGATTGTGTCGAGGGTCTGCTGTTTAGAGGGTCGGACTATAATCTGAGGTCGTAAAAGCTTGCTGACGGACGATGGTGAAAGACTGGTGTTTCAGTATCGGAAGAAAATCAAAAAGTGTTGAACGATGGTGTTTCAGCATCGAAGAAAGTCGAAAGTGCTGAACAGTGGTGTTTCAGCATCGGGAAGAAGTCGAACATGCTGAACAGTGGTGTTTCAGCATCATGAAAAAAAAGTCAAATGTGTTGAACAGTGGTGTTTCAGCATCGTGAGTGAAGAACAGTCAAACGTGTTGAACAATGGTGTTTCAGCATCGTGAAAAAAAATGATGAAGGGTTGCTGACAATGGTGTTTCAACAACGGAAAAAGAAAAGGCGAAACAATTGCTGGACGCAGTTGTTTCGTCAATGATGGGGGGTGAGGAAATGGTGGACTGTAGTGTTCTGGGAGTGGGAAGAAAAAGTGATGAACAATGGTGTTTCAGCATCGGGGGGGAAAGGCGAAACAATTGCTGGACGGAGTTGTTTCGTCAATGAAGGATGATGAGGAAATGAAAAAGGTAGTGTGAGTTTGGTGTTTCAGTAATGGAGAAGAAGGGCGGATTTCTGACAGTGGTGTTCCGGCAACAGAGAAA
>ML781009.1:116453-129771 GCA_009831015.1 Picea engelmannii | reverse complement strand
TTGGTCCCATGTTGTGATTACATGGCCTCCAAGACTCATAAACCATCTTAGTGCATTCCCTTTTAGTGTTGCTAGAAATAACTTCAGTTTCTGAGCATTAGAAACGTAATCATAACTTCTACATAATATATCAAACTCAAACATAAATTCATCAGGATCCTTTGAAGATAACCCTTGAAAATTAGGCAATGCTGAGAGTGGAATGTTTTTCATGGGGGCTGCTCCTCTAGGGAGATCGCCAATAGGAAATCCTAATGTAGAAAAATAATTTTCATCTTTTACCTCTCCTTCAGGATCTACCTGTTCTTCATGATGCAATTGTTCATTGTATTCATCCATGTTTCCCTCTGTCTGCTCTCCTACTGCACTTGCTCTGTCCTCAATGTCTCCTACTGGCTTTTGGACTGTCTCCGGACTCCAAACTTCTTTCCCTGTTCCAAAAATTGCTCAAAATGAAGGCTGGGAATTCTGTTTTTGAAGATTTGGTCGTTGGGCAACATATTCATACTTGGATGCAATGTCGTCAATGAAAGTCTTTCTTCCTCCTTTTCCTTTTACCTTGCCACCTGTAGGGTTAGTTTTTTTGGGGTTTTTCATGCATTATTTTTATCTAAAGAAAATAAATCACAAGTGCTTTTGAAATCTATAGCTATCTTCCCTGGCAACGACGCCAAAATGTTGGTCACTATAATTGCTTAATTGATTTAAACAATCAAGTGATACATAAATTATCAACCCAGGGAAGTATTTTATTTCAAATATAACCACGCACTATATATGCTCAATTCCAAAAGAGACTTAGTGTTGTAGTAAAGAAACTTATACTAATTAAACTTTGCTTGAATGAACTGAAGCTCTGAATTAAATTAAAGGAAAGTAACTTCCCTATTGCAATCCTTCTAAGAATCCTGGATTACATTAAAATAATACTTGCAATGGGAAAGAATAACTATTTTGCAATCAGAGAACATGACCCTTACTCTCAAACAGAGACTTCAGTACTAACACTCTTTCATGAAAACAATAATGCAGAAAACAATTAACTCTATCTAACAGAGAACAAAGCCACCTAGTTCCTTTCTTTCTAAGAAGGAGCCTTGAGCCTTATTTCTGTTTTAGCACACTTGTGAGGTTGAGGTTTACAGAGAACAGGGTAGTCTGATCCCTTCCTTTCTGAGCAGGGATCCCTATACCAGTTTCTGTCTAGCACCAATGGAAGTCTACAGAGAATAGGATGTTTTGGTTCTTTCCTTTCTGAGCAGGAACCCTTAACCCAATCCCTGGATAACACACTTGTAGAGGTAAATGAAATCTACATAAGACAAGGTGTTGTGATTCCTTCCTGTCTGAGCAGGAACCCTTTAACCAAATCTTTGGCTAGCACACTTGCAGCAGTAAATGAAATCTACAGAAGTCAAGGTATTTGGATTCCTTCATGTCTGAGCAGGAACCTTTTAACCGAACCTCTGGCTAGCACACTTGCAGCAGTAAATGAAATCTACAGAAGACAAGGTGTTTTGATTCCTTCCTGTCTGAGCAGGAACCTTTAACCAAACCTCTGGCTAGCACGCTGGCGAAAGTAAATGAATTCTACAGAGGGTAGGATATTCTGATTCCTTCCTGTCTGAGCAGGAACCTTTAACCAAATCTCCGCTAGCCTTATAAAATCATCACACAAGATTGTTGATAAAAAGAATTACAAATTCCATTCAATAAACTAAGACAGAGTCAGTAGTGTTTCAGCAAAGTGGAATCCATTAAAAACAGTGTTTCAGCAAATGACAGTTAAACAAAGCATGAACAGAAATTATACTAACACACTTCTAACTAATGGGTGAATCTTGTGAAGAAGGTGGGCCCTCCCTTCTCACAAGATTCCCCTGAACGAAAAGCTAGAGAAGGATACTCAAAGTAGTCTTATATTCATCTGTCGAAATATCACATTACAAATTGGAAGAATAGAATACGTCCCGCTTCTCTGGAGTTGCTTCAATACATCAAAACTTGGATATCTCTAATGGTGATTTCCTTTGATTTAAAGAGGAAATCCCTTCGATACAATCATTACAATGCATATCTGAATCCTATCCTAAATCGGATATTCTTTCTAAATCAACATAGAATGTCCTAGTCTCACGCAACCAAATGCTATTACAGGAACTGAACAAGGTATTGTTGTTACGACTGGTGTAACGGCTTCTTCTCATCGTTGCTGATGTTGTTTCAGCATCGCAATTCGTGGGCTGTTTCAGCCACGTGAATTGCGCTCTGAATGCGTTGATCGCTGACTGTGGCGGCTTCCTTGTGTTTCAACATCGTTGGTTCTAGCGGTTTCCTCTGTGTTTCAAGATCTGCAATTCTGGACTGTGTAACAGCTTCGTGTTTCAGCATCTGCATCCTCGAACTATAAGGTAGCTCCGTGTTTTAGCATCTGCGACCTCGGACTGTGTAGTAGCTCCGTGTTTCAGCATTTGTGACCTCAGACTATGTAGCAGCTCCGTGTTTCAGCAATGGCGACCTTGGACAGTTCTGTGTTTCAGAAATAGGCCTTAAATGCAAATCTGCAGTTTTGGACACTTATGCATTTCTAATCAATGGTTAAGTACGAGAGTGATGTAAAATATTATGCAAAACAGATTAAACATATAGTAATGAGAAGAGACGTTGTATACCTTTGAGATGATCAGATAAAGAAATAGTATGAGTCGAAATGTGGGAAATCAAGAGTATAATGGTGGCAAAAAGTATAGGCAAAAAGGTACATTGTGTGGTCCTAACAATAATCCACTGCATATTCCAGATAGGCCTTGGGATGCAATAAGCATGGAATTTGTGTTGGGATTTCCAAGAACCCAGAGGGGAAGTGATTCCATATTTGTTTTGGTTGATAGATTTTCGAAGATGGAACACTTTATCCCATGCCAAAAGACTAGTGATGAAACACATGTTGCAAATTTGTTTTTCAAGGAAGTTGTGAGACTTCATGGATTTCCCAGGAATATTGTCTCAGACAGAGACACTAAATTTGTCGGTAATTTCTGGAGAACATTATGGAAGAAGTTTGGGATAAAAATATATTTTAGTTCAACATATAAACCTCATAAAAATGGACAAACTAAGGTGGTAAATAGTAGTTTAGGAAATCTACTGAGAAGTTTTGTCACTGAACCTCATATCCAGTGGGATCAAATTCTGTCACAAGCAGAGTTTGGATATAATAACTCACCAAACATAAGTACAGGAAAAATACCATTCTAGATAGTCTATGGGATGATTCCAAGAGGGGTATTAGAGTTGAGAGACATGGAGCAGAGTGAATTCAGAAGTGTTGGAGCAAAAGACTTCGCTGCAGAAATGCAGAAGCTTCATAATCAAATCAGGGAGTAATTGCAGAACATCAATGCAGAGTATACACATAGAGTTGATCAGCACAGAAGAGAAATTCAATTTGAAGTGGGAGATCAAGTCTTAGCACACTTGAGGAAGGAAAGGTTCCCAAGAGGAACATATAACAAGCTGAAGTTGAAGAAGATTGGACCATGCAAGATCCTAAGAAAATTTGTTAACAATGCTTATGAGATAGAGATGTAAGATGATGTGGGCATATCACCAATATTCAACGTTTTTGACCTATATCCTTACAGGGAAGATGACAAAGAAAGATCAGAAGATGAAGAGAATATTCAGTGGGAGAAGTATATGCCTATAGCTAAAAATCCACAGATGGAGAAGTTCGTTGATCAGAGGATTGGCAAGAAGACTAGGTTGAAGACCTACTTTGAATATTTGGTCAAGTGGAAGGGACACTCGATAGAAGATGCCAGTTGAATAAGTGAAGTTGATGTACAGAATCATGGATGGTCAGTGAAGGAGCTCATGGAAAAGATTCCATGATTTTTCTTCCCATAGGAGTATGATACAGGAGCATCGTCAGCCAAAGCCACATGGGATGACAGCACAACGCCTAGCATGCCTTTTGAGTAAATTTTAAAATTTTGAAGATGGCGTATCTCAGAGAACTTCTGAGTAAAATATGAATCAGAGAAGTTAATGGGAGGAGGTTGAACGATCGCGTCAAAAACAAAAGATATCATATCGTTCTTTAGTTATTTTATTTTGGCGTGGATTTGAAGATTCACCTTAAATTTTTTGTCACAGACATTTATGTAATAGGACTTAATTAGCTTTAGAATTTAATTTTGATTAGATAGGTAGTTGGAGGAAACTCGAGAGGACCTCTTGTATAAGTAGGTGCATTGTATACCTGAATAAGGTTAGTTGCAAATTAGGAGGAGAGAGATGGAGAGTAGGATATAGTTGTTACTGAATGTAAGTTTTTTCAGGTTGTAGCCATTTTTACATTTGAATGAATATAACAGAGGGATATGGACACAATGCATGGTGTTGCTACTGTTTACAGTTTCCCTGTTATTTTTTGTTTTCATGAATGAATGAGTTATGTTTTTGAGCATATGATACTGTGAAGTATTGGAATAAGTTTCAAATCATTTCTCTTCGTTGAGCTCATGCAAGGTGTGCATACAGTACGCAAGGAGTGTGTTGACTGATTTTTATTTGACTCAAAATTTCAGAAGAGATAGCGTGAGACTTAAATTACAAAAAGTGAAAAGGGACTGCTGCAAGGTGTGCATAGTCGCCCACAAGAAGTTAAGTCTTGTGTAGGAATCTAATGCAAGGAGTGCATAGATTGGAATTTCAACTAAGTGATGAAGTAAACCTCTGAGGCATCAAAGGGTTCGACAATTAAAGCTCAAGAGAGATAGCACAGAGAAATCTTCATAAGGAGTGAAGATCTAAAGGTTTCATGAGTCATTGGCTAAGATCCGTCTAGGAGGGAGCATGATCAATCCAGATCGTTGGATCTGGGAAAAGTGCATGAGTTTTAAGTCTTTGCATGCACATAGGAGCGAGGATTCTCTGAAGTCCCAAAGAGGCCAGGGACCATCCATCATTCAGAAGGATAAGTGGCATAAGATCCACAAATCTGGAGTGAAGGTACTTCGAAATTTTTGTGGACAAGGAGAAATGTGAATCGCCAAAGTAGATCCAGGTCGTTGGTTGTTAGGAGATACATGTCAACATATCTGAGACTTCCTGAAAATTCACTTCATAGGATTCCAAGTGTGGAGTGTGACAAAATCCTGAAGTCTTGAAGGCCAAAGCAGATAGCAACCGTCCATTGTGGAGAGCATGTGGGGAGATATCCGGAAGTTCAGAGGCTTAAGGTTTCGAAAGGAAGTCAACGTAAGCGGATAAGATCTAGACCATCATATACAGAAGGAAATGTGGCATGAATCCATCATATTCGGGTGAAATCACTTCGGGAGGAACGAGTGCCCAGGAGTCTGAAACTCCCGAATCCTGAAGAGCCGAAGTGGATAGTGGTCATTGGATCTAGAAGGACACGCGTCAACAGATCATGTAGTTTGGGTAGAGGTACTTTAGGAAGAAGTAAGCATAGGATTTTGAAACTCCTGAAGCCCAAAGAGATGAAGTTAATCGTATCCCTCGATCTGCAGGAGACACGCGTCGATAGATCTTGAACTCCAGGTGAAAGTACTCCGGGAGAAAGTGGGCATGGAAAGGTTGAGATGTTTGAAAGACGAAGTCCTGATGTGGACTAGTGCCATTGATTTGGGGTAGACGCATGACGCCAGATCTAGAACTCCAGGTATGGAATACTCCAGGGGAGAGCAGAGGGTGAAAGTGTGAAACTCTCGAATCGCAGAGTCCCGAAGTGGATCTCGATCGTTGATCATGAAGGAGCACGAAGAATGGCCCAGGGTGGGGAATGGCCCAGGGAGTAAACAAAATTAAGGCTTAGATTGTTTGAAGCCCTTTGTGATCTAATGTCAAACCTTGAAGTAGTGAAAAATTTGAAGTATGGGTTGGAATGATGAGACAAATGAGTTGTATTCGTTATTGAACGATTTTAGGATAGTATGAAGAAATCAAATTAGCGATTAAAGTATGGTGGTTATTACATTGGATTGTTTTCAATTGAAAGGTGCATTGATGGTTTGAATAAATATAATTGGATGGTTTTCATTAAAAGGTTCTCAAATATACTTAAAATTATAGATATGGTTATATTATTGTAGATATGAGATGTCATAATAACTAAAATTCACATTTCTAAAAGGATAATGTATGGTAAAGAACAATAGTACGCAAGATGTGAAAATAATGATAAAAAATAATAACTTGTTGATTAGCGATTATAGAAGATTCCAAAGAGATGTTGAAAGTAATATCAAAATGCCTCATGAATTAATTTAGAACTTAGAAAAATGGATATTCTAAATCTCTTGGTTCCTAATAAAAGAAAGAGACTTGAATATGGGAAATAAAATTTATATTGAAGGGTATTCTCCTTATTGCTAACGTAGTAGTAGCTTTGTGATGACTTTATGATAGTGTGATCAAAGTAGTGACCAAGTAATAATTCTTCAAGAGTTAACCCTAGGGAGATGTGAGGACCATGCATTATGATTACCTTGCATTTTGACCATAACTTCGAGACAAAGTTTCTTGAAGGGTGGATGTATGTAACACCCCATATCTTGGCCTTACAAAGTTAGAACATTGTTGTTTACTCATCTTAGTAATTCAATGCTTAGAATTTGTTTGGGCTCAGTTGGATTGAGATAGATAATTGAGATGTGTACCTTTGGACCTATTTATGTGTTGCATGATATTGTTTTTACTGTTATATTCTCATGATGATGATATTTGTTTGATTAGTTTAAACGTGCAAATTAAAATGTGGAATTTTGATACGTGGTATATCAGTTCAAGTTATGTTGTGAATGTATAACATATGCAAGATATGATAAAATTAAACATACATTTGTTAAAGTGAAATTCAATACATATATGGATTCTTATATGAAATTGTGATACGTATGGATGGATATGAGTTATTAGTGAACTAACCTATAGGTTGATGAGCTATGTGATAACTAAATGATTTTAGTGCTAAGGTAACTTCGATGTCATAGACATTAAGAAGATAGTGTATGTTATAAGTCATACTTATTATTTAAATTATGATTGGAAATATTGCTTTGATTTGTGGTAAGTGTGGTTTTGACAGGACGCAAAACTTTTCCAGAGTGGTTGTTTGATGACATGGCTCTAAGAACAATAGTTTCACAGTATGGATCGATATAGGGTGTTGAACCTAGTTCTATTAGGAGGGGTGAAGGTATTTCCCAATGTGTATCCTCTGAAACCTAGAGTCGTAGGAGGGTTGTGTGAAGTCACACTCCCTAGATGTGTGACGATGACTACTAGTTTCCTATTGGGGAAGCTTGGTCAATATGTATGACACTTCTACTTACAGGTTCTATCTGAAGCTAAGTCAATATAGTTGACGCCCCATCTTAGTCCAACAGAGGAAAGGATAGGATGGAAGATGGAAGTAGGTTAGTAAGGAAGGATGATTCGATGTTAGTTGATATTATTGCTTGGGAATTAGATGTGAAACTCTTGTTTCTCACTTGGTTCCAAAACATTCATTTTTATTCTATTTTTATATTTTAAGTGCAATGATCAATTATGAATGAATTATTGTAGTTTTGTTGGTTAATATTATTGAATGATGCATTTGTTGTCTTGCATACCTTGGTGTGATCATATAGGAACTATGCATTGGAGGCAGTGTTTGAATATCATTAGCACATGCGTAGGCTATGTGTCCTCTAGCTACGCACACATACTCTACACATGTACACTAGTATAGAGAATTAATGTATTAATTATTAAAGTAGATTATTAATTATTTAATTGAATGGTTTAATGTTTATGTAAATTATATTGCATACAAAGAATATCTAGTAGCATTAAATAGCTTCCTTGACTTTTATTGATGATTGGCATGAGGAGTTTTCATGTTCATTGTTAGGTAGCTAGAGGTGGGGGGGGGGCAGAGGGCCCATAGTGGTAATAGTGGAGGCCATTCAATGTAAGGTGGACTAGGTCCACTATATTATTAAATAAGGTCCACTATGTTAGTTAGATATAATAAATGTAAGAGGACTTCTTAGAAGGTTCTACTTTTAGAAGATTCCTCCTCTAAAATGTTTTTAGGTGATGGTAGCACTATATAATGTAATTGGACATGAAGAGACATATTATATTTAAAGCGATAGATCAATAGGAGGATTCCCCCTCGAAGAGGCAAGTGAACAGGAGAGGATCCCTTCCATAATAGGATCCATTATCTGGTGTTGCCCTACCTTAAGGGTTTGATATAATAAAGTGGTGGTTTTCTATATTGTTTCATAGATCTTGTGTGGTGATTATATCCAGATATCTTTATATCTATTGTGATATTTTGTATTCAGGTATTTGGAACATAACAAGTGGTATCAGAGCACTTTCCTTAGCCACAGAAGGGAAGAATTTTTTTCTCTTTTTGAAGAATTTTTCTAGGGAAGAAAAATAGGGCGGCACACTTCAGGTTCATATATGAAGATTTATGAGATGAATTTGGAAAAACAATTTGGGTATTTGAATTCTTGTCAGAAAATAACCAATTTCAAAAAAACAATCAGTCAAAACTGAGTCCGAGAAGTAAAGTTATGAGCATTTTAAATTCAACAGTTTTTCAAGGTGTTTTTCGGAAAAGCCGCGATTTTCTGCAGTTATTTATTTTTAAACCCTTGTTCTATTTTTTGGGTTTTTTTGTGACAACGACGAGACTGTAAAGTTCATAAATTTTCATAGGGTGCTCAAATTTCTACCAAATCAGTTCCATTGGATAAATCATTTTAAGAGTTTTCTTTTGGTATATTATATGTGGTGTTTCCAATGGATATGCACTCTCAACTCAGAGAAATTCTACACATGATTGAAGCAGTCAAAGTCGATATGCATGACCACTTGCAAGGCATCATAGATAGTTATCACAATAATCAACGGTCATTGACTCTCCTTCAAGAGATATATCTTATCATAGACATCATGAATGAATATCATTAAGAAGTGTATGCTTGGTATGATTTGGAGGATGATTGTGATGATTGGTATATGGATAGTTGTCATTTCTGGGATGAAAACCACATCCATATTTTATTTGATGAATCTACTCCACCTTCGGTGGAGAACATCAATGTGACACATCAAGAGCTAGTTATGATTACTAGTGTCCAACCTGCATATTCTACAATGATATTGTTCCGTCCAGATTGAGCTTTGACCCTTTCCCACTATGTGGATGGATATTCTTATTTGGATCCACATGATAGGTGTCAGTATGGGGAGAATCATTTTCGGTTGGTTATTGGGTGCCGATATATTCCATGTGGATTTCACATGAGCAATTGGACATGGGACCCTGGTTTACAATGGAAGTTGGACTACTTCAACATGGTGGCTTCCATTTCTCAATGGGTTCCTGGTTCTCTAGTTTACTTCATCACTATGGTCCACACCTATCCATGGGACCCTGGTATATGGTTGTACATCAAGTGTTGAGGACAACACTTTCATAAGGGGGATGGAATGTTAGGTAGCTAGAGAGGTAGTGGGGGGGACAGAGGGCCCATAGTGATAATAGTGGAGGCAATTTAATGTAAGGTGGACTAGGCCCACTATATTATTAAATAAGCCCACTATGGTAGTTAGATATAATAAATGGGTAGTTAGATATAATAAATGTAAGAGGAATTCTTAGAAGGTTCTACTTCTAGAAGATTCATCCTCTAGAATGTTCTTAGATGATGGTAGCACTATATAAAGGGGTTTAACCAATGTAATTGGACATGAAGAGAAGTATTGTATTTGGAGTAGTAGCTCAATATGAGGATATCACCTCGAAGAGGAAAGTGAACAGGAGAGGATCCTTTCCATAATAGGATCCAATGTATGGTGTTTCCCTACCTTAAGGGTTTGATATAATAAAGCGGTGGTTTTCTATATTGTTTCATACATCTTGTGTGGTGATTGTATTCAGATATCTTTAGATCTATTTTGATATTTTGTATTCAAGTATTTGTAACATAACATTCATTTTGGGGAAAATTGGCAAATTACATTTATAAGCTAGCATGAGAAGAAAGACTTTGAATTTTATTTATTTATATTTATGCAAGTAATTTATATTTTATTTTTATTTTAACTTTTCCCAAAAATATAGATAAGGGAGGTTGTTGGCTATTAATGAGGGTGGTTGAGGAGACTTGGGGAAGAGAATATGGAAACTAGATAAATATGAGAGGAGGTGGAGAGAGGTTGGATAATTCTTGGAAGATATATTTCTTGTGATGGTCTTCTTAGAGAATATATGCTTTTTTTTTCTTGGAGTCATAGGGACAGAGGGCCAAGGAACCAAAATTTCTCTTAGAGCTAGGAAGCTAGTTAGGCTCCTAGTTGGTTGGGAGGATTTTGTTGTTTCACTCTGGGCAAGTGGAAAAATTATCCTTGGAAGCATATTCCTACTACAAGCAGGATTACATTGCAAATGGTCATCTTCAGCATACCATAGAGGAGGTATTTTGTTATTATGAATTTGTTATATTTCTTTTATTCCATTGTTATTTCATTTAAAGAGTAAGATTTTGTTCCATCAATTCTTTTATTGTATGTATGTATCAATTAACATAAAATTTATTTCATAGCATCTTAAGTAGAGGTGCTACATTTAAGGTCATGGCCAAGAAAGACACCAAATTGGTGTATGAGACCCCCTTGTTTGTGGGACAATGGACCCTATCCACCCATCGATTTGACTGGTAAAGTATACGGAAGTATACATACCCTACCCCCCTCTGGATTTAAAATTGTGACCTCTTAGGAGGTGTACCATATGATGGATTATTGAAAATTTCATATCTCCATTAACAAACATACAAAGTTTATAGTTATCTATAAATTTCCTTCTTAGCATGATATATAGCCATTACCCTTCCTAATCCTTGATAAAAATCTCTAAACATAATCATTGGTCAGTAGTCTATGCAAGCAATGATGATAAATATAGTCCCTGACAAGTGTTGACTAGACCCCAACTACACTTGTTGTTGAGGCACCAAGATGACACTGTGTTAGAGATTTCCATCATGTTTTGTCTACATAGGGATATTGAATTATGTCACTACCCTCCCTAGATATAAATTATGTCACCTCCCTCCCTATCTAGCTCCTAATGGCATGTCCCTCCCTAGATAGTTCCTAATGATCCCTATTTCTAGTACATATTACGGGATATGGTGTACATTATAGGATATGGTGTCGATTGGTTCATACGACTATCATCACAAGCCATCAATGCAATCCTCAACATGTATGGGAATATATAACCACCATGCACTAATCCAATCATTATCTTAAGAGAATACAATGAGAAAGTTCTTGTGAAGGAATTTCCTTAAGGAAATGATTGGCTTAGTGCATGGTGGTTATAGATTATCATCATGTATGGTGTATAGGGTGGAAACATCACATCAAGGGAGTATGCAAGAATTGAAAATGTGGTTATCTTTGGTGTTTTGTGTGGTGAGTGATAGAACTTCAAAATTCAAGTGTGTTCACACTACAAAGTTCTCCACATTTCATTGCATTCGGTAAATTTTTTCTACTACCCTGTCTAACCTTGTCTATGAATTCCACCATTAGTTCTACTCCCCCACTCCATCCAACCTACTATGAAAATTATTCCATTAGTTTTTCTTGCCTACCTCATTTGACTTTCTCTACAAATTCCACCCTTAGTTATAGTCACTTTCCTCATTCAACCTACTCTGTGAATTATTCCATTAGTTATGTTCATGTAACACACCTGAACCCTAAGTACCTTTTTAAGGGATGGGGTGTAAAATTTTCCTCAGTTCCGCAGCTTCTTGAATCCCTTGGATAATGAAACCATTTCCTTGTTCTCTCTGAGAGCTTTCCAACGACTATAAGCTCATCCAAATATGAGTTCTGGTTTGAGATTTATGGCCTCTCTAAGTTCTCAGGGTGTCATTGGCCAATGGCCACCCCATTCACCATGTGGAATCAACAAGGATTCACTTTCCTTGTACCATCCAACATGGCACTGTCGCGGCCCTGATCGTCATATTTTTTAAATGACAAGATTGTGGAAGAAAGGTTTACAGGCGAAAGTCTATGTCGAGTCATCGTGGGATTATTTACTTGTTAAGCCCTAATATTGGCTCATTACCCATTAATTGGGGCATATTATATTAGTAATGTTATTTTATTTATGTCATCTTTAGGCCATTAGTTGTAATTATTCCTCCTAGTCTCCTATATATACCAAGGAGACATTTTCATTTTGAATCATCTTATACTTGAACATTTAGGTGGGGTAAAATGAGGTTGGCCCCTCGAAGAGGCTTATTATCTAAAATTCTCTTTTTTTTAGGGCATTGAGTACTTTTTCTGAGGTTTTTCTATGATATATTGATATTTGGTTCTTAACATATGGTATCAGAGCTCAAGGTCGTAGGGTTTTGCTGCTACATCTGAGACACCTTGGCATTTTCACTATAACTGTTTTTCTACAATGTTTCAGAAGGAATGGATTGGAGGATATTTAGTAGACGGATCATGGTACATTGGGTTCAAAATTCAGCTCCTGATTCCTTAGACTTTCGGAGATACGACCTGTACAAGATAGGGTTCTGGAATAATTATTAACTGAGTCATTACAAAAATTTCGCTATAAATTTTTTTTTGTAACGTTTCAGACCCTGAAATCTAGAGGGTATTTACATAAATTAGTAAGGTATCTGTGGTAAAATTTTCAGCTTTTGGGTCATCTTAAATTTGTAGATACACCCTGTGTAAGATAGGGTATCTGACTAGTCCTATTGACTAGTCTCAAGAAGGTGTTCCAGGTAAAACAATCATAACTTCTTCCTAGAGTATACAAATTGAGTGGGACTGGTTTCATTGGATTGTGGATAGTCTGTAGTATTTATGGTGCAAGTTTCAAAATTTTATATCAATTATTTTGTGAGGGGCATGCTATACAAGTGAGATATTATAGAAAGGACAAAAATCGGAAAGTTGTGGGGAAGTTACCGTAAATTCCACTTGGCACATCCAATTTTGATCAGACCTATGGAATTGCAGAGAAGAAATATCATAGAACTACATAAAAGAAAGTTTCATACCTAGAAGGGCCGAAACTTGGGAGATACAACAAAAGAAATATTGTCTAGCAGAACCACCTCAAAATCAAGGTTCAAAAGTGATACTTAGCCAACATGCCACCAAAAAAGGGAACTTCTACACCAAATAAGCCTCCAGAAAATCCTACTTGGACTCTTGATGAAGGTGAAGAAAT
>ML781009.1:86049-105109 GCA_009831015.1 Picea engelmannii | reverse complement strand
ATTTGGGAAATAATGGCTCTTAACACCTTGAAGATTTGGAAACTCTTACGAACCTAAAGGGTCGTTATGACATTGACTCATATATTCTTGTAAAAACATAATGTTATTTGATGTCTCGATAATTTAGGCATAGTGTATATAAGTGCTAGTTATCAACTCCTTCCTTGATAATAATAAGAGGAATATTATTAATATAATAGGAAGAGAATTGTGGATGTCACTTGCACAATTGTTGGAGCATACAAAAAGGGAAATAATAATGAGGTCCAAAATTTTGGTACATCATGAATATGTTCAATATATGGGGGGTAGACTAATACATACTTTCATTTTCAAGAATGAGCAATGAACAATGCAAGAACATGTTTAGCTAGATACCTACATCACATAGATTGGAATCTTACCACAAGTGAGGTAGGATTAGCAACATGATCTCTTATGGAAAGGAAAGGATGAGTCCCATGTGACATACGATAATCTGGAGAGTGTGAGCATAATAGGCATCATAAACTAGTAATATAGAGTCATCAAAAGAACAAAAAAAACACACGGTAGCCTAGATTGAGTGCAAGAATGAGAGGTGGCATACATCAATGGGGTATTTTATGCAAGCGTAGGAGGCAACATGAATCAACCTAAGTTCAATGAAAACGTATAGGTGAAAAATACCAATGGTACCAGTGGAGGAGAGAGGATCAAAGGAATATATGATGTCACCATTGGGAGGGGCTCCATAGTTGCAAGCTATGGAATGTGACCATTAAGGGGGACATATTTGAAAACTGACCAAACAAATGATGGTTGAGCCTAACTAGGTAGAGGTTATCTCAAGTAGGGTCTTTCTTGAGATAATGACCTATAAGGGACCCATCGATATTATGACCAAATAAAAATGAAGAAAAAGAGGTGTAAGGAAGAAGAGCTAAGGAGGAGAGGCAATAATTTCCCCAAGCATTTGAAGGACTAGGAAAAGAGGAAGATTATGTAGGAGAGAATGGAACACTAGGAGAGGAAGAAGACAAGGGGAGAACTAGGTAATATTGGGTGCTACCAGGTAAGAAGTGGCTTGATCAAAATCTGGACCAGGGGCCAAATTTTAGCTCAATTTTCAAAGTGCTCGGAATGCGACGAAAATGGTGCCATTGCGCCTGTCTCGTCTTCTTGATTCCGACGGTATATTTACTTTCTCAAACAGATTCCATATGGAGAAGATATCACGATCTGTTCGTCAAGCCAAACAGGCAAAACTTTGATGCTGACTGTACCTGTCTGTACAGTCCGTACATGACACGTGGCAGGTCCGTACAGGACACGTGGTGGCTCCAGGTGATGACACGTGTCAGACAGATTTGGCTTTTTGGGCGTACGGTTGGACCAGTTTGGAGGTGACACGTGTCACCATTGGAAGGGCAACACGTGGCACAGGATGACGTCAGCATCCTATGTGTCGGATGACATCAACAGCATACGTGGCAATGACATGGAAACATCTAGTTGGATGGCAGTTGGTCGAATCGTGTTGTGACACGTGGCATCATTTTCGACGAATGGTAAGGTGCCACATGGCCCAGTCATGGGATGGCAGGTGGCACCCCTTTATTGGCTATTGGGTTTGCATACAAAAGTTTTGTATGTCGCCGGATGAATTCGAACGTGTGACCTCCCCACACAGCCCACGCCTTCACCCGACCGCCCGACCATTGGGCCACAGATTGGTTCTTATTACATATATGTGACTAAATACATTTGAATTTATGAAATTGTAATGTGGGCGGGGGGTCGGGCGGGGGCTTAGCCCCGGCCCGTGGTCGTTTGCAAATATTATATGACCATGTTCTATGTATAATGTAATCCGACTATTGGCGCGGGTCTATAAAACTTGGACCATAGTTTATGTATGACCACTGTATATGTTTGCGCGCGGTTGTTGGTGTGTGGGACTTGGCATAGCCCACGGTTTCGTTGTATTTGCATATGACCCTAATCCGGGCGTGCGGGAGGTTATGCCCGTTACAACGAATTTAACCACCTTTTATCCAAGCGTGAGGTCACATGACCATATGCCCAGGTGCCAAGGCGGTTAGGGGCTGGAGGCACCCTAACCATTCTACGGTTTGCACCATTGGCACGGTTGCGCCCGGTGCCAGGTTTTAACACGCATTTTGGAGCGTGTTCTTGGTTCATGCACACAGAGGTGCATTTTGGCGAACCAGTTTCAGAAAGCTTGAAGGAGGAAAATGGAGGAGGCCTAACTTATTCATCTTTTGGCCGATTGAGGTGCTGTAAAATCCCAGACAAGGGTTTTGGGACACTGGGAATCCATTGGTGTTGTTATCAAGGCCATTTGAAGACTTCTTCTGCAATTTTTTCACCATTAAAGTTTCAGCAAGCTCCAGGGAGCTTTGAAGCCCTCATTGATTGAGGATGTGTTTTGGTGAGCCTATGTTTGTTTTCTGTGATTGAATGATCATTTTTGGCTAATTGATATGCTATGAACACATTGGGACAGGTTTCAGAGGCCGTTGAGGACTTTTACAGGTGTTTTTTCCAAAGAGAAGCTCAGGGAAGCTTATGGCCACATGTAGAAGAGGTCATGCCCGGATGAGCCATGATCCGTTTTCAGAGTTCTATTAGTCATTTTTGGGGTTTTTATGTGTTCTGATCTCAATGGTATAGTCTATTTTTCCATTGGAGTTGAGCAGCATCTTGTAAAAGAACTTTTGACTAATTAATCCCAGAGAGCCAAGTCCATTAATGGAGGCTCAAGGAGATGTATCCCAGAGGGGGGTGAACTCCTTTATCAGCTTGTTCTTGTTGTGAGTTTCATGGTTTATTTGATGCAAGTTATGTTGCTGTGCATTTATTGAAAGTATATATTTAACCATCTAAAAGAACATATCCTCACACATAAACATTTACAAGAAGATACATGAACTTAACACATAAGTTTATCTTGCATATTTATACACATGAAGCAAGGTCCTATAAAGTTTGTTTTAATGAAGTAGGGGTGCTTGCATATCACAACAAGTCAGCCTTCTATTTTCAGATCAAGTGGTATCAGAGCATAGTTTGTTTTGCTCATGTGTTTGCCATTGATAGCTTGAGATTTAGCTATTGGTTTTTGTGAAAAGTTTTGTGTTGAAGTTTGATATCTTGCAAAGATGGAGGAAGCTTCAAGCATTAATAGTTCTCATACATTTTCTTTATCTAAAGAAGAGTTGCTAACTATGAGAGATTTGATGAAAGAGATGTGTGAAGACAGAAATGTGCGCATGGTTCTTGAAGAGCAGTTGATGGCCATGAAGCAGGATAAAAATCATCTTTTTCCAAGGTTGCATGAGATGGAGATTCAACTCCATGAGGCAAAGGAAACCCTTACCAAGTACATGCATGAACATGAGGTATGCAATGTTAGTTTATCTTCTAATTCCTCTAAAAATGAATGTTTTGGTGGTTTTGAGAGTCACACAAGAGGAATAGGGTCCAAGTTGTTGTTAAAAATGGGCTATGAAGGTAAAGGTTTGGGCAAGCATGCACAAGGCATTGTTAAGCCTATTGTTGTTAAAGAAAGACCCAGGTATTGTGGTCTTGTATATGAATGAAGAGATGGAGCATATTCCAAAGTCGAGGAGACAAGGGAAAAAATTCCAAGGATAAATTTTGTTTCAAGTTCACCTCCTCAAGAAGGCTTTAAAGGTGAAAGTTCAAGAACTTTTGTTGAAAGTTCAATCCTTCCAACATGCAAGGCTTGTGTTCCAGATGAATGTGAATGTATGAAACGAAAGAGTTGCGACAGTAATGAAGACAAGGACACTGTTGATGGTATTCAAAGGAGATCTTGTAACTCTTCAGATTCACCTCCTCAAAGAGGCGATAAAGGTGAATGTTCAAGGTATAATTCTGCTTATCATTCAGTTGCATTTGATTATGTTAAGCATGATAAATTTGGAAGAAAGAATCCTTGTACATATTGTGGTTTGTATAACCATCATGTTTCAAAGTGTTGGAAAAGATTGGCCAATTTCAGGAAACTTTATAAGCAAAGGCAGCGTGAAAAGAGGATGCAAAATATTTGCACTCATTGTTAGAAGCGGGGTCATCTCGTTGACCAATGTTGGACGTTGCATCCAACCACTCATCCATAACACAAGAATAAGTTGGATAAAGGGTTTGACAAGAATGGAAGAGGATATTCCATCATTGATGTGAGTCCAGATGATTCACAAGAGGACGATTTCCAGCAGAAAAAGTCACCGTTGAGTTGGCTTGGTAAGAAATGGTTGGATTTCTTGAGCAAGTGAGGCTTGCATTTTTCTGTTGTAAATGCACTTTTCAGTGTTATGTGTGCATTTATGGGAAGCATGATAAGTTGCAGCCATTTATATTTTTTTTATTCAACTCTTAAGTACCCATATGTTTTGGGGTTGTACTTATGTTTGTACTGGAAGGAGAGTTGAAGATTCATGAACATGCATTTGTTTTTATGTATGTGTAATCAATGAACCTGGTGATGGTTCATCATGAGTGATTCATGATTGGTATATGATTATGTATCATGTTTGTCAACTTGTCAGTTTGGGAAGGTTGATGTTTCAATGAGTCTCGACTGGTGTTGATGATTTTCTGATGACTATGTTGTGTCGATCGTGATGTTCGACTTGTGTTTAGTCGATGGTGTTTGTTGGCTTGTAAGTCAATTTTGAGTACATCGAGATGCAGGAAAACACCATGTGTTTTGATGAAGTACAAGATGCGACAGTTTGTTTGAAGAACAAAATATTTTGTTGGCATCATTTTCAATCTTGTATGATTTGTTTTCAAGATTGATGGTTTTCTTGGCTTGTGACAAGATGTTGCAGGAAGTTTTTGCAGCCATTGGAGAGCTGATTATGTTGACGCCAAAGAGTTCGAAAGAGGGACTTGATTCTCAGTGGGAAGGTTGATAGTCTTCCGAGCACAGAGAGACCAGTGGGTCAGCAACAGCCAGAGAGCAGTGGTTGAAGAACATAGTCAGTTGCAGTGCATGGCATGTCAAAGTATTTAGGTGATTGTCGAAAAGATTTTGATATAACTTGAAATCAGACAGATAAGCTTTTGTGGGTCCAAAATCCTTTCAGTGGGAAGGTGTGATCAAAATCTGGACCAAGGGCCAAATTTTAGCTCAATTTTCAAAGTGATCAGAATGCAACGAAAATGGTGCCATTGCGTCTGTCTCGTCTTCCTGATTCCGACGGTATATTTACTTTCTCAAATGGAGTCCGTATGGAGAAGATATCGCGATCTATTCGTCAAGCCAAATAGGCAAAAATTTGATGCTGACTGTACATGTCCGTACAGGACACGTGGCGGGTCCATACAGGACATGTGGCAGCTCCAGGTGATGACATGTGTCAGGCAGATTTGGCTTTTTGGGCTTACGGTTGGACTAGTTCGGAGGTGACATGTGTCACCACTGGAAGGGCGACACATGGCATAGGATGACGTCAGCATCCTACATGTCGGATGACGTCAGCAACATATGTGGCGATGCCATGGAAACATCTGGTTGGCTGGCAGTTGGTCGAATCGTGTTGTGACACATGGCATCATTTTCAGTGAATGGTAAGGTTCTACGTGGCCCAGTCATGGGATGGCATGTGGCACCCCTTTATTGGCTATTGGGTTTGCATACAAAAGTTTCGTATGTCGCCTGATGGATTCGAACGTGTGACCTCCCCACACAGCCCACGCCTTCACCCGACCGCTCGACCATTGGGCCACATATTGGTTCTTATTACATATATGTGATTAAATACATTTGAATTTATGAAATTGTAATGTGGGTGGGGGATCGGGCCGGGGCTTAGCCCCAGCCCATGGTCGTTTGCAAATATTATATGACCATGTTCTATGTATAATGTAATCCGACTATTGGCGCGGGTCTATAAAAATTGGACCATAGTTTATGTATGACCACCGTATATGGTTGCACGTGGTTGTTGGTGTGTGGGACTTGGCATAGCCCATGGTTTCGTTGTATTTGCATATGACCCTAATCCGGGTGCACGGGAGGTTATGCCTGTTACAACGAATTTAACCACCTTTTATCCAAGCGCGAGGTCACATGGCCATATGCCCAGGTGCCGTGGCGGTTAGGGGCTGGAGGCGCCCTAACCATTCTACGGTTTGCGCCATTGGCGCAGTTGCGCCCGGTGCCAGGTTTTAACGTGCATTTTGGAGCATGTTCTTGGTTCATGCACACATAGGTGCATTTTGGCTAACCAATTTCAGAAAGCTTGAAGGAGGAAAATGGAGGAGGCCTAACTTCTTCATCTTTTGGCAGATTGAGGTGTTGTAAAAGCCTAGACAGGGGTTTTGGGATGCTGGGAATCCATTGGTGCTATTATCAAGGCCATTTGAAAACTTCTTCTGCAATTTTTTCACCATTAAAGTTTCAGCAAGCTCCAGGGAGCTTTGAAGCCCTCATTGATTGAGGATGTGTTTTGGTGAGCCTATGTTTGTTTTCTGTGATTGAATAATCATTTTTGGCTAATTGATATGCTCTGAACACATTGGGACAGGTTTCAGAGGCTATTTAGGACTTTTACAGGTGTTTTTTCCAAAGAGAAGCTCAGGGAAGCTTATGGCCACATGTAGAAGAGGTCATGCCCGAATGAGCCATGATCCGTTTTCAGAGTTCTATTAGACATTTTTGGGGTTTTTATGTGTTATGATCTCAATGGTACAATATGTTTTTCCATTGGAGTTGAGTAGCATATTGTAAAATAACTTTTGACTAATTAATCCTATAGAACCAAGTCCATTAATGGAGGCTCAAGGAGATGTAGCCCGGAGGGGGGTGAACTCCTTTATCAGCTTGTTCTTGTTGTGAGTTTGATGGTTTATTTGATGCAAGTTATGTTGATGTGTATTTATTGAAAGTATATATTTAACCATCTAAAAGAACATATCCTCACACATAAACATTTACAAGAAGATACATGAACTTAACACATAAGTTTATCTTGCATATTTATACACATGAAACAAGGTCCTGTAAAGTTTGTTTTAATGAAGTAGGGGTGCTTGCATAGAATAACAAGTCACCCTTCTATTTTCAGATCATGGCTAGAGTTGATAATGGGAAGTCTAAGCTAGCCCTAAAAAACTCCCAATAGGAACAAGGCTTCATTCAACTAGCAAATGTTGATTTTGACAACTAATGGAAAGATAAGGAAAAGAGAAGGCATAGAAGAAAAAGGGGTGACCTCATTGTTTTATCTAGTGAGAGGATAAGGGAAAGCAATTATGGAACTAGGTATAATAGATCATATATGTATTTTGTTAATTTGTGTGTGGTAGAAAAAAAAATATTGAGTTAAAAATCATTGGGGAGGTTTAGTATTTAGAATAAGAATAACAGAGTGAGAGTGCACCCAGGTAGAAGGATGAGAATGCATTATTTAGAGAGTTTGAAAGAGGGATAGTGCAACCATATGAGATGAGATGGATTGGACGTGTGATGTAAAAGTGAGAGAGAAATGTATTTATGTATTATGTTTTGTTGGGTCTTAACATTATAAGTAAGTGGTATTCCAAGAGGTGAGTTCATAGTTTTTGTCATATTTATAGAGTTGATAAGTATTGCAAGGACCATCTTATAAATAATTTCATTTGAGCATCGATATTATGACCAAATAAAAATGGATAAAAAGGGGTGTAAGGAAGAAAAGATAAGGAGGAGAGGCAATACTTTCCCAAAGCATTTGAAGGACTAGGAAAAGAGGAAGAGTATGTAGGAGAGCATGGAAAACTAGGAGAGGAAGAAGACAAGGGGAGAACTAGGTAATATTGGGTTCTACCAGGTAAGAAGTGGCTAGAGTTGATAATGGGAAGTTTAAGCTAGCCCAAAAAAAATCCCAATAGGAACAATGGACATCTTATAACGAATTTCATTGTTGTTCATATTATATGTTCAAGAGTAAATTAGAGTAATAAAGGGGAGATACATAGCATTCAACAATCTCTTGAAAAATCCCTATGACAAGGGTGACTCCACAATGTTTATTAAAGAGAAGATGAGTTATGTCCTATTGTACAAAGCCCCAATGATAAGGACAAGGGTGATGAGTGATGGAAAATGCGATTATTTTGGTTATAAATTGTCAAGGATTATAGTGGCAAGTTGGTCTTTGATCTAACAATTATGAGTAAAAAGGAGACTTAGAGAGGGGAATAAATTTCATTCGTCATTATGAGTAATGAGGGATCTTCTTCAATAGAGTTTGTAATAGGGACTGTTTTTTGTTGGGGAGAAGTTTCCAAATATTGGTGTACCCTAGGATCATCAAGGGATTTCTCATCTATGTACAAGCATTTGGATGTGATTTATTATTATAAGAATAAGAATTGTGTAGTAGTGTCCTTTGGAGCCATATAATACTTGCACTAACATGTAGGATGAGAGGAGTGGTCTAGATTATTGGGATTAGCTTCATGCATTGTTTAATAGGAACTAGGATTTGGAATAGGGATAGCAATAAGGTTAGGATTATGGAAATGAATGAAGTGAGGGATCTTTTCTAATTTATTTTCCATAATGAGGATATGGATAAAGACTTTGTATATGGGGGTTCTCTAAAATAGTTATACTTCTTTATAAAAAAACTACAAGTAAACCAAAACACAACATGGAACTTGGCATATATATCAATATCTACATATTCACAAGGATTGTGAGCTTTTACTAGTATAAAGCCTACTTTTAAAAACACGTCAAAACCCTTACCTTTTAATTGTTCTTTCACCAGATCCATTATCCCATACAACTTGATAAGAGTTATCCACGAGATGCATTTTCATCACCAAGACCTGCATGAATCATAAAAGACAATTTTTTTATATGAGTAAATAATTAATAAGAAAATAAGCATGCATTTAGTTATGTAAAATACTCTAGAAAAAAATTAATTTGTCGCATACCTTAATGAGCTTCTCTTTGTTTCGAGAATAGGTTATTCTCTACCGAACAGGGCCAACCATGTGAAGGTGGAAGCTCATATGGCCCCTCCCCCCCCTCACATCACTCTCAATTCCCCATACCCAACAAATGATTTTCTTTATATAGAAAACATATAGACATTAAAGCATAACTTGGATAGTCATCAAAACATATAAACATTGATAAAGATACAAAAATAGGTCATGAAGCAATACATCTAATTTTTTTTTGATTTATCTTTCTTTACATTCATAAAACTGAAAATTGGGATATCATCATCATCCAAGGACATTGTATTTCGTGTGCCCTGTCCTTCTATTGTTTGTGTGCACTCATGTACCATATTACTTCTGGTACGTCACTGAGAAGCATTAGTTGGCATCTGTTCAGGGTCATGAACTAGAACAACAAAAATGATCATATCGATATGTTGAAATATAATTGAAATAACTAATTCATTGTTTTGATTAACATTACACTATTTCTCTTTACCTGTCTCTGTAGCTGGGACAGTTGGTGCGCTAATTTACTGCCACCTGGTTGCTATCACATTTCACCCTCCTGAGCTACATTCTCTTCAATTTTGAGAAGATAATATATAAGTATAAGTCGGGAAATAAATATCTACAATCAAAGTAAATATTTCTAATTATGAAGCATACATACCGGAATGGGTACTCTACTCTACACTATCACTGGACATGTGGACCCTAGTATGACGTGGTGTTTTCTGAATACCACTTGATTCACTACTGCGGTAGCACTGTTGCTTGAAAAAAAACATAAATACTTAGTCAAGGGTGATATAATAAAATATGAATAGACTTCACAAGCATGCTATTGCAGTTTCCTTATTCATTTGATTTACCTGCGTGTCTGGGGAGATAGGAGTCTGGCCCAAGCTTCTTCTATATTCAATCACACTTTTAAAACCATGCTTGTAACCAAGCTTCAGGTCTGTTGATATTATGGTAGTTGCGGGAGGTATTTACCTCCACGTGTAAACCGGACGAGAATAGAATACTCCGAAAAGAAAGAAGAAACCCTAATGAGTTGGCTAATAACCCTAGAAAACTTGTCGGCTCAAGAAGATAATTTATATTAGGCTATTAGCCTCCAAGAGAAGAATTCGGCCAAAAATAATAATAATATACTGAACAAACAGGTACCCAGAAGGAGAAGTCGGCCCTAGTAAGTCTTCCAGAACCACTATAAATACAGGGTTCCAGTCTCTCATTTGACACATCTCAACAGTTGCAGAGAGCCAATTCTACGCAGTGTAGTTGTAGTCTTGTGTGTACGTTTGGAGGAGAGCTGTTGGTACAACTGCTGCAGCTAGCAGTTACGTTTTGGCTTGGACTATCTCTTGGCTAGGGTTTGGAACATCTGATCAGCCTTTATTGATGCGCTATCCTTGGGGAAAGTTGCACTACCCTTTGTATGGCTATCTAGCCTAGGGTTTTCTTTCAGAATGATTCTCTGTCAAGGTTAAGGTGCTCAAAGGGTGGCTTCAGCCTATGGTTGGGTGACAAGGGTATTGCCAATGGTAAAATGAGCACACATCCTACATATTATAATAGGTTATGGTCCCACACCTCCTTCATTCAATCTAAATGCTGGAAGGAAGCATAGCCGCTAGGATATTGAGCTTGCTGAGGAACTTTTGTTAGGGTTACTAGTAGGAACAACTTCCAAGATAGTGTAGCTAAGGTTACTAGCAAGTGCAGTTGTAGAAACCCTAATCCTCTTGTTGAGGCACCTTAAGTGAAAGGATTGACCTAATATCCAGATAGATTAGTGTGCCCTAGCCCATTGCATCTCCTGGTACTCTCAAAAATCCAAGATGTGAAGTTTGAATTTCTGGTCAAATCTAGGGTTGACCAAGTCAAGCAGCCATGACTTACTCTATGAAGTCAGAGAAAACGTTAGATGGAGCCTCTAACTTCAGAGAGTGGAAGAAAAGGATTGACCTCATCCTTGTGAAGAATAAAGTGTTGTATATCGTGAAAGGAAAGATAGTGAAGCCAAATTTTGAAGAATGAAAAGAGAAGGAATCGCAGAACGTTGCAACTATGGAGAAGTTCAAAGACAGTGATATCAATGCTATGAGTATCATAGTGGAATAAATAAAATACCACTTGATACCCTACATCTCTCATCTTGACTCATCGAAGAATATGTACGATGCCATAACAAACCTCTTCTTAGTCAGAAACATTGGACAAATCATGAGTCTGAAGAATGAGCTTCGTGACATGAATATGAATGATGATGACAACATAACATCATACTTTGTGAGAATATCTTAGTGAAGAGATCAAATAAAAGCTATTGAAGAGATCATCTCAAAGAAGGAGTTGGTAAACATAGTACTCAATGGTCTTCCCAAGACGTGGGATGCATTTGCCGCAAGCATGAACACAATAAAGGAGTATCTAACATTTGAAGAACTTTGGACTTGTTGTGCTCAAGAAGAATCAAGGATTAGTGCAAAAGAGAAACCCCAAAAGAAGTATGATGATCAATCCTTCACATAAAGATTCAAGAACTTCAGGAACAAAAGGAAGTTTGGTTCAAGGAGGAAGCCAAATCAAGATAAATACATTTCAGAAGTACAATGCTTCAACTATCGAAAGTATGGTGACTACAAGAATCATTGTCCCAAGCTAAAGAAAAAGAAGGAGAAACACAAAGCATCAATTGCCGAAGAAAAGGAGCCTACAAAGAAGACTAAGAAGGATGGAAGAGACTTCTTCTTCTAAAGGTAACAAAACTCTTCTTATTTCTTGTACATATCTTGCTTGCATCGTCTCTGTACATATCTTGTATATCTATCTCTTGGAAGATAATGTATTCCAAGAAGAACTATACCTATGGAATAATGACAAGATAATAATGGATATCATTAGATAATACACATGAAAGGATGAAATACAAATCATGTGGAAGCTATTGCAAGATAAGCCAAATCAATCATGAAGAGACTCAAAAGAAGAAAAGACAGAAAGAAGTCAGCAATCAAGAGGAAATTGGAAAAAGACTTATGACGTTTTATAAAAGACAATAAGACATAAGCGTGGAATCTGTTAGACAAGAGAGCCAATTATATATTGCAGAAGACAATAAGGATGCAGATGGAAGCGTGGACTCTGTTAGATGGAGGGAGTTGATTATATGCACTCATACATGAAGGAAGGATTAGGAGGAGCTAATCCTATGATCCATTGAAGATGATGAAGTATATATCCATGATAGAAACCATGAAAGATAGTATGTATTCTTCAAAGAGAAGCCTTAAAGTATCCCTGGTTGTCCATCCACATCCGTGATCCTATGATGGAATATTTAGGGCATGGAATCCATAAGAAACTCCATGGATCCGATAACTAAAGAAACACATGAAGATTCCAAGAAAGAAAGAGAAGCCAGAATGACAAGTCATTTTATCAAGAATCACAAGATTACCAGCCTGATATGAACTCACTAAAAGAAATCAAGTAGAGGAACTAAAAGTCATGATGAAGAATAGTGTATGGAAAACTTATGAATGAAAGAACTATGAGATCTAGAACTAGAGGTTCTCCCAGATGGAGGGAGAAGACTATGATGATTACTTGTTCCAGTAAACCAAACTTATCTCTACACGAGTCATTATATCATTCGCAACATCCATGAGTTGGAATTCTACATCAGATGAATGCAAAGAATGTTCTCCATAGAAATTGAATAAAGAGCATATGAAGAGAAATCTCAAGACTTTGAGGCATACCAGAAAGAGACCCTTGTATGCAGATAGAAGAAGATAAATTGGTAGAGAACCTCCAGTGCACAGTAGAAGCGTGGTGAAGATTTCCTATAACATCAAGATGATTACTTAGAAGATCAGATCTCATGATGATAGAAGAAGTGCCACATGGATATGTTCTAGTTTTTCCAACAATGATATACTCTATTGTTCAGAGCTACATGAAGCCTTCATAGTTTTCCAAACTAAACTACATTTGAAATCAAGCATTACATTATCCATGATGAAGTCCAGAAAGGAGAAAGTGGTTCTCCAATACATATATCCACAGATGAGCAGATAAACAGATATTTTGGAAAAGCTTTTATCCAAGATGAAAGAGTTTTCATACTCAAGCTGGAGCTCGTGGAAAAAACTTCCTTATTGAAAAAGGAAGAGATGACTCCCAGGTTGGGAGGGAGAACTGAAAATGTTATTGAAAACATTCATTTTCCAGATTGAAAAATAGTCCATCTGAGATAGATGCTTTCCTGTTCGGAAAATGGATTGATATTTCTGATGGACAACGATTTCCCATTATGGTTAACATGGGAAATGGTCTAGACTGTTGATGTATCATAGACAACGACTTCCCATTGTGGTTAACATGGGGAGTGGTCTAGGGCAGTTTCTCTTCTTGAGGGTTACTCAAGAAGACTGACCCGCCTCACCAGACAACGATTTCTCATTGTGGTTAACATGAGGAATGGTCCATTTTGGAGGTTGATACAGGATAGTATTTTCCTCTTGTGGTTAACAAGGAAATGGTCTAGACATTCATTCCTTAGGGTTTATACATTCTCTCCAGGGTGCACTTTGATTAGTGTAGGAGGAATGGCCCAGGGTGTGGAATGGTCCAGGCTCAACAATCAGGAGGCTCAACAGTCAGGGACAGACATTCCTTAGGGTTTATACATTCTCTCTAGGGTGCACTTTGATTAGTGTAGGAGGAATGACCCAGGGTGAGGAATGGTCCAGGCTCAGAAATAAAAAACAAACATTATTCCTTGTTTGAGAAGAATAGGGCAGATAGCCCATTGTTGATGTTCTACACTGAGGGAAGATATTCTTTCAGATCTCACAGATGTGAGTGAAAGATTGGCCCAGATGATTTAGTTTATATGATAACATTGTTTCTGTGTAGGTTGCTATCAGATGTTTTTTATGAAGACTGTATGACAATAGATGTATACTACTATGGTGGATATGTTCCACTGTTCGTGACTATACGTTGTTGATCAAGTACTTGTGTGTTACTTGGTGTGGTAGTGTACCACTGGATTATAGTTATGTACTACTATGGATAGAAAAAGTTGTGTTTTATTTTGTTCTGATTGCCTTGAAGACTATCAGTAGTTTATTGAAAATAATTATCAACCAGATGAATGATGAACATAGATTTTCTAGACAGAAAATGGTTCAGAACATTTACTCTTCTAGATTAGAAAAATGGCTCTTGTATCACTCTGTGGAGTGAGAATCATGTCTGATTACTCATATAGAGTATGGTTTCAAGAGATGATGCAGTTGATGATGATGATGGTGCCCATTACCTAGTCATGATCTAGTCTATATAACTATGTTGATGCTACCGGGTGAATGGTATGTTTTGTGCTCAAGACCATTACCTGTAATACCTCCTTAGCTAGGAGGGAGTGTTGATAATATGGTAGCTAGGGGAGGTATTTACCTCCATGTGTAAACTTGACGAGAATAGAATAATCCGAAAAGAAAGAAGAAACCCTAATGAGTTGGCTAATAACCCTAGAAAAATTGTCGGCTCAAGAAGATAATTTATATTAGGTTATTAGGCTCGAAGAGAAGAAGTCGACCATAAATAATAATAATATACTGAAAAGAAAGGTACCCATAAGGAGAAGTCGACCCCAATAATTCTACCAGAACCCCTATAAATACAGGGCACCAGTCTCTCATTTGACACATCTCAGTAGTTGCAAAGAGACAGTTTTGCGCAGTGCAGTTGCAGTCTTGTGCACAGGTTTAGAGGAGAGTTGTTGGTGCAATTGTTGCAGCTAGCAGTTACATTTTGGCTTGGACTATCTCTTGGCTTGGTTTTGGAACATCTTATCAACATTTGTTGATGTGCTATCCTTGGGGAAACGTGTGCTACCCTTTGTATGGCTATCTAGCCTAGCGTTTTCTTCCGGAATGATTCTCTGTCAAGGTTAAGGAGCTCGAAGGGTGGCTTCGGCCTATGGTTGGGTGACAAGGGTATTTTCAATGGTAAAACGAGCACACATGCTTCATATTATAACAAGGTCCTCCTTAGTGGAAGCAATGTTGAACATATTAACTACAATGCATAACACCATTAAAAATACCAATAACAAAAACATATATTTGTTTGCTACTGTTAAATAAATATTAACCACGGTTAATCATTTAAATCTTACTCTTCGGGCTTTGAGTTTTCCATAGCCACCCTGGCCTAGTTTATGCTGGCCATGTTTTTCTACTCTGGCCTTTGTTTCTTTGGATGTGTCTGGTAGCCTACATATGGAATTTTTGAAAAACGTTAGATATCGGAATTGTTACTTGAAACAGGAAAGAAAAACAAAAATGCTCATATTTCACTGATAATATGACATGTGTTGTACCTTGTTTGACTAGCTTGTGATTGTCGTTCTTGTTTCTTAAACAAGTTCTCCTTTGCATCCTCTATTAGTGCCTTCCACTCTTTCTCTAGAACCATGGGAGGGTGCTCATGCTTGAGGTCTATTTGCAATTTATCCCTATACTGGGCCCTGGTGTATTTTAAATTCTTGCTGGCCAACTTTGTAACCACTTTCTTGTTGAAAGTGTTGTCGAACAAGTTTACCATGTGATCTATTAAATCATCTTTCTTTTTTCTGTCTTGACCATTCCACCATGTGCAAATGGTGGGGCCAAAAAACTCCAATGTTTTCTCATGTAATTTTCTATAGAAAACATTGTTTCCTACAGTAATGTGTTATCCATTAATCAATTAATAATCTCAACAAGTGTCCATTTCAATTTCATGAAAAAAATGAATCAATTAATGGGACAATTACCTGCAATCTTCTCAATCTTTATCGAAACACACGCATCATACACTAGAAAGGTGGCATCTAGTGATCTGGTGCTTTTAATTCATTCTGGTCCATGCAGAATAGTATCATATGCACCTGCACTATGTTCCTCTCTAGAGTCATCATGTGGAGTCCCAGGCTCCGACTCATCATGCTCTGGCATGTCATGCCGATCAAAATCGCCCCGCTCATCAATGGATTCGAGGGGAGCCTCAGGAGGCTCAAAAATCCTCACTTGCACTATTCTATGTCGACCTTTTTTTTGCATTGGACCCTCACTGCTACCTATAACAGTTGTAGGATCGACAGGTTCCCCACACACGTGGTTTAAAAACTCCTACAAACAGAAAACGTTTCTTTATCAGATCATATTCAAAATATAAAACTAAAAAACGGATATGAAATTGTCATAGCTAATAAAAATATGTAAAGATGCCACTTACCTCAAAAATAGTTATTGTAGTTTGTAGCTCTACAATTCTTGCCCTATCCTTCATGTCAAGGGTCTTTTTCTAATCAAACCTAGATATTCCATGTTAGCCTTCTTCAAGTCCTTCGTTGCAGTTGTCATTGGGTTTGTCGAATAAAATATTTCGTCCTCATCAATATCCTCTATGGGAGCCTGGACAGAAGTTGACACAATAAATCAATCAACAAAAGTTATGAAATTCACCTGTAACATTTAAAAAATGAAATATTGGAGTAATATCAGAAAAAAAAATAATGAAATTTCAAAAATTTAGTTGATGTAGTCATAAGTTGTTATTGTATTTAACATTTACCTGGTGAGGCACTGCGGGTGTCTTTCCACGGTCACCCTGGAGAGATGTAGTGGATGAAACTTGGACACAGTCACCCTGGATAGAAATTGACACAATAAATCAATCAACAAAAGTTATGAAATTCACCTGTAACATTTAAAAAATGAAATATTGGAGTAATATCAGAAAAAAAATAATAATGAAATTTCATAAATATAGTTGTTGTAGTCATAAGTTGTTACTGTATTTAACATTTACCTGGTGAGGCACTGAAGGTGCCTTTCCACGGTCACCCTGGAGATATGTAGCAGGTGAAACACGGACAAAGTCACCCTGGACAGAAGTTGACACAATAAATCAATCAACAAAAGTTATGAAATTCACCTGTAACATTTAAAAAATGAAATATTGGAGTAATATCAGAAAAAAAAAATAATGAAATTTCAAAAATTTAGTTGTTGTAGTCATAAGTTGTTAATGTATTTAACATTTACCTGGTGAGGCACTGCGAGTGCCTTTCCACGGTCACCCTGGAGAGATGTATTGAGTGAAACTCAGACACGGTCACCCTGGACAGAAGTTGACACAATAAATCAATCAACAAAAGTTATGAAATTCAACTGTAACATTTAATAAATGAAATATTGGAGTAATATCAGAAAACAAATAATGAAATTTCAGAAATTTAGTTGTTGTAGTCATAAGTTGTTATTGTATTTAAGATTTACCTGCTGAGGCACAGTGGGTGCCTTTCCATGGTCACCCTGGAGAGATGTAGTGGGTGATTTTCTACCACAGTCACCCTAGACAGATGTTGACACAATAAATCAATCAATAAAAGTTATGAAATTCACCTGTAACATTAAGAAAATGAAATATTGCAGTAATAACAAAAAAAAAATTGAAATTTATGAAATTTAGTTGTTGTAGTCATAAGTTTTTACTGTATTTAACGTACCTGTTGAGGCGAAGTGGGTTCCTTTCCATGGTCACCCTCTCCATCTATTCGATTTAAGTTGTAATCGATCAACAAATCTTCACCTGGAACTATTGTTTTTGTTTCACATACAAATATACGATTTCCTTCGCGTGCCTCAAATATGCAATTTGGTTTCTTAGTTGTTGCCACTGGTCATGTACTATTTATAAAGCCTGCAATGTTTCCAATAGCTTTTGGCCTTCCATCAATATACATAGTTTCCCTTTTATTTTAATTGTTATCTAGTAGTTGTATATAATTTGCGGCAACTCCGTATCTCCACATACTTTGCGTATATTGGACCAACATCAACCAGTGATTGTATTTGTATAATGGTCCGACATAGTCCATCAATTCAGTTAAAGTGCCATAGCCAACCTTTATTCCATCCTGTTGGCAGCCAATCATTTTTTTTAATTTCTCTTAAAAAAAACGCTGCCTACACCCCTTGTCTCGTTAATGACAAATCATCGTCGCTTTGTGCTTCTAGACATTTGTTTCATTTTTGCGACAATTGCAATTTGGTCTCGATTTGATTTTCACAACTGTAAGTGTGAAAATACCTCTTTCATCATTTGGAATGTAGTCGTCTTTTATCGATTTCTCCAAAAGACACTTGACCATTGGTTTACCACATGACTGCTAAATATTTTCTCGAACTTATGTCCTTGAGCATACTCTTACCTTGATTGCGCATTTGGATATGTTTGATTGCTAAGCCTTTGGGCATAAAAATTTATTGGTTTTATTCTGATCTTATAAAAGTTATAATGGATTTGGTCCTATTGCTTTGATTCTTATTGCTATGGGTTTTTCATTCAGTTATTATATGAGAAATTTTGGATCATTATATTCTAAAAAACTTTGGAATGCAAACATTTCAAGCTGCGACGAATACATTGGTAAGTTAATGAAGTCAATTCAAGAAATAAGCAATGGTTTGAAGGCACATGGATTAATCATATTGGACTTTAATCGATGCTTGGTTTATTGTTTGGTAAGTTGATAATACGTTGAATGATTCATAGTTCAAAACTATGTATTGGCATCGATTAATTTTAAAAACCTTGGTGTTGAACGATTCATTGACATGATGGACGTTGGATATGGTGTTGGATTGAACTGTACACTTGGCATGAGTATAACACATGGTATTGGTTCTGCTCCGGTTGACTGGCACGTTAATATGATTACACACCTATTTGCTGGCCGATACGCATGGTATAAACAATTATGATTTAATAACACTGTACTCAGTCATTAATACAGTGCGTGGCGGTGGTAATCCCACCACCTTCGCACGCATGTAGTTAATTCCGGTCTATTCGAGCTTTGAAGATATCAAACCTATCGTTTTTCAACTCTGTGCATTGTTTCATTCAGTTTGAACCCTACCATGTACAGAGGTTATGGCTCCTGTCGTAAGGGCCGAGCCTAACGGGTGCCAAGCACTGTTGACATTTAGTGGTGCATGTAGCGACC
>ML781009.1:66818-79759 GCA_009831015.1 Picea engelmannii | reverse complement strand
AATAAACTCCTAAATGCTAAAATAATTTTTCCTGTCAGACATACTCAATGGGTATCCAATATCGTCCCAGTGCGGAAGAAAAACGGGGAAATTCGGCTTTGTGTCGATTTCCGAAACCTCAACAAAGCGTCTGATAAAGATAAATATCCTGTCCCTCCTATGGAACAGATACTTCAACAAGTATCTGGTTCCGAGAGGCTATCTTTACTAGATGGTTTCTCAGGATACAATCAAGTCTTAATGTCTCCACCAGACCAGTTGAAAACTACCTTCCGTACCCCATGGGGCACTTATGCTTATCGCAAAATGCCTTTTGGATTGATTAATGTCGGTGCTACCTTTCAGAGAGCAATGGATATTTCTTTCCGAGGCTTGATCAATCATTCTGTGGTAGTCTACCTAGATGATGTAACTGTGTACTCCAAAAACAAGGACGATCATCTAGCTCACCTACGAGCTGTTCTCCTACGATGTTGTAAATTCGGTATTTCCTTGAACCCCAAGAAATCTATCTTTGCAGTAGAAAAGGGTAAATTACTCGGATTTATTGTGTCTAGTGATGGAATGATTATTGACCCTGAGAGGACACAAGTCATTGCTAAACTCCCCCCACCTACCTCCAAAAAATCTATGCAATCCTTTCTAGGTCAAATCAATTTTGTGAGAAGATTCGTCCCCAGCTTCTCCAAAATGGTCAGACCTCTCCAGAACCTAGTAAATAAGGACACCCAATACCACTGGGGACCCACTGAAAACCAAGCTTTTAACGATATAAAGAAGGCCATAATTGATGCTCTGTCTCTCATGAGCCCTGATTTCTCTCAAGACTTTACACTCTATACTTTTGCCTCGGATCGTTCCTATGCCGCGATTCTAACTCAGAAGAACACCGAGAACAACGAAGTACCCATCTCCTTTATGAGCTCCGCTTTCAAAGGTGCTGAACTTAACTACCTAGCGGTTGATCAGCAAGCCTATGTTGTCTTCAAGGAAGTTAAGCATTTCCGATCTTATCTTTTGAAGTCAAGAACGAAGGTCATTGTTCCTTACCCTGCTGTTAGGAATTTGTTAGTGCAAAAAGAATTAGGAGAGAAAAGAGCCAACTAGGTCACCTCCTTGCAGGAATTTGACTTAGAAATCACCCCAGCCCAAATCGTGAGAGGGTAAGGGTTATGTAAATTGGTAGTTGATTCAGAAGCTGAACAACAAGAAGTTAATGATACATCACACCTAGAAAAACATGAACAGAGTATGATTTGTTGTACTCAAAATCTCATAAGTCCTTGGTATGATGATATTAGACACTATCTTCAACATGGATCAGCACCCCGTCATCTTGACCCTGCCAAAAGAAGAGCTTTGAGATTAAAGTATGCCTCCTTTCATCTGGTTAACGGTATACTGTTTCGTCAGAATTTTGATGGCATATTGATGCGTTGTCTTGAGAAAGACGAAGCAAAAAAGGTCTTGCTTGAGTTGCATGCAGGAGAAGCTGGTGGTCACTTCGGTGGCGATACTACTGCTCATAAAGTTTTAAGAGCCGCTTACTACTGACCAACAATTTTTAGAGACGCCCACGCCTTGTGCTGAAAATGTATCATTTGTCAGAAAGCGTCAGGGCGATTGCAAAAACCAGCCTTCCCGTTGCAACCCGTCACAGTCGATTCTCCTTTCCAGCAATGGGGCCTTGATATCATTGGTCCTATTAACCCTCAATCCTCACAACAACACAAGTATATTGTGACATCCACTGATTACTTTACTCGATGGACTGAAGCAGCCGCGCTAAGAACTGTTAACACAAGTCAGGTGATCGCTTTTCTTAACTCGCATATCATTACCCATTTTGGCATACCTGATTGTTTAGTATTTGATAACGCTTCATACTTTTCCTCTCTTGAAATGAGTAACTTTGCCTTAGATAAAGGAATAAAGCTTAAGTATTCCACGAGTTACTACCCCCAGGGTAACGGCTTAGCAGAGTCAACCAACAAGAACTTGATCAAGATAATCAAGAGAACCGTGGCTGAAAATCACAAGAACTGGCACAACGCACTACTTAATGCATTGTGGGCTGACAGGGTAACACCCAAAGCTGCTGTAGGTAACTCTCCCTTTTTCCTCGTTTATGGCAGAGAAGCAATTTTGCCACCTCATATTCTTGTTCCTTCGCTCCAATTATCGCAAAAAGTTAAAGAAGAAGAATGTCCCCCTTTAGAAAACCGTATCAATGCTCTGATGAAGTTAGAAGAAGTGAGAACCCAAGCCAAACGTAAATTATATCAACATCAACAATTGATTAAAATTTGGTTCGATTCTAATTCTGCTTCTGATAGAAATTTTGAAGTTGGCGATCTAGTCTTAAAGAGGGACAAACCACACGAAGGGAAGGGTGAACACACTAAATTTCAAAATTTGTGTCTTGGGCCATTTTTGATTGCTGAAAAGTTGGGTCCTAGTTCCTTTCGCTTGCAGAGTCTTGAAGGGAAGCTTGACACCTACCCGGTGAATGGCCAAGCCCTGAAAAGATACTTTGCCTGATTTCTATGTTTGTATATTATGTAAATATTTTCTTTGTTTTTATTTTTTGCTTTCATTTTCATTTTATGATTTTGATTTGATTGATCAGTTTGGTGTGTTTTGAAACATATGCATGCTTATATACTGAGCCATTCAGACATATACCATAGAAAAAATCTCATCGCTGAAAATAACTTCTGGAAGATTGTACAAACATCGGTGAATTATATTTCTGAAGAGAATATTGGAAAAGTTGTTTGAAAGAAGTTTGCTAATTTCAATCTTTAAGTGAAGTTTGTTGTGATTATCTTTACCTTTTTACGCTGTCCCTTTTTCTTAAAGGAATGACTCAAAAGGATGTCTCCCTGTCAAAGCAAGTTGTTTTAGAAATAAATCATTTCTGGAGATGAATAAGGACTCTATCACAAAATTCTGATGAGGTTTAAAAATGTGAAAAAATATCAAGATTTTTCAGCGTCACCCCGCTCAGCTATGTATAAAAGAAAAACAAAATAAAATTGTAAATAAGAGTTGTGGGAAGTGTTTGTAAACCCGTCGGGATACTGAACAGGTCCGCTGGCAGTGGGTAAATGCAAGCATGGTGCCAAGACAACTTCGTCGGGGTACTGAACAGGCCTGCTGGCAGCGAAGCAATGTCGGGTAAATGAAAATCTTAAAAAATTATGAGAAACCTCTTTAAAGTCCTTTATTCTAATCTGGAGCTTCTTGATAGGATAAAGACGTCCGAGTGGGTTAAATGGAAACCCTGTCGAGGCTATGGATGCCTGCTGGCAGCAGTGGCCATGCCAACAGTATTGAAGATTTTATCATAAAAATCATGACTTGCTGATCTTTAAGACTGTTATTGGTTTGCATCTTTTAAAACTTCACTGAAAAAGAGGATTGATAATGATGTAGTACGATTTTCTGGTTGTTCTGTCAAGACAAATTATTTTCTTTGATGTCCTGATCTGAATTCATTTTTCTTTTGACAGAGATAACTGCTTCTCCCAGCATGTCGCCATTGTTGGCAGCCAATCATTTTTTTTAATTGCTCTTAAAAAAAATGCTTCCTACACCCCTTGTCTCGTTAATGACAAATCATCGTCGCTTTGTTCTTATAGACATTTGTTTCATTTTTGCGACAATTGCAATTTGGTCTCGATTTTATTTTCACAACTGTAAGTGTGAAAATACCTCTTTCATCATTTGGACTGTAGTCGTCTTTTATCGATTTCTCCAAAAGACACTTGACCATTGGTTTACCACATGACTGCTAAAGATTTTCTCGAACTTATGTCCTTGAGCATACTCTTACGTTGATTGCGCATTTGGATATGTTTGATTGCTAAGCCTTTGGGCATAAAAATTTATTGGTTTTATTCTGATCTTATAAAAGTTATAATGGATTTGGTCCTATTTCTTTGATTCTTATTGCTATGGGTTTTTCATTCAGTTATTATATGAGAAATTTTGGATCATTATATTCTAAAAAACTTTGGAATGCAAACATTTCAAGGTGCGACGAATACATTGGTAAGTTGACGAAGTCAATTCAAGAAATAAGCAATGGTTTGAAGGCACATGGATTAATCATATTGGACTTTAATCGATGCTTGGTTTATTGTTTGGTAATTTGACAATACGTTGAATGATTCATAGTTCCAAACTATGTATTGGCATCGATTAATTTTAAAAACCTTGGTGTTGAACGATTCATTGACACGATGGACGTTGGATATGGTGTTGGATTGAACTGTACACTTGGCATGAGTATAACACATGGTATTGGTTCTGCTCTGGTTGACTGGCACGTTAATATGATTACACACCTATTTTCTGGCCGATACGCATGGTATAAATGATTTTGATTTAATAACACTGTACTCAGTCATTAATACAGTGCGTGGCGGTGGTAATCCCACCACCTTCGCACGCATGCAGTTAATTCCGGTCTATTCGAGCTTTGAAGCTATCAAACCTATCATTTTTCAACTCTATGCATTGTTTCATTTAGTTTGAACCCTACCATGTACAGAGGTTATGGCTCCTGTCGTAAGGGCTGAGCCTAATGGGTGCCAAGCACTGTTGACATTTAGTGGTACATGTAGCGACCTGGAACAATATGGGTGGCTCTCTTTCATAAGGAAGTTTGATGGCTATGACCTCACTATGGCTCAACAATTTGCATTATCGTTCGATGGCTGTCGAGCCAAAGTGGGAGATGTCCAGCTTGAAATTACTGAAGAATTTCTCAGCCTGGCAACCAGCTTGCCTACCAAGGGACAAAAATGGTCGAAAAGTTGCAAGGTAGATGATGTCCCATGGAAATTACTGTTCCAATCTCGCATAGTGAACTCATGCGACAGAGGGTTACCTGCAAAGATGTTGAAACCCCGCTGGTATGATCTCTTGTTTATTATCAAACGTTTCGTTACCTGTGAAGGAAGGTATGGGTTTATTTTCTTATTCCACTTGCGTTTATTAATGGTTTTCATGGGTTTTGAACTAAGTATGCCTCACCATATGCACCGAAGTTTGTTCAAAATGGCTAAACGATACAAGCATAGCCAGGCTGACACTAGCCTCTTTCATGTTGGGTTGATCAAAATGGTTTTAGTTTACGAATTAGGGTTACGTCATGATTCTTGGCATGATTTTCTCAGCCATAATGGTTTAAGAGAGTCTAACCCTCCATAGGTAGATAAGCCCATGGTGACCGAGAGAAAACCTACCCCTGTGCCTTATAATGTTTTATTACCCAGACCTAAGCCCGAGTCACCTACGAGTTTGCCTAAGGTTGTGCCAAGACATACCGAAGTTGCTAAAGCTACAACCCAAAAGACTAGAGGGAAGACTGGTGTTAATACTCGAGGCAAGAAAAATGCAAGATTGATCTCTCGCATGGCGAGGAATAAATCTAAGCTTCCTGCCAAAACAGAGCCTATCGTGGTTAGCGAGGACTCTGATTCAGACATTAAACGATTTCTCTCTGAAGAATATCCTTACTCCGAGGTATTGTGTACCAAACCTCCTCACGATTTCGTTAGGAACTTACCTCCTTGTCTGCGGGATAACCCTGACTTTCCTGGTATTGAGCCACTCCATTAAACCCTCGAGGAATCATCAAAACCCCCTTCTAGTCAACCTGTTGCTACACCTTGCGATCAATGTGGGTTATGGGTTGAAAGATACTACTTGGATGTACCTATGTTGCAGTGCAGGATCTACGATTTGGAAAACCAAGTGGCAACGCTCACTGGTCAGAATGCAAAGGTGCAAGCCTCCGATAAGAAGCAACGACCCACGGGTTCAGTCCTGTTCAAAAACGTCGAGTCTGCCACTGCAATTATCAATTCAAAATTGACATAATTCCCAGCAGCTATGATGGTATATTTTTCTCATTTATATTACTTTCTTTGTACATATTTCGCCTACTCTGTTACATAAAGCATGCTTCGCTGTATATAATGTTTGTTTTAGTTTTGGTTATCATTTAAAATTCGATTGGATTTGGTTTTTGATTCGATAGATCATCGAATGGATATGATTGTTCAAAATTAGCTCGATGTTCTGTTGATAATACAAGCTGTTAATATTTTAAAATAGTCTGTTGATTGGTATCCCGAATTTTGAATACAGTCAATGGTATAATTCGAATTGGTTATGATATGAGTATGATTAATAGATGGGTTAACTGTTTCAATTTCATTCAACCAAATTTCATACTTTCCTGTTTATACATAACCGAATCGCAACTAATTTGATTCTCATTGATTGCAACTTATTCGAATTGGATTCTGGTTAAGGTTACGATGTTGTTTCTATTATTAACTCTGTGAAGATTGATGTGGATTATTGCTCGGTTCATGAATCTGTAGATTTTATCATTCCTTTGTCCATTGACTACGTAAAGGTTCTTGAGTTGATATGATTTCATCCGATTACAATGGAGGCTGTTTACGCATTGTGATTTTAATTAAAGGTTATCAATTCGTTATTATAACTAGTCGATGACAGTTATGACCATATCCATGAACTGTTGGAAATTCAGCATATGACTAGATTTTATGGATAGAGTTATGCCTGTTTTATCGTGACCATTTTTGGATATTGATTAAAGGATTTGGATCCTATTCAAACCGATAATGATTGTTTTGTATCTCATACGATTTGATTTACCATTGATTGCATCCATGGAACAGTCTTGTTAAGATTTGATTTGATTTTATAACGATTGGGAAAATAGAGTATTCCCACTCTGTCCCGATTGTATTCTGTTCGATTTGGTTTGATTGAAAGGATTATTTTTATTAAATCATTAGTAATTTGTAATGATTGGATTCGATTTGATTTTGATTGTATATCTGGTCCTATTTACTATTCTAGACCAGCTACAGAATCAAAAGATTCTGTAGCTAAGTCTATAGAGTCATTTTTTCTATTGTTTTCTCAATAAAATACTCCTCTAACTTGATCTTTATGTCTATTACAGGAAAATTTGAATTGTTAGTGGATGTGAGGAGCAGTTGGAAGATATCTTGAATATTTCACTTGCATTTTTAGTTACTTAGTTTAAGAGATTTTTGGGATTATTCCTAGATTGTGTAAACTGTTTGCTATTATTCACAAGGATGTTTTACCTTGTGAGAAACTTATATAAACCTATGGTTTTGTAATATTGAAGGATCATCAATTGTGGAAGAACAAAGGATATGTAATTCTGATTCAAACTGGAGCAGAATTGATGTGTTTTCATAGCTTTTTCTTTTCAATATATCGACACTTTGTCCCAAGTTTTGTATATCATTCTGTCTATGGTTTAGTATTACTTTGTTATCTAAATCAAATACAAGTGATATAATTTCTTACTGTTATACATATCTTGTTCCTTCCAAAGAGATAAAGAACATAACAGTTGTCGATTCATTTTATGAATGATAGCTTTGTCTTCTTCGTAGGCTGAATTGTTATATAAGTTTGCTGCAGAATAGGTTTCCCTTACTGCAGAGATTTATCATTAGAAAACTGTTATGATTTCTTTTATGTCTTTTTTGTCCTATAACATACTTCAAGAAGCAGCATAGCCGATCCTTTGCGATAAGCTTAAGGGATAAATGGTGTGAATTTCTTCCTCCAACCAGCTTAAGAAGTCATCATACACAGGGCAGACTTGGAGCGTTTCCAGGTCAATTAGTTAGATATTTATTGCTTTGATTAAGTAGTATAATATAAATGATAGTTTAGTTAGATTTATATTACATTGTTTTATTTCAGTAATATATATTAGATTGTCTAATTTCATTTAGCTTTCTTTCTGTTTCATAAATACAAAAAAATCAAAAGAGACCCTTGGCTGTCTCAGGGCAGCGAACACATGAGTTTTGCAGGTTTTAACTAAATCTGTAGTTTGTCCATATTGTATATTTGTGAATAAGGAATATCATAGTTGATAACTAGGTAGTTGATTTGAGTTATTATAATCATAGTTAGTATCTTGTATATATAAGTAGTTAGTAATTTATGGTTAGATTAGTGTAGTTAGTTTAAGTTTGCTTTATTAGTTTCTAGTTTCCTTTATTTTAGTTTAGTTTCTTTTAATAGTTTAGTTCTTTGTTTTTGTTTTATTAGTTTCTAGTTTCCTGTATATTTCTTAGCTCAAATCATTTCTCTTTGGTTTCCGTACGAGACCTTAGGGTGGCCAACGGAGCCGTTAAACTCGTCAGGGTGGTCCATTCCAAACAGCTTGGGTTATTAGACAACCCCGGACCGGTTCCATTCTCCCAGTTGATGGACGGTCAATTTCGCCCGTCAACACATCCATGGAAAATAACCCCAATCCATGTAAGAACGAAGGAGAAATGCGAGACATCCTCCCACCGATGAAGAAATCTATGTCCACTTCAGGTAGCTCCTTAGGTTCCCATCATTGCACTAGATGTTTATACCTCAAGGGAAACTCAATGTCACCTATGCTCTCAACATCATAATTACACGACCCTCTGTTGGCAATAAAAAGTTTCATGTGGGCACAAAATCTTTTCCTTACATTTTCCAGCCTAGTTGATCTAGAACCGGTAGATCTAGTACAACACATCCCACTTTCAACCTCTCTTACTATATCTTGATCATCACTCAAGGAAGATAGATCTAACAGATACCTATTTGGTGGTAACTACACTCATTATAACAAGAAGATAAGTTATCGTGCCAATATACGTTTTCGATACAAACACAGTTGCATATAGTTGCATTTAGTTGCATAAAGTTGAAATTGCCACACCTATCCATCATATAGTTGCATAAAGTTGAAATTGTCACACCTAGTTGCATATAGTTGCAATATAGTTGCATAAGTTTCATAAGTTGCATAAAGTTGCATAAAGTTGTGTAAAGTTGCATAAGTTCCATAAAGTTTCATAAGTTGCATAAGTTGCATGTTGCATAGTTGCATATAGTTGCATACGAAATTGTTGCAATATAGTTGCATATGGTTGCAATATAGTTGCATAAGTTGAAATATAGTTGCATATAGTTGCATTTGACCACTCACCAATATTTGAGAATATAGTTGCAATATAGTTGCATAAGTTGCAATATAGTTGCAATATAGTTGCATTTGGAACCATTGGTACATTTTCATAATAAGAATAGGTCTCATGGTGTGTACCATCACTAGAGAGGAAAAAAAGGGCCTAAGGTACTAAACATATTTTATTTGGCTCATTGGACATTAACAAGGCCTCAAACCACCACATTTATCATATTTAATAGACTATGGTGCTTGGGTGGGATATGGGTGTCATTAACAATTTTTTCACACCATGTATGGAACTTAGGTCTTGTCCATGTTCAGGGAAAGAACATAAGGTTTTTTGGTCCTATTTGCATATAGTTGCATATAGGTTTTTAGGGAAAGAACATAAGGCATGTTCCATAGTTGCATATAGTTGCATACGAAATTGTTGCAATATAGTTCCATATAGTTGCAATATAGTTGCATAAGTTGCATATAGTTGCAATATAGTTGCATATAGGTTTTTAGGGAAAGAACATAAGGCATGTTGCATAGTTGCATATAGTTGCATACAAAATTGTTGCAATATAGTTCCATAAGTTGCATATAGTTGCAATATAGTTGCATAAGTTGCATATAGTTGCATAAGATGCAATATAGTTGCATAAGATGCAATATAGTTTCATAAGATGCAATATAGTTTCATATAGTTGCATAAGATGCAATATAGTTGCATAAGATGCAATATAGTTGCATAAGATGCAATATAGTTTCATAAGATGCAATATAGTTTCATATAGTTGCATAAGATGAAATATAGTTGCATAAGATGCAATATAGTTTCATATAGTTGCATAAGATGCAATATAGTTGCATATAGTTTCATAAGATGAAATATAGTTGCATTTGACCACTCACCAATATTTGAGAATATAATTGCAATATAGTTGCATTTGGAACCATTGGTACATTTTCATAATAAGAATAGGTCTCAAGGTGTGTACCATGACTAGAGAGGAAAAAAAGGGCCTTAGGTCCTAAACATATTTTCTTTGGCTCATTGGACATTAACAAGGCCTCAAACCACCACATTTATCCTATTTAATAGACTATGGTGCTTGGGTGGGATATGGGTGTCATTCACAATTTTTTCACACCATGTATGGAACTTAGGTCTTGTCCATGGTCAGGGAAAAAACATAAGGTTTTTAGGTGATCCTATTTGCATATAGTTGCATATAGTTGCATATAGTTTTTTAGGGAAAGAACATAAGGCATGTTGCATAGTTGCATATAGTCGCATAGTTGCATATAGTTGCATACGAAATTGTTGCAATATAGTTGCATAAGTTGCAATATAGTTGCATAAGTTGCAATATAGTTGCATAAGTTGCATATACTTTCATATAGTTTCATAAGATGCAATATAGTTGCATAAGATGCAATATAGTTGCATTTGACCGCTCACCAATATTTGAGAATATAGTTGCAATATAGTTGCATAAGTTGCAATGTAGTTGCAATATAGTTGCATTTGGAACCATTGGTATGTTTTCATAATAAGAATAGATCTCAAGGTGTGTAGAATGACTAGAGAGGAAAAAAGGGGCCTTAGGTCCTAAACATATTTTCCTTGGCTCATTGGCCATTAACAAGGCCTCAAACCACCACATATATCCTATTTACTAGACTATGGTGCTTGGGTGGATTAAGCTTCATGTGCTTAATGACCAAGATCAAGGCCTCCAATTAGGAATATGTGCAACATTGGTATGTTTTAAATAATAATAATGGCTATTAGGACACCATATGGGCACCATTCACAGGTTTTATGCATCATATTTAGCTCTCAAGTCCTCTAAGAAGGAACTTAGAACCATTAGGAGGATATAGTTGCATTCATAAGTTGCATTAGGAGGATATAGGTCACACATTCATAAGTTGCATATAGTTGCATATAGTTGCATAAGTCGCATATACTAGTTTCATAGTTGCATAAGTTGCATATAATTTCATAGTTGCATAAGTTGCATTGTTGCATAAAGTTGCATGTTGCATAAAGTTGCATAAGTTGCATTGTTGCATAAAGTTGCATGTTGTGTAAAGTTGCATAAAGTTTCGTAAAGTTGTGTAAGTTGCATTGTTGCATAAAGTTTCATGTTGCGTAAAGTTGCATAAAGTTGTGTAAAGTTGCATAAGTTGCATTAATGTTGCATAAAGTTGCGTGTTGCACAAAGGTGTGTAAATTTGCATAAGTTCCATAAAGTTTCCCTAAATAAATCTTCTTGATCTTAATTTATTCAAGACCGAGGCTGGACCAACCCCTAATATGTTGTTGCATCAACTTACTGAGATAAGAAGGAATGAGAATGAAACTGTCAGAGAGTTTAACTCTAGATTTGAGAAGTTGCTTCAATCAATTCCTAGCAATATTTTCCCCGAAAGAGATCATCTTATTTTCATGTATACCATAAAGGGAATTGGATCCAAAGAAATATAATGGAGAATATAGTATTTTCAAGATATGTGTGTGTGTGTGCATGCACACCCGTTGCACTATGGTTTAGAGGCAATTCAAAGCAGTTGCCATAACGATGACCCAAGTTCAATTCATGGTGAGCTCCCTCCACACCTAGATGCTTGTTACCTCTTTGTTGTAGCAACATATAGCCACAATTATGTTAGAAACCTAACCACCCTTGATTTAGAGGGTGTTGTATTATCATGAAAACCTCTCCTTGATAATAAATAACGATGGAGAACCCACATTGCTACCATGCAATATATTGGAGAACATAGAAGCCCTAAGGGTTAGTCCTAAGTTGCATATTAGAGTTATTTCTGCCACTCTAGTTAGAAAACCCATAAAGGGAATATGATACAAAGAAATATAATGAATAATATAGTATTTGCAATATATGTGTGTGTGTGTGCATGCACACCCGTCGCACTATGGTCTAGAGGCAATTCAAAGCAGTTGCCATAATGATGACCCGAGTTGAATCCATGGTGAGCTCCCTCCACACCTAGATTCCTGTTGCCTCTTTGTTGTAGCAACATATAGCCACAATTATGTTAGAAACCTAACCACCCTTGATGTAGAGGGTGTTGTCTTATCATGAAAACCTCTCCTTGATAACAAATAACAGTGGAGAACCCACATTTCTACCATGCAATATATTGGAGAACATAGAATCCCTAAGGGTTATCTCAAGCATTCATGAGCCAAACATGAGATCTCTCCCCCAAAGTTGGGGAGGTCACGAGTTCAACTCTCTTTATCCCCTCAGGGTTAGGCTCAATAATCAAGGCCAACGATTTACCTCCTCTGCCAACCATGGATCATAGAACATAGAAGACAAGAAATGGAATTATATTCAAACATGTCATGGATGTACCCCATTTCCCATCCCAACACCAATAAGTATGAGTTTTAGGGATACTTAAATTTAAAAAAAAGTCTTTAAGAATAAGCTCATGGATTATTTATTTGATAATCTTGTTAGTATTAACTAGGGATAACTTTCACTTAATATTGTCCCACACAAGTAGCCTCTTTTCCTTCCATGACTCAAATCACCCACTTTGCACACAACACTTGGGTTCGAACCCTAGTTCTAATAATTCCCATTCCCCTTAAATCTCTAGATGTAAAACATAAAAACAAACTATCTCAGTGAAAGCCTAGGATGTTGGGGAGTATTGGTTGGTTGAGGAGGTGGCATTAGTGCTTTTTGTTGAGAATTTGGTTCCTAGTTTTTGTGACATTTCCAAGGTTTCTATTGAGTAAACCATTATATTTGTTGGGGTTTCTATTGATATTGAGTAAACTTGAATATTTCCATTAATGTTGGGGTGGAAATGGGTTTTTCCAATGTCGAGAATACTAATTTTTCAAGGGATT
>ML781009.1:37850-50137 GCA_009831015.1 Picea engelmannii | reverse complement strand
GTGTTCATTAGTTGCATTTTACATGAGTACCTAAAATGACCTAGTAGTCGGGCCTCATTTTTTACTCCATAGTGATGTTCAGGGGTGTTGGAGAAATTTCTATTTTCGGCACACCAGTTCAATGGGAGTAACACTAGTTCAGTAGGAGTTAACTGCCTAGTTCTATTTTAGACTTTCTAATATTAGACCATCACTATCATGCATTCATTCCTAATTATAGGATGTCATTCCCTATATGAGTGAAGATCACTCACTCATTGATAAGATCATAATATGCATTGATTCTCATTCTTCATTATATATCTCTCTTCCTTTTCTTGATAAGCTTTGTTTCTTTATGCTTTAGCTAGATATCATGTGCAGGTTTTCATGAAACACTAACAGATCCCAAGTCAACACATATGAAACTAAAATTTTCTCTTGAATACCCCCAATCATTCTCCCTTCATTAGTAACTAGGGTGCCAACACTCATGGCCACCCAACTTCTCTTTTCTTTAACACCTCTACAATTAAAGTAGAGTATTGGAACGTCCTCCTTCCTTAATGGGCAATTTATATTTTTCCCTCCTATGCAATATGTGTTTCCTCAATGCATTCCATGCGATGTTCTAACTATGAGCACCTTTATTCCCAATCTCCCTAGATTGGTCATGGTACCCATGGTACTCCTTACTCATGCATTTTCTTGCAAGGATTGTAACTCATCCTTGACTAGCATAGAATTCCTCTCTCTATTGTTCAGATTCTTCTTTCCTAAATCTTACCCTGCTTGGGTAGCAATGGCATACAACAACCACTCAAATTATTTGCATATCATTAAGATAATGAAATATTTTCAAAATGGATTCTTACCAAATCCCTTCATACCTTATGTCACATAGGTATGAACAATTTTATACCTGCTCTGGCTGCTAGCACCCTTTTTCTGATTTTTTTCTCATTAGTAGTGCTCCATGGGACTATGAAAGTCCCTTAAAAAATATTTCAACATCATCCTTCTCATATTCATCCTCTTCTTGAGGTTGTCCATCATTGGCAACTGTCTTTCTCAACAGCTCCAATTTCTTTCCACACATGACATACATCACAAATATATTAGTTGTCATGTAAAATAAAAAATGAATGTATCATAGAATTCAAATCACTATAATATTTTCAGATACATCCTAACATATATTCATGCACTTCATCACATTATCCTTAATGTTTTTAATGAGTGCAACCCAGACAATTCTCAATTATATCTACAGTCATACAACCATCATCACTATGGTGTCAAAACATTTACTTTCGTCAACACACTAGTTCCTCATCCTAGAGAAAACATAATATACAACAAGAAGGAGTTAAGGGCTCTTCCCCTTTTCCAACTCCTTCTACACAGCCTGGGATTTTTAGTCCAGTTGAGTTACTCCAAGGCCTCACCACCTTTACCTAATATGCCTCAACCAATCCTATTCATTCAAACTTACTTATTTATCTATTTTCCTTTTTCCAGATGTACTTGTTTCCACAATTGTTCTCTTAAGGCTTACAAATCTATTAAACAATTTAGATTTTTCAAGATGAGAAAATTATTCCCCCTTTTCCCTTCTTTGCTTATGCAATCTACTCCCTGTTGGATTTTTCCTGCTCTTTTCCTTGAGAATACTTGGTTAGGCTCACCCTAACCCATTGGATACATCAACATGCTCCAATAGAAAACATTTTTTTCATAATGAATCATGAACCTGTGCATTATGCACATTACTATTCAGTTATCAGAATGGTCAACATTCATTTGTTAGCCTTCCATTCATACATCTTGTTTTAGAATGTAATCCAGGATATATATACTTGCAGCCCACTGCCCAATTTTCAACAATCATTAAGGTTGTGACTCTTTTCTCCTAATAGAGTCTTTACACAGTTCCTTCACAGGGAACTCCTTCGATATGCAAATACCTTATTGCATATCCATCACAATATTTGATGGCCTCAAACTTGAGTTAGCTTCAACTTTACCACTTTAGTTGTTTACCAAATATTCCATAAGGAATATAAACATGCATTCCTATTATGTATTCCAAATACACATTAAAAGCATGTCCTTTATGTTTTCATCTTGCTTTCAGACTATTCTTCCATTCACTTAATCACATGTTTTAGCATGTTGTGTGTGTGCCTACCATAAACACCCTTTACAGTTTCATTTCCATATCGATTGAAAATTATTTAGTTCTTGATTGTTCACAATCATTTACAGGTGGTCCTCAAAATCGTATTCTTGTTGTCTTTTATCATGACAATAGAGCATCCTTTCTCATTTACTCTTTCATCTATTTATACTAGCTTCTCCTGAGGGAATGGAACACATTCCCCTCAAGCTATCATTCAAAACAAAACTTTCATGACTCTTTAGAATAGATTCAGCCATGCATCCATGGTATTCATTCAATCTTGGCAAGTGCAATTCTTGCCTTACATTTTACTCATCGAGGAAGTCACATCGTGCCTTTAGTATACACATTCACATACATCATACATGTGCATCACTTGCACATATAATATCATTCATATTTATTTGGTCTTAATATCATTCTTCATATCAAGAAACCTCACAATGAATTATATCCATGCACTCAAGCATATACAACATAGCCAAACATTCATCATGCAAGCTCATTGCTTGCACTTTTTCCATGTCATTCATACACATGGACATATCAGAATTCCAGATCCTTCTCCCAAGGATATTGCTACCATTCTTATGAAAATTATCATAGAGATACTCAACACTAATCTTCCCTCTCTATTGAGAGCTTGCAGTCATTCACATGATATCCATATGAAAGTTTAACAAACATAATCATAACTATGTTTTCCTTTCTACACAATAACAAATAGCAAGAAAACACTCTTGCCTCAACTTCTATAAAGTTATTCAACAATCCAAAAATACCATATGGCCAATTCCAATAGTTCCCAAGGAAACAAGACATCTGATCAAGCTTCTTTTTTCATGCCTCAAACCATTACACCCGTAATTCTTCATTTTGTTCAGCAACAACTAGGAAAAGAGGTTATTGTCCTCCTCTCACAGGAATTCTGGAAGATTAGTTTTCTATCTACCAAGCAAGGGAGGTTGTTGTTATTTCTCACTCAATCACTCCATGTTTCTACATATCCATTTATCATCTTGATTAGAAAAAATATTTCCAACAATTATTGTACCCAGAAAAAAAATATGTTTCTCAGTTCCCTTCAAAACCAAAGAGTTGCACCTGTAATCCCTCTTCATAAAATGGTCACCAGACCCATTCCTCTTGCATATTTATGCATAGACCTACCCTGATTTAAGATGGATTTACACTGATTTAGCACAACCACGAGATTTTGAACTTGGTCATGTCATTTCACTTCTTCCATGAGGTTCATTCTCAATCCATATGACTTATTTTACTTTATAAGGAGGGATTACCCCGGTAGGAAGTTTTCAGTTATGACAGTTCAAGTAGGTTGATATCACCTACTTCGATAAGGCCTATAGGCATGGAGGATTGTACTCCCAATTCCAAATCCGTCATTTAACTTATGCAAATTCTCATAGATCTTCTCTCTATCACAGCCTCTGTGTGGTTTATCAGATGCTCCCTCAGTATCAAGCTCATGACCTTCTTCTCAGGTCAAGTTTTATGGGTTCTCTCTAGTAACAAGAACAACTTGTTCTTTCCTTTATTCCTCTTATCATATCCAGGTCGCACACCCCCTGTGGGCATGGTATCCTTCTCATTTTTCTTTGTGTGTATTCTTGCATGCCTTTTTCCTCCCAAGGAAGGTTCTGGACCTGTCCTATTCCTTCAGTCAGAAGGAACTCAAGTCAATATGGGCCTACAGGAAACCACACTCTGTGGTACTTCGGGATGACAATTTTTTGTCACCTCAGTCAGACCCTCCATGATCCCATTCATTGGGGTAGTTGATTGTTCAACCACCAGTCCTTTTCTCATTAACTGACTTTTCCTTGGGATTAGGATGAGGCTTATTATTGCAGCAAAGACAATTTGGGTCATTTTGACATAATGAACCCTCTCTACAGTTTCCTCACTCTTTCTTGTAGTGATATCATGGCTAGTATTTCGAAGTTTCACCCCCACAGCCAATTGTTGGCAATATAAACAATAATACATTTACAGTGTTCACATGCCATAGCATCGTAATCATAAATAATGATTAATTACAAGCTGGGGAAAATTGGGGTATTAAAATCCTCTCCCCCTTCAAAGGAACATTTTCCTCGATGTTCTTTCTCAGTAACACATGTCATTCCTTTGTCATTCAGCTGCTTCAGAAATCTTAATCCTCTTTCTTGGTCAGATCCCTTCCATACCCTTGGCCTTCGTCACCTGTTTTCAATAATTTTGGACAACAAGTATGTTAATCACAATTTCATGCGAAAACATCCTACTATTGTTCAAAATTCAAGAGGAAAAATTTCATAATCTAGCACAATACTTGTTTTTATAGTTCATGGATTTGCATCCATGTGGTTTTCTTATTATCTTGGCTCGCTATTTTTACTTGGCATACCCATTGTGTGCATGATCCCAATCAATAATTTATAAGAATTATCAAAGTCTCCTCTTCCTTGCTATCACTCACCCTCCAAGTCTAGGCTCAGGCATCCCCTTCTCTACTATACAGTTCCTTGGGTGATCCATCTTGCCTTACCAAGGCTTTCTCGCACAAGAAGATTTCTAGAGACTTCATTGAGCCTTACACTCGAGGCGTCTGTCTGACCTGGTCTACCGAGGCATCCCTCCGGCTTGTGTTACAACAACACAACATATTCTAGGGCGATCATGGCTTACCACATAATTCTCATGTCATCACAGTAGCATTTTTCAATCTTTCTAGATTGACATCCATTCTTTGTCCCTCCAGGACAAAATTTCATCTCACATGTGTCACATGCATACAGTAACTGTGAGATGTTATCATCAATTCCAATTCATAATTTTACTGCAAATCTGTCACTCACAGATTTTTCAAATCCCACATTTTGTTTTTTAGATTTGTTCCACACAGGAACCAAATTCACAAGTATGGGATTTTTCTTCCCATAACAGTCTGGCTTAGTAGTTAATTGGTCTTCCTTATGGGATTACAACACTACCATATCCAAGACCCTTTCTTCCTATCATTTCAACATTCCTCAGCCAAACAAATTGTTAGTTTTCATGCACATTATATTTTCAAAACTATGCATACTAACAGTCCAAGTCATTTTCATCTATTCAAGGGTACAAGGAAAAAGGAAATATCATTATTTACGTATGCATCCTTTCAACACACTGAATTTTCCCAATGCAATTTCAAATATGAAATGACTTTAATCCATGTGTCAATATTCATGGTGTCATTCATACCCATTGTTCCCTTACATTGGGTTTAAGTTTTCCACACTTATGGAAAGAACCTTTTCATGGTGTGTTGGATATCATCCAACCTCTTCACCATAACGTTTAATCATTCTCATTCATTATTCCAGCAGGATTGTACTTCTTGCTACAGGATGATCACAATCCCAAATCAACACATATGAAACTAAATTTTTCTCTTGAATACCCCCAATCATTCTCCCTTCATTAGTAACTAGGGTGCCAACACTCATAGCCACCCAACTTCTCTTTCATTTAACACCTCTACAATTAAAGTAGAGTATTGGAACATCCTCCTTCCTTAATGGGAAATCTATATTTTTTCCTCGTATGCAATATGTGTTTCCTCAATTCATTCCATGCGATGTGCTAACTATGATCACATTTATTCCCAATATCCCTAGATTGGTCATGGTACCCATGGTACTCCTTACTCATGAATTTTCTTGCAAGGATTATAACTCATCCTTGACTAGCATAGAATTCCTCTCTCTATTGTTTAGATTCTTCTTTCATGAATATTACCCTGCTTGGGTAGCAATGGCATACAACAACCACTCAATTTATTTTCATATCATTAAGATAATGAAATATTTTTAGAATGGATTCTGACCAAATCCCTTCATACCTTATGCCACATAGGTATCAACATTTTTATACCTACTCTGGCTGCTAGCACCCTTTTTTGATTTTTTTCTCACTAGTAGTGATTTATGGGGCTATGAAAGTCCCTTCAAAAATCTTTCAACATCAGCCTTCTCATAGTCATCCTCTGCTTCAGGTTGTCCATCACTGGCAACTTTCTTTCTCAACAGATCCAATTTCTTTCCACACATGACATAAATCACAGATATATTAGTCATCATGTAAAATAAAAATGAATGTATCATAGCATTCGAATCAATAAAATATTTTCAGATACGTCCTAACATATCTTCATGCACTTCATCACATTATCCTTAATGTTTTTCATGAGTGCAACCCATAAAATTCTCAATTATCTACAATCATACAACCATCATCACTATGGTGTCAAAACATTTACTTTCATTAGCACACTAGTTCCTCATCCCAGAGAAAACACAATATACAACAAGGAGTTAAGGGCTCTTCCCCTTTTCCAACTCCTTCTACACAGTGTCGTACTTTCAGTCCAGCTGAGTTACTCCAAGGCTCACCTCCTTTACTTAATATGCCTCAACCAAGCCTATTCATTCAAACTTACTTATTTATTTATTTTGCTTTTTCCAGATGTACTTGTTTCCATTATTGTTCTCTTAAGGCTTACAATTCTGTTAAACAATTCAAAGTTTTCAAGGTGATAAAAGTATTCCCCCTTTTCCCTTCTTTTCTTATGCAATCTACTCCATGTTGGGATTTCCAGGCTCTTTTCCTTGAGCATCATTGGTTAGGCTAACCCTAACCCATTGGATACATCAACATGCTCCAATAGAAAACCTTTTTTTCATAATGAATCATGAACTTGTGCATTCTGCACAAAATTAATATTCAGTTATTAGAATTGTCAACATTTATTTGTTAGCCTTCCATTCATACATTTTGTTTTAGAATGTAATCCGGGATATATATATATATATATATATATATATATATATATATATATATATATATATATATATAAATTTTTTTGTAGCCCACCACCCAATTTTCAACAATCATTAAGGTTGTGACTTTGTTCTCCTGATGGAGTCTTTACACAGTTCCTTCATAGAGAAGTCCTTCAACATGCAACTTCCTTATTGCATATCCATCACAAACTTTGATGCCCTTAACATTGAGTTAGCTTCGGCTTTATCACTTTAGTTGTTTAGCAAATATTCCATAAGGAATACAAACATGCATTCCTATGATGTATTCCAAATACACATTAAGAACATGTCATTTATGTTTTCATCTTTCTTTCAGACTCGTCTTCCATTCACTTAATCACATGCTTTAGCATGTTGTGTGTGTGCCCACCATAAACACCATTTACAATTTCATTTCCATATCGATTGAAAATTATTTAGGTCCTGATTGTTCACAATTATTTACAGGTGGTCGTCAAAATTGTATTCTTGTTGTCTTTTATCATGACAATAGAGCATCCTTGCTCATTTACTCTTTCATATATTTATACTAGATTTTCATGAGGGAATGGAACACATTCCCCTCAAGATATCATTCAAAAAAAACTTTCATGACTCTTTAGAATAGATTCAGCCATGCATCCATGGTATTCATTCAATCTTGTCAAGTGCAATTCTTGCCTTACGTTTCACTCATCCAGGCAGTCACATCGTACCTTTAGTTTACACATTTGCATACATCATACATGTGCATCACTTGCACATATAATATCATTCATATATATTTGGTATTAATATCATTCTTCATATCAAGAAACCTCACAATGCATTATATCCATGCACTCAAGCATATACAACATAGCCAAATATTCATCATCCAAGCTCATTGCTTTCACTTTTTCCATGTCATTCATACACATGTACATATCGGACTTCCAGATCCTTCTCCCAAGGATCTTGCTACCATTCTTATGAAAAGTCTCATAGAGACAGTCAACACTAAGCTTCCCTTTCTATTGATAGCTTGCATTCATTCACATGATATCGATGTGGAAGTTTAACAAAAATAGTCATAACTATGTTTTCCTTTCTACACAATAACAACTAACAAGAAAACACTCTTGCCTCAACTTCTATAAAGTTATTCAACAATCCAAAAATACCATCTGGCCAATTCCAACAGTTCCCAAGGAAACAAGACATCTTATCAAGCTTCATTTTTCATGCCTCAAACCATTACACCCATAATTATTCCTTATGATCAACAACAACTAGGAACAGAGGTTTCTCTCCTCCTCCCACGGGAATTCTGGCAGATTAGTTTTCTATCTACCAAGCAAGGGATGTTGTTTTTATTTCTCACTCAATCACTCCATGTTTCTATGTCTCTATTTATCAACTTGATTATAAAAATGCTTCCCAACAATTCTTGTACCCAGAAACAAAATATGTTTCTCAGTTCCCTTCAAAACCAAATAGTTGCACCTACAATCCTTCTTCAGAAAATGGTCACCAGAACCATTGCTCTTTCATTTTCATGCATAGACCTATCCTTAGTTAAGATGGATTTAAACTTATTTAGCACAACCATGATATTTTTAACTTTCTCATGTAATTTCACTTCTTCCATGAGGTTCATTCTCAATCCATATGACTTATTTTACTTTATAAGGAGGGATTACCCCAGTAAGAAGTTTTCATTTATGATAGGTCGAGTAGGTTTATCTCACCTACTTCCATAAGGCCTCTAGGCATGGGGGATTATACTCCCAATGCCAAATTTGTCATTTAATCAACACTTCTAACTAATAGAGGCTTCATAAGCCCACTTTTTAGGCAATTACTTCCACTTATTCAATCCATTCTCACTCTGGACTCCAATATTCCTTAAAACAGGTTTACTCCATTTGCATCTAAGTTCTAGTATTAATACCCCTCAACATAATCCCACTTTTGTAGGATTGGCTATTATTTCCCAAAATAAATGATAGGCTTATTCTGACACAATTTAGCATGATTCAATCTTGTTGGGTAAAATCCCAACTAAATTTTAATCTACATCCTTCTCCTCAAGGAATTTATGCAAATAATTTTCGTACAATAGTGATACTCTCAATAGGATCATCTTAGCCTTGGAAAACTAGTCTTATGACTTTCCTCTGACCCATCCAGACCTATGTATGAATCATGCTCTGCTAGATAGGGTAGGGTAGGGTGGCCTCTCCCTTAAAGTTTTCTATGAAAGAAAATCACTTGACTCTTTCGTGAGCCCAAGCAGGCCAAGTGTTGTTGCCCGCTTTTATACCACTCTGTAACACACCCAAACGCTAAGTATATTTTTAAGGGATGGGTATAAAATTTTCCTCGATTTTGTAGCTTCCTGAATCCCTTGGATAAGGGAACCATTTCCTTCTTCTCTCCAAGATCTTTCCAACGACTATAAACTCATCCAGATCTAAGTTTTGGTTCGCGATTTATGGCCTCCCAAAGTTCTTGAGGTGTCATTGGCCAATGGCCACCCCATTCACCACATGGAATCAACGTGGCTTCACTTTCCTCGTACCATCCAACATGACACTGTTGCGGCCCCAATTCACATATTTTTGAAATGACATGGTCATGGAGGAAGGGTTTATAGGGGAAAGTCTTTGTCGAGTCTTTGTGGGATTATTTACTCCTAGAACCTTGGTGCTTCTTGTTTTCCCTTTTTCCTTACCATCTAATTGGCATTGGAACCTAGTCCTCCGTACTTCAACCTTTCCATGTTCTTTTGTAAAATTCTAAAGCTTCCCGGAGACCCGAAGTCCTGAAGCCTCTCTCTACTCTAGAATCTATGGTGGATCTCTATCCACCTTTGTATCCAACGATTAAGATATACTTGAACTTAACAAATCGCTTGAACTTGACTAGAGGGGTGGGGTCCCACACCTCGCTCATGTTCAATCCCATGATGCCACATGGAGCTATCCAGACACGCCACATCACCATGATGCATGCGGACCCATCCTATCAAAGATCGACACTACAACAGAGGAAACTTCGGTGCTTCAGTGCTTCAACGCTTCAACCACTTTACTCTATTTGAAAATTCTCCAGAGTTTCAAACCCCAGAATCCTGCCACATGGCTCCGACCCTTCGACCCATTTTGGACCTTATGTCGTAACACTCCAAACACCCAGAGTTACGAAGTCTAAAAATTTTGGAGAGGGTCCCTCTTGCGTACTTGGTGTCCTTCATGGGTGTCCCTACTACCATCTTCCACCTAGAATATACATGGAGATGATGCCACCTTGACACATGGTACCTATCTCTCCATCCCTATACCATATACGATGATTCAGCAGGACATGTGGCTTAGCCACATGCTGGCATGCAATGTCTTTGTCACACAATTAAACTTCACTGTGTAATTTGTCTATGTCATCTACTGACATCACTCTGGAATTAAGGGAAACTCCGCACCTTACTTCCTAAATCACCTGAAGTGGGGTTTAGCCAGAGAGTCGAATAATCTTCGGACAACCCATAATCTTCCTTGGTTTGATCCAATGGCTGACGGGCATTCACAGCTCTGCGATCCACGCAATCCTAGGTCTTTTAGTCCTGGGGATAACCGGTTGGGAGGTTCACAAGGAATAATGATCGCTTGTTGTTAGTCACACCTTCCCTTACTCTATCCTTCCACTAACACTCAATCTAATGGTTAAGAAGGATCTCAAAGTGTAACATCCCGCTCTGGCGCACTGAGAAAACTTATTATTTGAGGATACTTGCTTGTAAGTGATCTGGAATTTTATGATGTCAGACCATTATTACTTGATTATGATGCGATTGATAGATGACATGATGGGTTACTATTTGATTAGAGAGGTGCTATTGACTCAGTTTTATTGAGTGTGTAGGTTTTTTGAGCTTGAGGATGCAGAGGCATCGGTAGAACCCCCTTGGACTCCGGACTGAGTCAGGGAGTGTGATTTTGGGTTGATATATTTACTGTGATGTTTCATTTGATTTGATGATTTGATGTTGACATTTATGACATGATTGTTGATGATGCAGGCTGACGATATCTTGCCGACCAGACTCACATATGGAGTAAAGGGGCCACACACGATTTCCAGAGAGGTTGAGGGAGAGGGGTGGACAACAGCCCTGCCACCGCCTACTAGCACTCCCGACGTGGCTCGAACTGTAGGTTAACGATTACCTAGTTCGAGAGGATCCACGATGTATTGAGGGCAGACTGCGATAGTCACTCACGATGATTCTAAGGGGCGCACAATAAGGCGGGGGCCTTATTCCTTAGAACCCTTAGTCTCCCACAAGTTCACCTGGCAGAGTGTTGACTCCAGGGGTTATAGATGTCTACCAATCAGTCTAGTTGGCGAGTGGCACCCTTGGAGCACGTGGTGAATATTGAAGGGCATGTCAGACAAAAGAAACACAAGAAGCGAGTGGCACCCTTGGAGCACGTGGTGCATCCTGAAGGGCACGTCGCGCAATGGAAATGAACGAGGCGAGTGGCACCCTTGGAGCACGTGGTGCATCCTGAAGGGCACGTCGCATTGATGTGGATGAAGGAAAGAAACCTAAACATCCCTAAGACATTAACACCTTAATGAATCCTTAAACAATTCCCCTAACCAAGTTTTGCCAGTTCAGAATCTAAGTACTAAGTCTAAAACTTTTAGGGTAAAGTTTTAGTCTAACCTTAAGAACAGACCCTGGAATAAAAATAACAAATTAAACAAAAACCCACCTAAGTAATAGTTGGGTCTTCAGAAAATTCTTGGGGCGATGGCGAGGGTAAGATTTAAAGTAAATCTAATAGTTGTAAAATTTTACAAAGAAGAAATTAATTCCTAACTTGTGGAAGAATGACATCACCTATGTAGTATAACATAAAGAAATTTCAAAAAAAAACTAGGACCATTATCCTCTCATTATCCCTGTCTACATTATTAAACTATCATCCATCACCTTTATATCCCAGTATCCATTTCCCATTACATGTCCATTTCACATTATTAAATCACCATCCATCCCCTTAATTTCTCATTATTCCTCTTTTATGTAATATATCTACTTTTCCCATATACATGTTTGTCATCACTTTAATCTCTTATTAACCTATATATATATATATATATATATATATATATATATATATATATATTAAGGATAAATTAAAATGATGGATGATGATAAATTAAAATGATGAATAACATGCTTGTAAATAGGAAAAATAAAGTAATATATATATTATAAACAAATT
>ML781008.1:628703-650526 GCA_009831015.1 Picea engelmannii | reverse complement strand
ATCACCATAGTTTTATTGAGTTAAAATGTTAGGAAGGTTGGTAGTGTGACAAATATTTTAAAATTGAGATCTAATCTGGGTATAGGGACAATCTAAGAGAAAGTCCTTTTCATATTCAACCTTCTTAGTGTCACAAAGGTGACACGCTCTTTCATCCCATGACGTTTTAGGAATTGACCAACACTCAGTTTCACTATGGAGCTCGTGAGAATTTGTTCTTATCTTAGCAAGGCTTTTTTTTTCTTTACAAAAGTCAAAACGGAGAGATAATTTTGATCTTCTATATTAGGGTTGATTACATCCTTATAATACCTTAATTTTCTTTTTTCCTCTAAATCTTTATCACACCACAAAAATTAAAACATAAAAATAAAGAAAAAATTCCAAAGAGAAAGTGAGGTGATTCCTCCCTCCCAAGCCACCTGAGTCCAAGCCACCTGAGTCCCCAAGTTTCATGTGGCTTAGGAGTGGGGCGGGTAAAATGAGAGCCTAAGGTGGCTTGGGAGGGGGGCAATTCCTAGAAATGTCTCTTTTTGTCTTTGTTTTTATAGTTTTTATGTTTTAATTTTTTTATTTTTTTCTATTTTTTTTTCCTTTATTTATGATTTTGAAAATTTGTTTTTTAATATCTTTTATTTTTTTTAAATATAAAGTGTGTTTTAACCCTTGAATTTTTTTAAACTAGTTTTATTTTTCAATCTTTTTTATTGGTATGAAATGAAAAAAAAATGATTTATTATAATTATTTTATGTTTTTATTTAGTAATGTTTTTTGGATTTTTTATTTAAAATGAAATTAAAATATATATATCTTAAAAAAAACTTCAAGGGTTCTTTTTCTCTTTAATTTTTTTATTTATTCTTTTATTTTTATTCATTTTTCCTATTTTTTTTAAGTTTTTTATTTTATTTTTACGATATTCAACATGCATCAGTTCTAGATTTTTTTGCCACAAGTTTAAAAATGTTGTAATTTTAAGCTTGAAAAGAAAAGATAAAGCTACTAAAAACACTTATTTTTTATTTGGGGTTGATTCTAAGATTTAAATTGCAAGGATACCGATTTCGAAGGCCATGATTTTATGAAAGTTGTAATTTTAGCCACGAAAAAAGGAGGGGGGTGCTATTGGGTGCACCATTTTTTGATTTGAGGGTCAATTTTAACATTTTGGTTGCATTGGTAACAATTGTTAAGCCCACGGTTTCAAAGTAGTTACAATTTTAACCTTGGAAAAAAAAACAGTGCTACTATTAGCACCACTTTTTGACTTTAAGGTTTATGTTGGCAATATTACAAGCCTATTAATGCCACGATTGCAAAAGGTGGAAATTTTAACCCTGAAAAGAGAAAAGGTTCTACTCATAACACTACTCTCTGATTTGGGGGTTGATTTTGGTGTTTTTGACGTGAAAATATGGGCTTTTAGTACTAAAGTTCTTGTTTTGAGGTCATAGTTCTCATCAAGTTGGTAACTATGTTCTATAAAATAGTGATGGTTTTAGTTATATAAACAAGGATCATAAACCATAGGTAATCTTCCTGGAAGATAAAAAGAGGAACATGCTATTGGAAAAAGAGGAGTGGAGTCTTAAGAGCCTACAAGTAGGTGATGAGAATACAAAATTTTTTCATAGATATGAAAACTTCATGAGAAACATAAACTTGGTATAGAATATTGAAAAGGGAGATGGTACGCGGGAAATGTATTTCAAGGCTATTACAACTGAAGGAGTCAAATATTTCTCATCCCTCTTCAAAGATGATACCATAGCTATAATAACATAGGTGTTGATGTGTTTTCACCCATCAAATAGAGACCATCTTTCTTCTTTTTTGGGGGGGTGGGGTGAAATTGAAAAGTTCTAAAGAATCTTCAACTGTTGATCATGAAGACCCAACAAGTTTCCAATGAGTTTTAGTTCTCTAGTTCTTCATCATGAAAAACTAATAGATATGGTTTCTCTTTGAAACAAAAATTATTAAAAGAACGATATTGTTTATTTCTATCTTCTCACTAAATATCCCTATGTCTCAACTCTATTTATCACTTCACAGAATCTAAAACAAAGCTCACATGCCTAATATATGTCATTTTTCTCCCACATTTTGTTGCCTCATACTTAGCCACTTTTCATTTTCCTTATTCTCCACCCTCCATACTTAGTCATTTTCCCTCATTTTCCTTCATCTTTCCTCTTTCATTCATTCCTCTCTACTCTCTAAACTTCCATACTTAGTCATTTTCACTACTACCCCTACTCTATACTACTGCCCACACTCCATACTTAGGCATTTTTCCAATCTTCCACACCATTTCCATACTTATCCCATTTCCATTTTCATTATCCACTTAGTTAATTTTCATAATACCCATTGTCACATCCCCAAGAATCATGCCCAAGTCTAAACTTGGCATCTCATTGACATGCAACATCGCAGTGATTCTCCCTTGGCAGCTTGACTCAACTAAGGATACCTCACCTAGACTATGCCTCTTCACCCAGGGCATACCCATACTCTGTTTTAGGCTACGGGCAAGTCACATTCTTACTTTATGCAACTCATTTGTATACTTAGACATTTGTTATCTTTGTTTAACACTTAGTCAATTTTGCATACAACATAAAACATGTGAAACATGAGACATATATAAAGTGTGGGTAGCACGAACCATGCCTAACACCTGACTTTGTTTATTTATACAAAGAAATTTTTTTACAAAGAGGGCACTATTGTCCTAGTTACAAGAATGGGAAAAGTCTCACGACTCTGCCTCACATATGAGAACTATCTAGACCTGCGATTTCATCTCTCCCAAACTCCCCTTTATTTTTCCTCCTTTCCTCAACCTAAGGTGTGCCCTTCTAGTGCGCCCAGCCTTAGAGCTCCATCTCTTTCTCACAATTATTTTTTCTCGCCTTTGTTTGGTTGTGCACCCTTTCCTTATATGGGCTCCAAGAGTCACTTTGTGTGAAATGTCACATATGTTTAATACGTCACGCCCCCTTACAAATCATCACACTCAATCGAATGTCACGCCCATCTAATCCAATTTCCCATCAACTGTTTGTTTCTTTGTATCAACGCGCATCCATTGTCTCGTTCTTCCCTCTGTTTCTATGGTAACGACTCTCTGTGGGTGTGTCGATGGAGTCATTCTGCCTCTCTAGTGCACCCATATTGCTAAGGGAAGATGGTTCCACTCCTTTGGCATGATCCAAAGTTTCCCCACCCTTTCCCAAATGCAACCCAAGTCTTCATCATGTGTTGAAAGGGAAGCAGTTTGTGTTCCCCCTTGGGAATGCACATCACCATTATGCCCCCAAGGTGCTCCTTCCCACATCCAAACCATCTTCGTTTTCCCAATCGATTGTTTCCTCCTTGTGCTCTTTTTATGTATGTCGTTGAATCTTCCCCAAGGAGAACGTGCACTCATTGGGTGTCCCTGGAGGCCTTACATTCTCCCTCACTAAACTTGTTGTCGTCCCAACAAATTTTGTATCACTTTTCATCTGTATCGACCTATGTCGAACTCTCAAATCATGTCCTCATACTTGCACAAGGACTCGTACTTCTCCCAACTATTCTCTTCATCAGGCTTGTCCTTCCCCTAGAAAAAATACTCATGCACTCGACCTCTACGTCGTCCTAGGACACGACACACCAAAATCTTCTCTACCTCCAACTTTGGTTTATCTATGACCTAGGCCAGTGCCCTAGATGGCTCAACTCAGCTTGGGTTATCCAAGTCTCTCTACCATTATTTCAACTAGCTAACATGGAAGACAAGATGAATGTGTCGCATGTGAAATGGAAATTACAATTTGTAGGTGACGTTTCCAATATTCTCAAGAACTTTGAACAGTCCCTCATAATTATGCACAAGAGATGGAGCCATCCCTTTCAGTGGTGGGAACGGATCTCTTCTTAACTTGAGCGAGACCAAATATCCTACTTGTAAATTTGTGTCATGTTTACTGAGATCTACCCACTTCTTCATTTTGTATTTTGCGTTAGTCAAGTGTGTGCGAGCTATCTCCAATCGATCCTACCAACTTTTAACGAGCCCCACTGCTTATAGATTCATCCCATAGCAACCCTGTATTACAAAATGAGGAGTTGTAGGTTGTTGTACATTCACCAATTTGAATGGACTGTATCCCGTAGTTAAACTCTTATGCAGGTTGTAGCTGAATTGGGAGGCATCCAACAAGTCCTACCAATTCATCTAAATTTCTTGTGCGTAGTGCCACAAGTAGTCCTCCAGAAGTGCATTGATTCCTTTAGTTTTCCCATTAGTCTTTGGATGGTAGGATGAACTCTTCAACAACATTGTCCCCATAATCCTGAACATTGTTTTCCAAAACTTACTCGTTAATATTGCATCCATGTTTGACACAATATTCAACAGAAGACCCCAATACTTCACTATGTGCTTGAAAAACAACTTTGCAACTTCTTTGACACTACAAGGAATTTTCATCGCAATGAAGACAGTGTACTTGGAGAATCGAACCATGACCAAAATGTCGTTGTATCCTTGCACCATCGGAAGTTGTGTGATGAATTCCATTGAGACACTTGTCCACGATCTCTTTGTAATCGGTAATGGTTGCAACAATATTGCTCTTATTCTGGTGTCCATATTATCATGTTAACATATAAGGCAAGTGTGACCATACTCCTCCACATCCTGCTTCATCCACTCCCAAAAGTATCCTCACTCCAACAACACCATCGTTCTTCATTTTCTTAGGTGGCCATCCTAGGACGAGTCTTGACAGTCCTTCATAATTTCCCTCCTGAGGTTTGATGACTTACGGAAATAGATTTGTTCCCCAAAGTACAAAAGTCCATCACGTAGCCAAAACTTCTACGTTTTTCCTTCCTTCACCCTCTTCATGATGTTATTCATTGTGTGATGATGCCCTAACCATTCCTTCATTTGTTTATGCAACTCTTCCAAGACATGAATATGATTGTCCCTTGATATAGGAAACTCGTCTTCCTCCTCTAGAACAACTAGTTGTGCCTTTCAGCTCAAGGCATCTATGACAGTGTTCAGCGTGCTCAGTCTATACTCAATGGTCATGTCAAATTTTGCGAGGAAGTCTTGCTACCTTTACTTCTTGGGTGACAACTTTCACTACGTCATGAAGTAACTTGTCACAACATTCTCTATATTCACGACAAATGGCTTGCCCAAAAAGTAGTGTCTCCAAGTCTACAAACAATGTACAACTGCAATCATCTCCTTCTCATGAATGGGGTATCTCCATTCGTGATCTTGGATATTTCTACTCTCAAAGGAAACCTGATTTCCTTCCTGAGTTAAAACTCCTCTAATGGAAAAGTTTGATGCATCCGTCTGCACTTCACACGACTACTCAAAGTTTGGTAGATTCAACATGAGAGTAGAGACAATTTTGTGTTTTAGATTCTCAAACGCAAACTTGCTCCTATTTGTCCAATTACATACCTTCTCATTTTTCAACAAGTCAGTCAGCGGTGCGAAAATATTACAAACCTACTATAGTAGTTGTCTAGTCCAAGGAATACTCTCGCATCATGAACTATATGTGACTCTTCCCAATCTTCGATTACCTTGACCTTTGTATGGTCCATGCGAATTCATCCTTGGTCGATCCAATGCCCCAATAAAGGTATCTTAGTCTGTCGAAAATCACACTCAGGCTTCTTCAAGAAAAAATGGTTATGTCATAGTGCCTCAAAGACCTGTGCCAAATGCTTATTTTTCTCCTCCATACTTTCACTTTACACTACGATGTCATCCAAATACACCACAACGAACTTTTCCAAAAACAGCCGCAACACATCATTCATCAATGTGAAAAAGGTTGTAGGAGCGTTGCGCTACACAATGCAAAAGGCATCACTAGGAACTCATAGCTCCCATACCTTTTCACCATGGTTATCTTAACTTTGTCTCCTTCTACAATTCACACTTGATAATACCCATCTCACAAGTCAAGTTTTGAAAATACTTTGGCCTTGGAAAACTTGTCAAAGAAATTGGCAGTTAAAGGCAACGAGTATAGGTTCTTCACAGTTTATTTGTTCAAATCTCGGTAGTCCAAATGCATCCTTAGCTTTGAAGTGTCTTTCTTCCTCTGAAAGAGAACCGGGGTGCCATATGGGGACCTAGATGGACGAATGAATCCAACATCAATCAACTCTGTCAACCATCTCTTTAACTCTTCCAACTCAAGCCCAGACAATCGGTATAGAGCTCTTGTTGGTGACTGCAACCCAAACTCTAGCTCTATACGGTGGTCAAAATTATGTCTCGATGGGAGAACTTTCGACAACTTGTCTGACATTATATCTTCAAAATTACACAACAATTCAATGAGCTCCGGTGGAAAAGGCGTCTAATCTAGGAGGATTCGAGAATGCTCACAGAGGTCTAGGAGGATCTGGAACACTCACAGGGGTCCAAAATGGTCTAGAAATGCTCAAAACTCTACCATCCCAAATTATCTCTAAAACAACATCAATGCGTAGAGCTAGTCGTTAGATTTCTAATGGCACAAATGACAAGTCAAACAGAGCTAGAATGAAAACGTTATGAGCAGTCAAATTTCAAGTCAAAGGGAAAAAATCAAAGGTGACACATGTCACCACTGCAAGCGTGACATGTGCCACATGATCGTATGACCGTATAGGTGAATGGGTAAGTTTGTATAGTGCAGTTGTACCAATCATATGTTGACACATGGAAATGTATAGCCAATGAGAAGCTGCCATGTGGCGACCTCCCATTGGCCAATATTGGTTAGTGTTTACCAACATTTATGGAGTCGATGGGGGTCGAACCCACGACCTCCATAAACCTTAACAAAGCCTCCACTACCAGTGTGCCAAACACATGTTAATTAAAAATATATGGTTTCATATTTTTTTAACCTTGTTTAAAAGTTCAAATGGAGGTAAAAGGGTCGAGGGCCTAAGCCCTCGACCCTGGTTTTATACATTGCAATGTAACCCTATGTAAACTGCGTTGGGGTTGATGTATTATATCCCATCGTGGATATGGTTTAAAACCATATACTATTAATATGTATTGCTACATGAACTAATACATAACCACAGTATTCATTATAACCAAAATAATATGTATAGTATGGTCGATGGTGTTTGACCCCGCAATCTACTATACAATATCCAAATGACTTAACCAGTCGCGCTAAGGATACAGGTTGATTATAAAAATTTCCTAACTATTACTTAAATGTCGACCGGAAGTTTCGAAGGATGGTTAAGGTCACACGCCGTATTTAATGGCACGTGGACTGGGGATTATGCACATTCATTATTGGAGAGTTTTGTCTCGAAGTGTGTGTATGAGGGTACATAGGATTTGAGGTTTCACCGTAAAGCATGTCGAGAGGTCCCTTCACGGACATTCAAGAACTTTATACTTGTTTTTCATGATTTTTTGCAAGGAATCCAACGATGCATTATGTTTCTGCATTTGAGAACCATTTAAAAAGCTCATTGTAAAACACAAGCATTTGAGCATTAATAAATAGGTGTCTATTGGAAGTGGACCCGAAGACATAGCCCAAATTGGGTGCACTTTGTTATCAAACTTGTGTATGTGATTTCAATATTGTTTTTCATTTCTATGCTCAGTTATTTGCAAGTTATTTATCATTAAAGTGTATATGGTTAGATAAGTATTTCACATGTAATTGCAATCAGTCAAGCGATCATTATTATTTTGAAGATCAAGTAGATGTTTATGTGTATTTAAAATAATCAACATCTAAGGATTTTTCGGATCAAGTTGGTATCAGAGCTAGGTTTGAAAAGTGTTTGCAAGTGAATGCTTACAATAGCCAAACTCAAACTTGGTAAATGAGAGTTTGCAAGTTATAAGTCTAAGATTGAAAGAAGACTTTGTAAGCAGAAGATGGTTTCCGAAGGAAAGGAAGGAGAAGATCCTCCCATAAGTCCAAAATAAATGATGGATACACTTTGCTCAATGAGAGAGATAATAGATGATTTGCAATGAATAATTCAAAAGCCCTTAAGTGGGAAATCTTCGGTAAAAGGAGAAGGATGAGGCGAAGGTGGTGGACCTTTAGAAACCCCCTCACCATCCTCATCATCGTCTTCTTCTAAAGCAAGTGAACATTCTTCTTGTTGAAAGAAGTCCTCTAAGAAGTCTAATCAAAATCTATCTTTATTGAAGTTGGATGTCAAGTTCGAATTTCCAACCTATGAAGGATAATTGAATGCCAAGAAATTGGACAACTGGATCAAGCAAATAGAGGTATATTGCATGGTTCAAAATATCGTGGATGAAGCTGCAAGGATACAGTTAGCTACTCTTCAACTAAGTGGCACAACCTTAATATGGTGAGAGAGTAAGATGCAAGTTGATCTTGTTCAAAAGGGTAAAATAATTTATTCTTGGGATAAGTTTACTAAGGCTATAAGAAAATAATTCTATCCACTCGCTTATACACAAATGACAATGATAGAATTGCAACATCTAAGATAGGGTAAAGGCTATAATATTTAGGCATATACACATGAATTCAAAAAGAAGGCATTATCATTGGGGATTATGTTGTATACGCATGAAACTCTTCTGAACTATATTGATGGCATGCACTCGTATCTTCGTCACACTATTTTAATGTTTAACCCTACTAACATCGATAAGGTGTCTGTACAAACAACGCATCTAGAAGTTAGTAAGGGGAAGCATGCAAGCAAAGGTAAGAAGCCATTCAAGTTTGAAAATAAACCCAAATATAAATGGAAGAGTAAGAAATTAGCTACAATAAAGCAAGTTGATGAAAGACCTACATGTTAGACTATAATAAAAAGGGACATGGGGAATCACAATGTTGGAAGCTGCATCCAGAATTACGAACGAAGAAGTTCAAGGATAAAGGGAAGCATAAGACTATTGCATCATCTCATTAGGATCTAGGGTTAGATTATGGGGATGAATCTAAGATCATGGAGATAGGAAGAAAAGGTATATCAACTATCAATTATAATTCTTCAGATCAATCCGCTAAATTGGAAAATGATAATGATCAAAAGAAAAGAAGTGAGATTTTTCATGTCGGAGTTATAGTCAAGCATACAAAGGTAGATACTTTATTTGACAGTGTATCTCAAGTTAACCTAATATCTGAAGCAATTGTTAAGAAAATGGGTTTGAATACGACACCTCACAAAAAGCCTTATCCTTTAGGATGGGTATGTGAAGATGCTAAGTTGCAAGTAATGAAATAGTGTAAGATCAAATTTGCAATTATAGATAATTTCTTTGACAATGTGGAGTTAGATGTTGTGTCTCTTGACATTTGCGGCATTATCTTGGGTATTCCATATATATTTGACAGGAAGGTTATTATATCGCAAAGAAAATAAATATAATATTTTCAAGGATGGGGTTGAATATATTGTCAGAGCTCATCGTATCAAGACTAATGTTTATTTAGTGAGCACAGGGAAAATGAAGAGACTCGCGAGCGCAAGTAAATATTTTGTTCTCATGATAGTGAAACAGAAAGAAGAAAACATAACATATGCTTTATCAGGTTGTGATCCAGATCATAAACAAGAGTTGGCCAACATCATATCTAACTATGATAAGTTGTTTCAGGAACCTACATGGTTTCCTCCTAAGAGGGAGTTTGAACATGAAATATATTTGCAGCAGGATGCTCCTCTTCCAAACATTGGAATGTACAGGTCATTAGTGATCAAGATTGCAGAAATAAAGAAACATGTTCAGAAGTTTATCAGTAAAGGAATCATCAGGCCAAGCTCCTCTCTGTGTGGTTTTCCTATTGTATTAGTTCCAAATAAAGATGGCACATGGAGGATGTGTATTGAATTCCAAGCCCTGAACAAGATTATGGTAAAGAATTGTTATCCTCTTCCCATAATTGATGATTTATTGGATCAATTAAAGAATGTCATTTATTTCACTAAGTTGGAATTGAGAAGTTGTTACCATCAGATCATATTTGCAGAAGGTGACATATAGAAAACTTCTTTCAAGACCAAGCAAGGATTGTTCAAATGGTTAGTTATGCCATTTGGGTTACGTAATGCACCAACAACATTTATGAAGGTAATGAATGGTGTGTTTAGACCCTACATAGATGATTTTGTTATTGTCTATTTGGATGATATATTGATTTTTAGTTGAAGATGGGAAGATCATAAAGCATGTTAAGACAGTCTTTGAACTCTTGATGAAGGAGACATTATATGTAAAAATGTATAAATGTAAATTTGGCAAAACTTCTCTGGTATATTTGGGTTACATTGTAGGGAATGGTCAGCTAAAAATAGACCTTGCAAAAGTAGAATTCATTGTGAAATGGCCCAAGCCAACTACTATCATAGAAATCGAGAGCTTCTTAGGAACAATATTGTACTGGAGGAAATACATTGTTAATTTTCCATACATAACATCTCCTCTACATGCATTAACAAGTATTAAAAAAGTGTTTCAATGGGGAGGCAAACAACAGAAAGCCTTCGATACATTGAAGAAAAATATAAGCATTGCACCAGTTCTGGCACTTCCATATCTACAACGGCCATTTGAGATTCAAACTGATGCAAGCGGATATGCCACGGTAGCAGTCTTGATGCAACGATGTGAACCTATATGTTATCATTCTGAGACTTTTACTCAAGTTGTGATTAACTATCCCACATATGATAAGGAATTGTATGAGTTGGTACAAAGTGTAAATAAATGGAAGCATTACTTAATGGGAAAGGAGACCATAATTCATATAGATCATCAGCCATTACAGTATTTGCAGTCACACACCAAGCTAAAATAGTCACGACACTTCAGATGGATGGGTTTCTTACAATAGTTTCATTTGGTAATAAAGTATAAGAAAGGTATTCATAACAAGGTTGCAGATATGTTGTCAAGACCAGTGATTACTACAATGACAATACCAAGGTATAATCCTTTAGTGCATGAAATTTATACAGAACAATATGCTAAGGATGATGATTTTAAAAATGTATATGATGCATTAACTCGTGGCAATCAACAGTCAGATTATTATATGCATGACAATTTATTATATCATCTTGAAAATATTTGTATACCCAGGGATGAAAGAGTAAATGTAATAATATAAGTTCATAAATCTCTCATTTCTGGACATTTCGGGGTTGGTAATACAATAGCACAGTTATAGAGATATTGTTATTGGCCTCAAATGAATGAAACAATTTCCAAGTATATCAAAGGGTGTGTTATGTGTGCCACAAGTAAGCATAGCAATAGAAAGTTGGGGTTGTATACACCACTTCTAGTACCTTCTCGGCCATGGGAAATTATCTCTATGGATTTTGTAGGGGGTTTACCAACAGCCATGACAGGTTATGATTATCTATATGTTGTTGTGGATAGATTCAGTAAGATGTGTATTTTAATGCCATGCAAGAAACATGTCATAGTTGAACAAACATCACAAACATTTGTTGCTAATGTATGGGTTCATTTTGGACTTCCTACATCTATTATTTCAGATCAAGACTCTCTCTTTTTGGGAAAGTTTTGGTCTCACTTATGGGAACTCATGGACACTAAGTTGAAGAAGAGCACAATGTTTCATCCGTAGACAGATGGATAGATAGAGGTGGAAAACGGAACAATGGTACATTTACTTTGAGCATACTGTAGCAAGCATCCTAAGTTATGGGATGAACAGTTACCTTATGTACATCATGCCTATAATCATGCCATGCATTCTCCTACTCTGAAAACTCCTTTTGAAGTATGTCTGGGGTACTTGCCTAAATCACCTATGGAATTTGATTTTGGAGAAGCAAATCAAGCAGATGGACAGAATGATACGGATAAAGCTAAAAGTTTCATTCAAAAGATTCAACAGGTACATTAAACGGTACAGGAACAATTGGAGAAAAGCTAAGCCAAGTATAAGGCAAGGCATGACAAACATCGTGTTGATCATCAATTTGAAGTCAGTGATCAAGTATGGTTACATATCAGTAAAGATAGAATGAAAGGTGAAGGTAAAAATCTAAGTCCAATATGATATGGTCTATTCAAGATCTTGGAGAAGATTGGCACTAATTCTTTTCGTTTAGATCTACCAGCCTACTTACAAATGTATCCAGTGGTAAATGTTGAGAATTTGAAGCTTTATGAGCCTCCTATGATTATAGATGAAGATGAAAGTATTCAAGTTCAAGAAGATGATGATTTTTCTTCAGAACAATTGGACGATCTACAGGAAGATGTTATTCTCAAGAGAAGAAACGGGACATCACAATGAGGAGATGTGGAATATCTTTGAGTTGGTATTAAAGGAGTAAAACCAAGTAAAGCAAAGTGGATCGAGATCAAAAGGGTGAGGTAAATCTACCCTCACCTAGTTCCTAAGTAATCAAATATTTTGGTGGTCCAAAAGGCTTCCAATGGGGAGGAAGAATCTAGGAGGATCTGGGAATGCTCATAGAGGTCTAGGAGGTTCTGAAACACTCATAGGGGTTCAAAATGGTTTAGAAATGCTCAAAATTTGATCATCCCAAATTCTCTCGAAAACATCATTAATGCATAGAGCTCGTCATCATATTTCCAACGATGCAAATGGAAATTCAAATAGAGTTATACCACAAAAGTTTTGAGTAGTCAAAGTTCAATTCAAAGGGAAAAAGTGAAAGGTGACACATGTCACCACTGCAAGGGTGACACATGGCACACAATCGTAGGACCGTACAGGTGACTAGGAAAGTATGTACAATCTAATTGGACCAATCATATGTTGACACATGGCAAGGGATAATGAATGATAGGCTACCATGTGGCGACCTCCTATTGGCCAATATTGGTCAGTGTTTACCAAAATTTATGCATTCGATGGGGGTCGAGCCCGCGACCTCCATAAACCTTAAAAAATCCTCCAATACAAGTGCGTCAAACACATGTTACTTAACCTCATATGGTTTCATATTTATTTAAACTTGTTTAAAAGTTCAAATGGCAATAAAAGGGTCAAGGGCTTAAGCCCTCGACCCTGGTTGTATACATTGCAATGTAACCCTGTGTAAACCACACAAGGTCCAATGTATTATATGCCATCGTGGATATGGTTTAAGACCTATACTATTAATATATATTGCTCGATAATTATGCCCTAACCAGTGTATTCGTTATAACCAAAATACTATGTATAGTATGGTCGACGGGGTTTGACCCTGTGACCTACTATACAATACCTAAACAACTTAACCAACCCTGCTAAGGATACGGGTTGGTTATAAAAATTTCCAAACTATTACTTAAATGTCAACCGGAAGTTTCGGAGGATGATTGATGGCCCATGCCCTACTTAATGGCACATGGACCAAAGATTGTACACATTCATTATTGGAGATTTTTGTCTCGAAGTGTGTGCCTGAGGGTACATAGGCTTTGAGCCTACACCGTAAAGTGTGTCGAGAGGTCCCTTGATGGAATTTCAAGAAATTTATACTCATTTTTCATGATTTTTCGCAAGGACTCCAATGGTTCATTCTGTTTATGCATTTGAGAAACATGTAAAAAGGTCATTGTAAAACACAAGCATTTGAGCATTACTAAAGAGGTCTCTATTAGAAGCGGACCCGAAGACGTAACCCAAATTGGGTGGAATTCGTTATCAAACTTGTGTATGTGATTTCAATATTGTTGTTCATTTTTGTTCTCAGTTATTTGCAAGTTATTTATCATTAAAGTGTATATGGTTAGATAAGTATTTCACATGCAATTGCAATCAATCAAAAGATCGTTGTTATTTTGAAGATCAAGTAGATGTTTATGTGTATTTAAAATAATCAACATCTAAGGATTTTTTTTATCAGCATCCCCACTCCATCCTCTTGAACCTCTCCAACAATTATTGCATAAATTTGTGATCAGTTCCATCTCATTTCTCTCTTCATACTCAATGTAGACACAAGTTGCACCTTTTCACAAGACTTCCTTGCAGTTGTGCACATAACCCAAGCTTTATATTTACCAAGTATAACCATATTGTACATCCATGGCATGGGAAATGCATGCGTCCTCCTTACGAACTCTTTTCCAAGAATCACCACAAAGACATCCATAGGCATCACCATGAAGTTATCCTGACCTTCCCACTTGTCAAGTCGAATGTCAACTGATGAGGAAACATCAGTTGTTGCCTTTGCCTTAGAGTTTATTGCCTTCATCGTAGCTACACATGGGGAGACTATGAGTCCTAGATCCTTTTATACCTTAGTCTTCAAAAAGATGTGTGAGGCACATGAGTAAACAAGATCTTTCATCATTCTTCCATTAATAACCATATCCAAAAAACACAACGGATGGTTTTGGCTGCCAAATTTTCCACCCAAGGCACCCAACACACCAACCCTTTATAGCTTGGTGTAATATGAGATTTTCCACTCTTTCTATGTTAAGTGAAAAAGACAAACAAAATCACAATACAACATACATGTGTTTTACACATATTTCACAGACTATGTGGGAGTGCCCCTTGGTCCACCGCTTAGTTCCAAGGTGCTTCGTCGCAAGTCCCTGCATATCCTGGTTCGCTGCCCAAACTAAGACTCTTCCACTTCAGGTCACGGTGGGACACTTGAATCAACCTACCTTGAGTCGTCTATGACCTACTTTCGTTGCATTACTTCATCTACCTCTTTCCACAGAGTCACCCCACACAAAATCACAATACAACATACATGCGTTGTACACATTTTTTGCAGACTATGTGGGAGCACCCCTTGGTCCATCGCTTGGTTCCAAGGTGCTCCGTCGCAATTCCCTGCATATCCTAGTTCGCTGCCCAAACCAACACTCTCCCGCTTTAGGTCACGATGGGACACTTGACTCAACCTACCTTGAGTCGTTTTTGACCTACTTTTGTTGCATGACTTCATCTACCTCTTTCCACATAGTCATCCCACCCTTGTTCACCCCACTTTTGGACTGTGCGAAGCCTGCCATATTATGCACTCTATTTATACAAAATCCTTCATTATGAAATCGCTCTAATACCATATGTCACGCTACCAAGAGTCATTCCCAAGTCCAACCTTGGCATCTTGTTGATGTGTGGCACCGCAGTGGTTCTCCCTTGGCAACTTGACTCAACCAAGGATACTTAACCCAGACTACTCCTCTTCACCTAGAGCATACCCATACTCTATTCTAGGTTACATGTGAGTCACATCCTTACTCTATGCAAATCAATTGTATATTTAGACATTGGTTAGCTCTATTTAACGCTTAGTCAAATTTGCATACAAAAGAAAACATGTGAAACACAAGAGACAAATATAAAGTGTGGGCGGCATGAACCATACCTAACACCCGACTACATTTATTTATACACAGAGAAATATTTACAAAGAGGGTGTTACTGTCATAGTTAAGATAATGGGCATAGTCTCACAACTATGCCTTACATATCAGAATTGTCCAGACCTGTGATTTCATCTCTCCTAAACTCCCCTTTGTTATTTTTTCTTGCCTTAGCCTAAGGTGCGCCCCTCTAGTGCACCCAGCCTCATATCTCCATCTCTTTCTCACATTTAGTTTATGTTTCCTTTGTTTGGTAATGTKCCCTTGCCTTATATGGACTCCAAGATTCACTTTGTGTGAAACRTCATGTATGTTTGGTGTGTTGTGCCCCTTCACGAATCATCACACTCAACCAACCGTCGCACCCATCTAKGGACCCAGGGTGCCCATCTAAGCCCATGCACTTAACAATCATTCATTTCTTTGGACCAACATGCCCCATCCTTRGGTGCCCGCCCCTTGTCTCATTATTCCCTTTGTTTCGGTCGTCGTAACTCTCGATGGGTGTGTCAATGGAGTTGTTYAGCCTCTCCGGTGCRCCCATGTTTTTAAGGGAAGACGATTCCACTCCTTAGGTGTGCTCCCAAGTTTCCCCGATATTTCCCAAATGCAACCCAAGTCTTCATCATCTGTCATAAGGGAAGGAGGGTATGTACCCCCTTGGGCGYAGACATCACAATTGTGCCCCCAAGGTGCTCCTACCCACACCCAAACCATCTTCATTCACCTAACCAATTGTTTCCTCCTTGTTCTCTTTATCCATCCATCGTTGAACCTACCTAGGGAGTGCTCGCACTCAATGGGTATCCCTGTAGGCCTTACACCCACCATTTATTCATTTCCATAATTTCCATAATTTCCATGTCCACTTGTTCATTTTCATTACTATGTTCATAATTCATTTCCATTTACCATTTTCCTTTTCCTATTTCCTCTTTCCATTTCCTTTTTCCATTTTCCATTTTTCATATTTCCATTTTCCATTTACTATATTTCATATTTCATTTCCATTTCCTTACTTTCACGTAACCCTACTACTTACCTCTCCAACACCTAGTCATTTTTCATGACTTGCCATGTTTTATTCCTTTTTACACCAAATATTCCATTGCAAATGTAGGACAGCCTTCCTCCCTCTTCACTTAACTTTTTTCCGTGTCATGTATCTCGCACCCACAGTCATGCAACCCTCAATTTTCACCTCTATCTTTTGCATTACCCAAATTTCATTCTTCATGACTTAGTCATTTTACTGGGTTTTACTCTATGTTTTTATTGAGTCCCATACTTAGTTTATTTTTGTCTTTTGAATGTGGATACGAACTTCTAACCTGCATGAATTATCACTTATATTATTTCTTTACTCACTTTTACACCTAGTATATTTTTCAATTCTAGATGTGGGAGTCCTCCCCTTCCACCATTTTCATTTCATCGTGTCTTGTGTCACACACCCGCAATCCCACTTTCACCATAATGCACTTTCCATTCCCATTTTAATGATTTTTGTCTCCTCACCTACCTCGTAACTCCACAACCACTTCATTTAATTTTTAAATATTATTGTTTATCCTAAGTTTCTTCCCCCTTTTCATGGACCTATCATGATAGGACATGTGATAGTGATGTGGACCTATCATATGTGGACACGTGGAAATGAAGTGGACCTACCCCTAGGTGACACATGGACATACATAGATTATTGGGCGATGATTGGGGGATGATTGGGCCACCAAAATATTATGAGGGCATGAATTTTTCTAAGGCACGAGAGCTACACTAAGGCTTCCATAAGTTCTTCTATTTCACTCATGAATGATAAGGGAGGCATATGCATTATAAACACTAATATMTGTTAAGCCCTAAATTCTGGCACATTACCCCTTAATTAGGGCATATTACATTAGTATTGTTATTTTATTTATGTCGACTTGGGTCCATTAGTTTTAATTGTACCTCCTAGTCYCATATATATACCAATGAGACCTTTTCATTTGGAATCATCTTGTATTTGTGAATTCATGTGATTTATAAGGAGGTTYCCCCCTCAAAGAGGTTGATTATCTAAATTTCTCTCTTTTTCAAGGCATGGAGTACTTATTCTAAGGTTTTTATGCTATTTTGATATTTATTTCTTAACATTTGGTATCAGAGCTAGACGATCCTCGAGATTGGCTTCTTAAAAWCAAGTCTTCGTGGAATTTTCRCTACAAATTATTTTTTTGGAAGGTTTCAGTATCTCAAATTTATATGGTGTAGAGGAGACATATAGAGTTAACTTGGTCCAAATTTCAGATCTTGGTGCATTATATTTTTGGAGATACATTTGATTCAAGTTAGGGTTTTTTACTAGTCCCGAAACTAGTCTGAAACGGGTCTTCTTGAATTTTCACTCCGAATTTTTCTTAGCTTATTTTCAGGTTCTGAAATTTTTACAATACGAAGGTGGAATAGTGAACTATCTTGTGTACAAATTTCAGTTGTTGATTCACTTTACTCTAAAATTTATTCTCTAAGGAAATTAGGGTTTTGGGCTAGTTCATATTTCAGTCTAAAACAAGTGTTCTTGGGAAAAATGTTATATCTGAAGCTACAGACCTCCAAATTGAGTGAGACCTATTCCATTAGTTAGGGTATGGACCAAAGTTATACTGGTGCAAATTTCAAAATCTGAAGTGAAGATAGTGACACGCGGTAGGTCGTACAAGTTCGCTCTCCTGAAAGGGAAAAAATCATCACATCTTGGGAAGGTTATCATAAAATTCTCTTGGAGAATCGAATATTGGTCTCACCTTTGGTGTTGGAAAGAAGAAAAATTTTAGATTTAGAAGGGCCAAAATTGCAGAGCTATAGTAGAAGAAAGGTCGACCAGCAGAATAGTCTCCAAATCAGGGTTTTAAAAGGTGTGGTTTTTTTTTTTGGAAATTTGCATATCTTTTGACTAGAAGATCCAGTTGGGGTGATTCAACAAGTGGAATAAAGTTGGATAAAAGGAGTATCACATGAATTTGGGAGAATCTTAGGTATTTTTAGGTACATACATATTCTGTAGTCTTTAAACGTAGGAGTTATCGTTACTTGTCAGTGCTACAACCCGGGGACAGTGTGGTTCTTCCATGTACCTAGAGTATATCAGAAGGCCCCTTTCAAATGGTTGCACATTAGAAAACACTAATGTGGATTTGAGATCCCATGTACCTTGTTGGACACACCGACTACATTGAGAGGGGGGGTGAACAGTGTAGAGCTCTTTTTCCCAAAACTCCTTAGTTAACAATCACCATTAACTCATTACTCATTGTTGTCATTTATAACCAGTTAAATTTCAGTAACATATATCAGCAATATATCATCAACAAGTCATCACGACAAGGAACACAAATAACACAAGATGTATGTACAATTTTCTTTTTATTACGGACTGCGATCCTTGGGGTTTTTCAACAACAACTGAATAGATTACAACTCTACAAGAGCACCGACTCTATAATTCAAGACTCATCTTACACCCTCAACACCAACTAAGATGAGGCAACAATCCTCAACAGATATCAATCTGTACCATAAACAAGTGCATCAACCATGCACCAACCTGTGCCAAACAACCTGTAATCAACCTGTACCATAAACAAGTGCATCCAACCATGTACCAAGTATATAAAAATAATGTGTCAACTACTCATCAATATGTACCAACTTCATCAACTATACACCTCATGTATGTGTCAACTCATCAACTGCTTGTCTCAACCATGACTAGTTTTGGATTAGTCAACAACCCTAACTTGAACTAATCATAACTTTGTACCTGTAATGAATAAAGATCTGAAACTGATACACAATGTTCTTCAGTGTGTTTTATGCAATTCCTCCAAGTTTCACTACTTGGAACCTCTCAGAAAAGGAGTTATAGCAAAAATGGCATACCTTGTTGAATTATGGCTTATTCTAGAGAGTGATCTTGTGGAGCGTGCCCCGCACGGAATTTTTGTTAAATTGATATGAAAATTTTACACAACATACTAAAGACTATAATCTAACCAACACAATTGGTCTCACTGAATTTAGATCTGTTATGAAGAAGTTATGACGTTTTTACCCGAAACACCCTTTTTAGACTAGTTTCAGGACTAGCCGCAAACCCTATTTTCCACGGAGTGTATCTCCAAAAATAAAATGACCCACAAGCTGAATTTTTTACCACATATACTTGGATATGTTTCCTCAATGAATATCAATATCATAGTCTGAATCATTATAGAAAAAAAGTTATTGCGAAAATGGTGAGATGACCTGTAAATAACATACCTTAGAAAATATCATGAAAGGAATTTATCCTCCCTTGAATTCCGGCCCTCTTTTCTTCACCTTCCCTCTAAAATTAGGCTTATATATCCTTTGGTTACCTCAGTCACCTATATATCTTCAATATTCTCAAGTGTTCCACACCAAAAATGATCAAGAAGCTCTCCATCAATACTCCAAAAGATATTCTCACAAGAAGCTCTCCATTGATCGATCTACAAGAGACCATTGCTATATTATTTATACTTTCATCCTCTAGGTCACTTAATCCATTTCTAGGTCACTTAACATATTTTCCTTAAATTAGGGTTAACCACTTTCCATAAATAGAAAGTTCTCTAATACTTTATCATTTAAATATTCCTTCCTGATTTTGTCACCTTACTTTATCATTTCTTGATTTTGTCACTTCTCTTTATTATTTAAATAATGCACCTTGACTTTGTCACTTTAATTTATCATTTAAATAATGATTTCTTATTTAACCCATTTTTAGGTCACTTAACCCATTTCTAGGTCACTTAACCTATTTTCCTTATTTTAGGGTTAACCACTTTCCATAAATAGAAATTTCTCCAATACTTTATCATTTAAATATTGATTTCTTCTTTTAGGTCACTTTCACTTCTTTGACCTTGGGGGCTTCAAGCCTTCATGTGGGGGTCCTTCATCTTCGTAAGGCCATAACTCTTAAACCATGTGGAGTTATGTGACATTCCACATACCACCGGAAATGGCATCACAAGCACTATCCATCTAGGATAGTTTCACCAACAATTTTATTGATCTTCATCTTATTATTCCACATACAAGCATGGTTCCTCCAACCATTCTTCTAGTATAACTCAATCTGCAAATTGTCTTCATGTGAGGGCTTTCACCATAAGATTACCACTTTGGATTTCATCCATTTATGCACCTTATCAATCATGATAAGACAATAATGAGAGTATGGGTCCTCCAACCATTCTTCTAGGATAACTCAATCTGCAAAGCGTCTTCTCGTGAGGGATTTCACCATAAGGGGACCACTTTGGAGTTCATCCATTTGTTCACCTTATCAATCATTATAAGACAATAATGATTCATATATACATTTTTCCAACAATGCATCATATACCAATGAAACCACATCGATCCATCTTCATAATGTATCAATGACAACTCATTGATCCATCTTCATCATATCAATGATAACTCATTGATCCATCTTCATCTATGAATTCTCATCAAGGAAAATACATATTACATTACATCAATCATCAATCAATCAATCCTTTGGCATCAATCAATAATTTGACATCAATAAATCAAACCATTGGCATCAATGACAACATGATCCAACATACCTTATGTATATCGGTAGACCCCCTAGAATCCTAAGACCAACTGAGTAAATTTTTTGGAGCTCCATTTTCTATAGTACATCAAGAACAACACTCGAGGAGATCACTCTCTAGTACTTGGATAGTCAGATAGTATGGCTAAGGGAATGGCCAAGCCTCCTTAGTTAGTGCCCTGAGATATTCAGCTGAGTACTATTGTTGGACCCTACACGTATATCAGAGAGTTATAGCACTTGACACTCCCTTGTTTGTGAAACCTATGCCTAAAACAATTAGGAATTCCTACCTTGCAGTGATACTTGGCCAATATGCCACCAAAAAGGGGAAATTCTACACCAAATAACCCCTTAGACAATCCTACTTGGAGTCTTTATGGAGGTGAAGAAATGCACAAGGACATAGATGATTTACAAAATAAGGTAGTAACAAAAGATGAATTACAAAGGATGATGGATTCAACTGAAGCTAAGTTGGAAGCGATGACGGATACTAAGATGGATGGCTTAAAAGTGGAGATCATGGAAGGATTGAAAAAGTTACTAATAGAGAGGCCACCTGAAATTGACAATGTATCCCATGAAATTCATGATGAGGACACAAGGAAGATTAATCAAGACTGGAGAAACTCCATCTTTGGGTTGAAGACCAACCACTTTCCTAAGATCGATATGAGGAAGTTTGATGGCAAGGATCCAATCACATGGATACTCCACATGGAGAAGTTATTTGATCTACATGATGTGCCACACACACAAAAGGTATGAATTGTGTCCTTATATTTAGAAC
>ML781008.1:558452-578812 GCA_009831015.1 Picea engelmannii | reverse complement strand
AGTAGTTAAACGTTGTGTGTAATGAATGAATGAATTATTATATTGTTTGGTTAATTGTTGTTGGGATATCAAGAAAAGATGCCATGGAGGTTAAAATATAAAAGAGAATAATAGTAGTTTGTAACACAAGTTATAATAAATGGTTCAGAATATAGATTCCATATCTCTCGCTCAATCCTAGGCTATAAACGCTTGAGTCTTACAACCACCCATTTAAATCTATCTCGGGTGAGACTGCACAGTGCATTATGTGTACTGTGTTGCCTTCTAGTTTACCAGAAGGGCCGATAGTTTTAGGATTTGTTGGTACCCTAAAAGATATGAACCCTAGGTCAACAACACAGGTAGTAGGCAAGAGCTGTGCATTAAACCAACAAATGGTTATGTTGTCGTGTTAAGAGGAACAAGAGAGGACTGAGTAGATGAGATAGAATGCATGAGAAAAGAATGAGTGAAATCAGAAGACCACTGAGCCATTAGGAGGGAATGTTGAGACCGTGGAACCCCACAAAAGCAAAAATCGAAGGTTGGTTGAGAACTAAAGAGCTAGAGTTTGTCTAGAAAGACAATGGAAATCCTAGCATCACACCTCGCAAATATCTGGATAAATACGTGTTTACGGATTTACATGAAGTCTTTTTCTGTGATTTTCCCCACCTACTGCAGGAATGGATATTAAGGTTGAAAGATAACCACGCGACGAACCAAATACGACAGCTAGATTGGACCCCAGTATAGGTTGAGCAGTTACAACAAGTGAACAACAAATTCACCTGCGCAGTCGACTTCTGGCTTGACATTATTATGGCAGGCTTCATCACAGAGTTTGCAGTCGACACAGTGAAGTCATACAGCGCAATAAAGAAAGAATTTATATGCGGACCTCGAGAAAGGTACATTTGATCACTGTATACTTCTATTAAAATATTGTTATATAACAAAGGGGTAATAACAATGGAATCAGACAGCTAGACTTCCCTACGTGCATGGGGGAAGGGGGGAAGCATTGACAAAGAGAGGAGAAATGGAAGAAGGTGAGGATAAAGGCAAGAAGGAGGAGGAATTCTTGGATCAGATCTTGATGGATGAGGACCAGCTTAAGTGGATCTTGGCGTCATCAGGAATGACACATAGCGGAGTACCCTACCAATATAAGGTGAAAACCAAGAAGAGAGTCGTAGCCGCGGGGGAGGGCTTGGCAAGCAATGAGGAAGAGGTAGAGTATCTTTGGTCTGTGGAGAATATTGAGGAAATCTTGCGCGCAACCTATGAGAGGAAAACAAGAGGCCCAAGAACGGGAGGAGAAGGCAGCCATCCTTTCCATATTAATGTCAAGGTGGAACCCGTAAACCCATGTGCGACCAATACACCAAAGAGAACACCACCATTTAGACAACTGAAGTTCAGAGGAAGTCTGACAGCAAGAAGCACATCTACCATGGGAAAAACAACTGGGGGAGCCAGTTCAGGCAGTACTAGTCAAGTATCTACACTGCGTGGCGAAGGTAGCAATTCAGTATTTAGAATGGCAGGACACGATCCCACTATCAGATTACCATAATTTTGAGGAGAAGCAGCAGAATACCATGAGAAGCATTTGTTCATTTGTGAAAAGATCTGGGAGGCAAAACAGGTCACTGATGAAGATACCAAACTCGCACAGCTAGCGATCACGCTAAGAGACTATGCACTAGACTGATACATGAGTCTAGACACGAACAGTGCCCCTGGGATGACGAGGACACTAGCATACATTAAGAAGCTATTGATTAATGAGTTCCAGAAGCCGAGATCAGAGGATCGGTACATGAACGAGATGATCGCGATAAGACAAAAACCAAGAGAGTCTGTATGGGATATTGACCAGAGATTCAAGCGACTAAAAGGGAAGTTAAAATACCTTATGACCGAGATGCAGCATCGGCACCTGTTTTTCAACTCACTACTCCCACACCTAAAATATCCCTTACAAAAATAGAAGTTTCAGACGTAGGCCGAGGCTCTACAGATAGCCTTGCAGCTGGAAGAGAACCAGTACCAGCAAAAAGACCCAGCCAATGAAGAATTGAAGGAGGATTTGAAGAACCTAACATTTCAGTTGAACCAGAATAAGAACAAGGACAAACGAGAAGTTGTTTGGTGCAGCACATGCAGGACAGAAGGACACCACAAGAACGAGTGTCCAACATTCGAGCAGTATATGGAAATAGGCATGACAAACCTTCTACCACAGGGAGGATTATGGTGCGAAATATGCAAGAAACCGGGTCACGACCCTTATCATTGAACGATGATACAGAAGTACCAGACAATTCCAAAGAATTCTTATTGCACCTTTTGTAAGTGAGTGGGCCACAATGACAAAGATTGCAGAACTATGGAGTTCATGCGAGAAAGAACATCAAACGCATACAGGGTACAGGCTGAAATGATGACTGGGTAAACAGCACCACGGTTCAATCAAGCCTCATCTCCACACAACACTGCACAGCAACAGTATAATACTGCACAGAAACCATACAATAACGCACAACCACAGTACAACCCGACACAACCCCAGTATAATAACGCGCAGTATAATCAGGCACCACAGTACAATGCATCGAGAGGGGACCGAGTAGGCTATCGAGGAGGAGGATGAGCCAGAGGAGGTTTCAGACGTGGCAGAGGCCCAGTCACGTGTCATAATTGTCAACAACCGGGACATTATGCACGGGAATGCCCACTGCAACCAGCGACTTGTATGTATTGTCGTGCATCGGATCACGAAACAAAGGAATGTCTGACACTATCAGTCAAGATCTAGGAAAAGAGGAACCAGAACAACCAGAATGTTCAATGGATTTTAGCTGAAGCAAGGGAGGATGGACGAAACATCAATATAGTCACCCGTGGAGGAACGAAGACAAGAAACGACGTAGTTCGACAGGAACGCGCACAGAACCAATGGGTAAAGAAGAACATCAAACCAAGAAAGCAGTTCAATGCACCCAAATAAAGGGAGACTTTTAAGGAAGTCAGACAAGAATTTCAGAAGGTGAACACAACGTCGACTTCCACTGCACAACTAGTCCATGAAGCCCTAGAATACGAAATGCCGCCATCATTGGATCATACCAATGAAACACCACCCAAGGGACAAGTAAGTACTAGCACAGACTTTTTGCAATCATGCATAAAAATGTTAAGTGATCCTTCATCTGTGAAAATATTGCAAAACATCCTAGAGAAATGTAGCAGCAAGACGATACAAAAGCTAGAACCGAAGAGTGTAAATCATCTACACACAAGAAGAAGAACAAGTAGGGAATTTAGACTGAATGCTAACATAGGGGATTTCAATATGGGAGACATCATACTGGACCTAGGATTTGAAGTGAATGTGCTACCCAAGAAAACATGGCAATGTATGGGAGAATCAACATTGGGATACTAAAATGTCCAATTAAAACTAGCAAACTAACATAGGGTCCTACCAATAGGGAGACTGAAAGGAGTAACAGTAGATCTTGATGGAGTGCGCACTAAAGCAGACTTTGAAGTTATCAAAATAGTAGATGGTACAACATCGTACCCGGCACTACTCGGTCTAGATTGGGTGTTTGACAACCAAACCATAATTAACTTGAAGACGAGGAAAATGACATTTGAATCCGGAGATTACAGGGTCATACCACCACTAGATCCATGAGAAGGGGAAAGGTTCGTAGAACACACTTTCCTGGACTTAGAAGAGATTGGACAGTTGTACAGAACAACTACGCACGATGAGGATTACATAAACCCAACTGCGGATGGGGTACTCAGTTGGCAGAGCATCACTTCATGTGCAACAGATTCAGACACCGAGTTAGAAAACTGGCAACAGAGACTACACGAAGTATCCACGAGAAGATGTGCAAGAATAGACCGCGCAGTACGATGGATAGGCATAGAAATCAAAGAACCACCCAGTTTCCACGGACTAAATGATTTGGAAACACTCTTGACACAATATGAAGATGAAGTATTAGAGAACCAGATGCTACTAGCATTGGATTTAGCACTCAAGGCCACACCCGCAAGATGGTGTGGTTCACACAAGGATATTATCACAAACTGGTACCAATGTAAGCGGTTACTGCGCATAAGGTTCGGCGTAGAAGAGAAAAACAAAAAACAACAGAGATATGAAGGACTAGGGACACCAGTGAAACACTTGGAGGAGTGAAAAACGCTGTGGAAAATGACACCACCAGAGGAATGGCCTCACCACTTGATTCACACTTTAGAGGGCATACCAGCGAACTGGTATATAGATCAGGAATTGCGCAAAGGAACTACAACATGGACGACATTGCAACAAAACTTGACCGTCACTTTCTCATTCAAGCATGAGAACCCCAACATAGATGCAACCCTAAAACGGATCAGAGGAATCATATTCATTGAAGAACCGGAAATAGAATTTATTACCAAAAAACAGCAGAAAAAATAAGCAGACAGTCAAGGAACTACTATCATGTTACCATGTACAGGAGGAAGCACCAGACGAAGATGACCCGCGCGACATTCATATTGAAGAAGTAGAAGGTGAAAGAGATGTTAAGGGACCACCCATAGAATCCAAAGTTATTTCTGCACCAATCAAGGTAAAGAAAGTTAACATTGGAACAATTGAACATCCCAAAATGCCCATCATTGGAAACTACTGGGATGAGCCAACAGTAGAAAGCATAATAGAGTTGTTGCGCGAGTATAGTGACTTATTTCCTACAACATTTACAGAGATGAAGGGTATAGCAGGAGAACTGGGAGAGATGAAGATACCCCTCAGACCCGAAGTGAGACCGATTAGACAGTGACCATATAGATTGAACCCTATATATAAACAGAAAGTTAAAGAGGAGATCGATCGGATGCTCGAAGCTGGCATAAACAAACCAGTCAAGGAATCAGAATGGATAAGCTTGATGCTTGTACAGGACAATAAACAAGGAAGAGGGATTAGGATATGTGTTGACTTGAGGAATTTGAATGATGCATGCATACATGACCCATTCCCTACACCATTCATGGATGAAGTGTTAGATAATGTGGGGGGACACGAAGCTTACTCATTCACTGATGGATTCTCAAGCTACCATCAGATTAAGATAGCACAAGAGGACATATACAAGACCACGTTCGCAACGGAATGGGGATCTTACCAATATACAGTCAGGTCACAATAGTTAGGGCATTGTACATCTCCTTAGATGAGTCAAGATGAGAGTTGTGGGGTATCAAGTGGTCTTTTACAGAGTGTTAGCAGCAGGCTGAAGTGGGAAAGAAAGCATGCACAAAGAAGAATGACAACTGGAAGAGAAATCATGGGAAAGAAAGCGTGCAAGAGGAAAGCGACAACTGGTAAGAAGCACAGCATGTGTGCATGCAAGAAGGAGGTGACAGATAGAAGGAAGCAAAGCACGCATGCAGAGAAGGAAGACCTAATGACAGTAGGATTAGGGTTTTTGTAATTTTTTGTGTAAATGGTTGAAGAGCCTGATAGATATAAATATAGATATGCAGGTATCATGGGGGATTCGGTTCACTACTTTTGTATAGGTTTATATGATATGTAATGAACTACTTTTGTAAAGTGGTTGAACTAGAGCAAAGGAGAGAAGGTAGATCTTGAGGATTAGATCCCAGGCCAAGGAGCCTGGTCTGGTCTAGTTCACCTCATATAGATCTTGCCCATCTGAGGAGAGTTGTAAGCGCATGGCATGAGAATTGCAGAACTACCATAATAAGAGAGCCAAGAGCCAAATCTTTGTGGACGTAGCCTAGGAGGGGGCGAACCAAGGTAATACCTGCGTAATGTGATTAATGCATTCATATATTTGTCATATTTTTAGTAGTTAAACGTTATGTGTAATGAATGAATTAATTATTATACTGCTTGGTTAATTGTTGTTGGGATATCAAGAAAAGATGCCATGGAGGTTAAAATATAAAAGAGAATAACAGTAGTTTGTAACACAAGTTATAATAATTGGTTCAGAATACAGATTCCATATTTCTCGCTCAATCCTAGGTTGTAAACACTTGATTCTTACAACCACCCATTTAAAACTATCTCGGGTGAGACTGTGCAGTGCATTCTATGTACTATGTTGCCTTCTGGTTTACCAGAAGGGCCTATAGTTTTAGACTTTGTCGGTACCCTGAAAGATATGAACCCTGGGTCAACAACACAGGTAGTAGGGAAGAGTTGTGCATTAAACCAACACAAAGTACACTATGATACTCGTTGCATTGATGCCATTGTCCTTGAACTTCTCCATAACTGCAACGTTTTGAGGTTCCTTCTCTTTTCCTTATTCAAAGTGTGATTCCACGATCTTTATTTTGACGATATCCAACACTTTATTCTTGGCAAGGATGAGGTCAATCCTTGTCTTCCATGCTCTGAAGTTAGAAGCCCCTTCTAACTTGTTTTCTGACTTTATAGAGTAAGTCATGACTGCATTGACTTGGTCAACCTTTGACTTTGACCAAAAACTCAAACTTGACGTATTAGCTTGCTAAGAGTACCAGGAGTTGTGCTAGGTTAGGGAGCACTAGGCTATCCAGAAATTAGGTCAATCTCTTCACTTAAGGTGCTTTAACAAGAGGGTTAGGGTTTTGTTGTTGCAGCAAAAACTTTGACTGCAATTGCAACTGTAACTAAGAAAAATCCTCCCAATCTATATTCCAGCGTTTAGACCGTCTGAAGATAGTGTGGGCCCATAACCTGTTTGAAATAATAGGTGTGCTCATTTAACCATAGACAATATAGCAATATTGTCACCCAATCATAGGCTGAAGCCACCCCTGAGCACCTTAAACTTGATAGAGAGAATAATTCTGGAAGAAAACCCTAGATCCAAAAGCCAATCAAGGTAGTGTACCACTCTCCAGATCTATCATAACAAGCAGAAAGTCCAAACCATAACCAAGAGAAATTTCAAGCCTAAAACCATTAATACTAGTTGCAGTAGCTACAGCTGCAGCTACTCTCCAAACTTATGCACTTACTAAATTTATGTAGTTGCAAGCTACGTGTATCCAAATGAGCTCTAGCATCTTGTATTTATAATGCTCTTCCTTAGTTGTATGGGCCAACTTCTATTTTTGGAGGCTAAAAACTCAATATTAATTATTTTCTTTAGCCGACTTATCTTCAATGTTTATCTCCAATGCTTTAGGGTTTCTTCTTGCTTCCCAGAATATTCTATTCTTGTCAAGGTTACACGTGGAGGCTTAATACATCTGGCAGCTACCATAATATCAACACACAGGTGTTCCTGGAATCTAGGACACCCAAGTTGTATGGATCAGGTCACTCACTTCTTGGTGTTGGATTCATTGAGGGTTAAAAATGGAAGGGGAGAGGGCCATAATTTTGGAGAGCTTGAAGGTGGAGGGAAATAAGTTTTTGATCGGAGAGAATCTATAGGATTTAATGGAAGTATTTTTGTGAAGGAAATTGTTGTGGACTAAAAAATGGTCTAGTCTTGTGGCTATGTGCCTAGGACCGACACGCATGTTGGACCAATTGAACTTGTTGCGCTATAGAGCGATATCCAAAAGATACCAGTCTAAAATTAGCTCTTCCATATTTTCTCTGAAGGGGTCTCTACCAAAAATCCCCCCCCCTTGTTTCCTCACTATTTCGGATAATATTTAAATCACATGCAATGATACAATTGTTGGACAAGTCTTTGTTTCTCAAACGTAGGAGAGAGTTCCAACACTCTTCTTTCTCTGAAGGGTTATTTAGAATATGTACATTGAAAATTGCACAACAAATGTTGTCGTGTTTATGCTTTAAAATAGTAAATATTAAATGCTAGGTGTGGCATTGATGTTCCATACTTACCTCTTGCTTCTCCCATAGAGTGCAAAGGTCGTCGGAGGCTCCTTGTGCATCAATGGTGATGTGGTTGTTGTTGCACCAATTTTTTTTACAAAGTTTTGAGACTTCTTCATAACTCATCTTGGTCTCTTGAATGAGGAGTATGCTAGATTTCTCGATTTGACCATATCTTTGACAGGTAAGGTCTTAGGTCCGTTGCCTAGACCCCTACAATTCCAGGAGACCAAGATCATTATTTCATAGGGTTGGAATGGGCACCCCCTTTATTTGTTGCACTTCCACTTTGTTTTTTTATGTGTTTCATGCTTGTTCCAACTGTACTTGGCAGTGTTTGTTATTATCCCAAGAGAATATCTTTGTTTGCTTCCTCTTCCCTGATAGTCAGGGATGATCTTGTACCAGATTTGTGCAGTTGGATCTCCTCTGAAGCTTCATCTGTTGAAATTGTGGTAGCTACGGGAGATATTAACCTCCATTTGTGACCTATGATGAGATTAGAATATTTTGAAAGCAAAAAAAGACTTGGATATAACCCTAGAAGAGAAGTTGGCTAAAGAAAATATTATATATTAAGTATTTAGCACCCAGAAAGAGAAGTCAGCCCATACAGCCTGGCAAAAGCAGCATAAGTATAGGGCGTATGTCTTCATTTGATCCAGATCTCTCAGAATTACAGAAATCCACTTGTGCACACTGCAAAATTCCAGTTGTGTGCAAGTCTGGGGAGCAGCTGCTACCGCAATCCTGAAATTTGTATTTTCAGTTTTTCTAGGTTGGACTCTCTGATAAGTTTTGGTTATCTTTGCCTTGTGCATTAGCCTTGGTTGGCTATTGGTTTGTTTATGGAATTATTCTCTCTGTCAAGGTCAAAGTGCTCAAGGGTGGCATTAGTGCCTATGGTTGGGTGACAATATTGCTATATTGTTTATGGTTAAATGAGCACACCCACTTTACTAATAGGATATGGGCCCACACCTCCTTCATTCAGTCTAACCACTGGACGGAAGCTAAGCCATAAGGTTATCAAGCTTGTTGAATAATTGTCGCTAGGGTTTCTAGCAGGAGCAGTTACCGAAGCACTGTTGCTAGGTTTACTAGCAAGTGCAGTTGCAGAAACCCTAAACTCTTGCCTAGCACCTTATGATGAAATACCTTACTCATGGAGAATATGTTCTAGTGTGCCTTAGTCCAACGCACCTCTTGGAAGTCTCAGAAGGCAGAAACATCAAGATTGATATTTTGGGTCAAAGCTTGACCAGTTATCAGTCAACAAAAGTATTGAATGAAAAGACGAATCATCTACACTATTCAGCGCTCACAGGAACTCTTAAAGATGACATGTGGATAATTGACAGTGGAGCTTCCAGGAATATGATAGGAGACCAAGCCAGACTCTCTAATTTAAATGAAAATAAGACATCATTCAAGGTAGAACTTTGAGACAAAAACACATATCCAGTTGAAGGAATTGGTCAAGCCTCCGTCAAACTGAAAACAAGTAACAATGTTCATTTGAGCAATGTCTTATATTACCTGGTTTAGAAAAGAATCTTGTATTCATATCTTGCTTAGAAAACAAAGGAACAGAATAACCTTTGTAGATGGAAAATTATTATCTTGGCCTAGAGATTCGAGCATAGAGAATGCTAGAGTTATTGGAACCTGTGAAGGAAGACTAGATAGACTACTAGAACGAAATGATGAAGCCCGTGTACATGATGAAGTCAATCCCAATGAACTTTTGAATAGAAGGTATGATCATATCAACTATCAATCATTACCCTTCCTCAAAAATATGGTTGAAGGAATACCAGAACTACAATCTACACATGAAATAATTTTCAATGGTTGTGCTCTTGGTAAGAATGTTAAGAAACCATTCTCAAGCAGCAATAATAGATCTAAGGAAATCCTAGATCTAATACATTCAGATGTTTGTGTTTCGATGCCAGTCAAATCTATAGGAGGTTATCTTTACTATGTAATCTTAATAGATGATTACTCAAGAAAGACTTGGTTATATCTCTTGAAGACAAAGGACGAAGTTTTCAACAAGTTTCAAGAATTCAAAGCAGAGATAGAGAACCTAACAAACAAGAAAATCAAGACCTTGAGAACAGATAATAGAGGAGAATATACATCCAAGGAATTTGTTGCCTTTTACAAATCGGCAGGGGTTAGGAGGGAGCTAATTGTTCCCCATAATCCTCAACAAAATGGTGTAGCAGAAAGGAAGAACGGATCTATTGAAGAAATTGTGAAGGCACTATTGAACGATCAAGGTTTATCTATGTATCTGTGAGGAGAAGCAGCCATGACAACAATATATGTTCATAACAGAATTCCTCACCGCATATTGAAGGATATGACTCTAGAAGAAGCCTTCTCATGAAAGAAACCTAATGTGGAACACTTAAGAATCTTTGGATGCCTTGTTTACTTTCACATCCCCAAGGATAAAAGGAAGAAATTAGAACCCTCGGGAAAGAAGGGAATATTCGTGGGATACAGTGAATCATCCAAGGCCTATAGAATCTATATCTCAGAACAACATAAGGTTGAAGTCAGCAAAGACATAACCTTCAATGAAAAGATGGATTTCAAGAAGCAGAAAGACTCAAAGCCCCAAGTGGCACCTTCAGAAAAAGCAAAAAGCCCAAGAGATTCTCCAGCTATGTAGCATGTATGACAAAGTTTCTAAATGAAGAACCCACCACATTTGAAGAGGTGGCTCAGAAGAAACAATCGAAAGAAGCCATCACATAAGAACACCAATCCATCATGAAAAATGATGTATAGGAAATTGTGCCTACACCTAAAGAAAAATCAGTAGTAACTTCAAAATGGGTCTATAAGATCAAACATGCCGGAAACGGAAGCGTGGAAAAATATAAAGCAAGATTTGTAGCTAGAGGGTTCTCCCCGAAGGAGGGAGAAGACTATGACGATACATTTGTTCCTATTTCCAGATATACTTCTATTAGAGCCATTATGTCTCTTGTTGCTTTCATGGGATGGAGTTTACATCAAATGGATGTAAAAACAACTTTCCTCAATGGAGCAATCGAAGAAGTATACATTGAACAACCTCAAGGATTTGAAGTACACTCCATAGACACTCATGTTTGCAAGCTAAAGAAAGCTTTATATGTACTCAATCAAGCCCCAACAGCTTGGTATGCCAGAATAGACAGCTACTTAATAAGACTTGGCTTCTCCAAGAGTCATGCAGATCCAAATCTTTACTACAAAGTCGTGAACAATGCACATGTGATTCTACTGTTATATGTCGATGATTTATTCTTGACAAGTGAAGAGTCTCCCATCATCCAGTGTAAAAAGGAACTAGCCTCTAAGTTCAATATGAAAGATATTGGTCTCATGCATTATTACTTGGGACTAGAAGTATGGAAAAAGCATGGTGAAGTATTCCTTGGACAAGGAAAGTATACAGTGAAGATTCTTCAAAAGTTTGGAATGATGGATTGCAAATCCATGGACACTCCTATGACCACAGATATAAGAAAAGTAAGAGACTCAGATTCTGATCCAATAGACTCGTCCATGTATAAACAATTGATTCGGTCATTGATGTATTTAGTAAATACTCGACCAAATATTTTCTTTGTCGTAAACACACTAAGCCAGTTCTAGGTGGAACCCATACATGAGCATTGGATAGCTGCAAATCATGTTCTAAGATATATTTGTGGGACACTAAACTATGGTTTAAGATATATCGCATCTAGTGATATACAACTTCATGGATTCACAGATTTAGATTGGGTAGGAAGTGCAAAAGATAGAAGGAGTACTTTAGGGATGTGTTTCATCTTGGGCTCCTCTATGATATCTTGGGGCAGCAGGAAACAAAATTTTGTCGCACTTAGCACAGCAGAAGCAGAATATATCACAGCATGTGAGGCATGTACAGAAGCAGTATGGCTGAGAAAGTTGATTTCTGGATTATTTTATTAGGTTCCAGATTTTACCATAATATATTGTGACAACCATAGTTGTATAAGTCTATCAAAACAACCAGTGTTTCATGAACGATCGAAACACATTGAGATCAAATACTACTTTATTCGAGATAAATTCAAGGAAGGAGAAGTGAATCTCCAGTATATCCCTACAGATGAGCAGACAATAGATATCTTGAGAAATCCTTTGTCCAGAATAAAGTTTTCATACTTACAAGACAAGTTGGGGATCGTGGAAATAATTCCCTTAGTTGAAAGGGAAGAGATGGCTCTCTAGGTTGGGAGGGAGCACTGATATATCATTGATTTATGGACAGTCATTTTCCAACTTGGAAAATGGTCCAGGATGGGCAATTCCTTTCCAGTTCAAAAAGTGTTTTGACATTTCTGACGGACATGCATTTTCCAGTTCAAAAAATGGTCCAGATCGAATGGTCATTTTCGTAATGAAAATGGTTCGATAGATTGTTGATGTACCATAGACAATGATTCCCCTTGTGGCCACTGTGGGGGAATGGTCTAGGACAATCTTTCTTCTTGGAAGTCACTCTCAGTAGTGGTCAAGAAGAATGGTATGCCTCGTCGAGAAGTCATTCTTTCGAAGTTCACAGTTGTGAGCAGTTTAGAAGAATGGTTTGTTTTGGAGGTTGGTGCAAGACAGTCATTTCCTTAGGAAATGGTCCAGGCAATCATTCCCTAGGGTAGACTCATTCTCTCCAGGTTTCACTTTTTTTCGTGACGGAAGAATGGCCCAGTTAGGTGAATGGTACAGGTTCAACAATCAGGGACATGCATTCCCTAAGGCATATTCATTCTCTTCAGGTTGCACTTTGTTTAGTGTCGAAGAAATGGCCTAGTTAGGTGAATGGTCCAGGCTCAGAAATCAGGGACATTTATTCTTCCATGTTTGGGAAGAATAGTCCAAATATCACATGATTGATGTTTTTACTTTCTGAGGGCATATGTTCTTCCAGATCTCACAGATGTGAGTGGAAGAATGGCCTAGATGACTCAGTTTATATCATGATATTATTTTCTGTGTAGGTTGATATCAGATTATATGATCGCTATGGAGACTGTATGTCTCTAAACAGTAGATGTATGCTATTGTGGTGGATATGTTCCATTGATTGTGACTATGTGTCACTAATTGAGTATTTGTGTACTACCATGGATAGACACAGTCATGTTCTATTAGATGACATTGTATTAATTGTCATGGATATTATCCAGTTGGATAATGATGATGGTGCTCGTGATTTGATCATGATATAGCCTATGTGGCTATAATGATGCTACTGGTTGAATAGTTTGTTTGTTCTCAAGACCATTACCTATTATACCTCCCTATCTAGGAGGGAGTTTTGATATTATGGTAGCTACGGGAGGTATTAACCTCCATTTGCAACCTATAACGATATTAGAATATTCTAGAAGCAAGAAAAGACTTGGATATAACCCTAGAAGAGAAGTAGACTAAAGAAAATATTATATATAAATTATTTAGCACCCAGAAAGAGAACTCGACCTAGACAGCCTGGAAAAAGCAGTATAAATATAGAGCACCAGTCTTAATTTGAGCCAAATCTCTCAGAATTGAAAAAATCCACTTGTGCACACTGCAGAAGTCCAGTTGTGCGCAAGTCTGGGGAGCAGCTGTTGTCGCAGTCCTGAAATCTGCATTTTCAGTTTTTCTGGGTTGGACTGTCTGATCATTTTTTGTTATCTTTGCTTGGTGCATTAGCCTGGGTTGGCTATTGGTTTGTTGTTGGAATTATTCTCTCTGTCAAGGTCAACGTGCTCGGAGTTGGCATTAGTGCCTATCATTGGGTGACAATATTGCTATATGGTCTATGGTTAAATGAGCACACCCACTTTACTAACATGATCTTCCTGCCCATCCTCACGAACACTTTCCATCTCCAAGTTGTAGTGTGCCTCTAAGAAGGTTATTTGAACATCTTTGAAACCTTATGAATCTTCCATTCAAGGGTATTACAAGTCGATCCGCTCCAACCCTGGGTTTCAAAGGCCACTCGTTTTTGCTCTCTCTACTTTTGGCTTACTGAATTCTTCGCATGTGGTTGAGGCACCTCTTGGACTAAATACGACTCCCTAATGTTTATTTTGATTCTAAATTTGGCTGGTATGACCTCCACCTCATATTCCTCTAGTTGAGGAAGAGACTCAAAGTTGGTATGAGAGGCAGACAACCCTGATTTATGAGGGTTTTCAATGGCTTTTGTGGGGTATTTAGAGACAACATTTGGAGGGCCTGTTGAGAAAGAAGGGGCCCTATTTCCATCACTTCCAAACTTACGAGTGATTGATTTCCATTGATCTTCTTTCCCAAGGCCAATTGGGGTTGGATATTCCTTCTTACAATTTCTCGCAAAATGACCATACTCGTGACATAACTTACATTTGAACGACAGTTGCTCATAATCAAGTTGTTGGACATGTTTTGAGTTATCTAGGGAGACCACCACTGCTTCAGGGATTCCCTTCTCCAGATAAATCTTAACACAAAATCTTCCATAGGAGAAAATATTCTCCTTTGTCTCAATTCGATCAATGTAATGACCAATGGAGTTTCCAATGCATCGAAAAGTGTCATTGTTACGACAATGATCGGGAAGGTGCGGAAACCAAACCCACACTAACACTATAGAGGGCACATCATTTTTCAGGTTGAAGTCCGGTGTCCATTTGTTTAAATGCATTCCTTTGGCACCCAAAAAATAGGATCTACTTCTGAATATTAGATCTTTGTCTTCTTTGTTTTCGAATAGGAATGTAAAAAAGCCTCAACCACAAAAATAAAAGGCTATCAAACCTATGATGAGTGTCTTCCAATTATTCTCTATCTAATTAGTGACCATATTAGGAGATGTCCAAACTCCTGTAAACTGTCCAATTAACCCTCAATCGGCCAAGGCTAACGCCTTTCTCCCTGGGGGTAAGGGAAACTTGAGGCATTTCCCCCCATTTCTTCACAAATTGAGAGGGTCTGGAATTCATGGCTTTCACAAAGGAAGCCACAATTGCTTAGAAATCTTGGGAATCTTTGTTTGGGGGAGATAGAGGCCCCCTCCCATCTCTCATCTCCATTCACACACACCAGATCTAGGGTCAGTAGTGCGCGCACTCTCTCTCTCTCAGCTTCTACACTACATAATAAGAGCCAAGTATATTGGTCCTACTTTTGTAGAGGATTGGGTAAGGAATCTCATAAAACAAGTTCATAAAGCCTCTATTATATTTAAAGTTGTCAACTTAGCATTTCATTTGGTGGGCAAGTGGTTGATTTGGAAAGTTGGTAAAGGAGACAAAGTACAAATTTGCCTTGATCCATGGGTATGCAACAAAGGATTGCATAGATTACTTCCTTGAATGATTAAGGAGATAATAAGTAAAGGTTATTATACTCTTAGATAGGTTGTGAATTGACAAAGGTCAACAAATTGGTAACAACATCGACTAACTTGGGAGGAGATCAAATTAGCGGAAGAATATGTTGAGACGTGGTAGAGGTAAATTGATACATTAAAAGACAATAGTGTTAAAATCAAAGATGATGATGATCACCCTGTATGGTCACTTAATGTAATTGAAACATGTGTTCCCATAATAGGTTTCAAAGCTCTTGCGGAGGAAGGAAGGGAGGAACAACATGTATGGTGGTGGAGAACCATATGGAAATTAAGATTCCATTCAAAAAACAAATTTTTCATGTGGTTGATATTAAACAATGGGGCTCCCACCCGAGAGTTGCTACAAAATAAAATTTTCATTAGTCTCAATTGGTGTAGCTTATGTCCATAAGTAGAATAAACCTTTATACGGTTAATTATGGCCTATACTTATACAAAAGAGGTATGGAAAGAGGTGGAAAGGATGATTGGATTAATAAATTCCTAGGAACGTGAAGACATAGATGAGACATTTAGATCCTGGTATACAAAAAAGGATACCAAGAAGACCAGAGCACTTACTCTTAACATAGCTTGGGGAGTTTGGTTAGCGATAAACCTAAAGTTGGTTGAGGTAAAAGAGTTACCTATCAAATGTGTTGTCCAGGCTCTTAACATACTAAATGCTTATCCATAGATTCAAGATAAAAATATCCTTCGTGATCCAGATCTTCAGGCCTAAGATCCAGAAGGCTTGAATGACGAGAGAGGAGAAGAGAAAACATATAAATCTGCCATGAAATTAACCACAAGAACATTGATGAAAATCCATGAGCTGAATACACCACAAAAATATGAGAAAGAGAGATAGAGTTGGAGAAGAATGATTCCATTAAGAATAACCATTACATGCAATGAGGCCAATTTTGGGACCTCTCCTTCTCGATCTTCACTCTCTCCCTGTTGCCTTTTTATAAGGTGCATTTTTTACGAAGTCAATTTTGATTAGGTTTCACTCCATCAATTGCATATATATCAAGTTCCCTTTTACATAAAAATATGAATATATGACTCATACATCCAAACTTAGACTATAATCCCCCCTAACATTCGGATCAATCCTCCCTCCTCAGAAAATTATGGTCTCCATCATTTCACCCATGCTAAAAAAAGAGACCCCATTATGTTCATGGTACCAACATGATTGCAATGTGTTTAGTGCCAATGAAGAGAAAGGTTTTGTGTGGTTAACCAGTAATTGTGGGTTTATGGATGACCCATAACCGACTTGGAAATGGCAATCTTATTGATGATGTTAATTACAATTTATGGGGTGTTCTACATGGGTAAAAATTATAATAGGATTTAATAAATCCAAAAAAAAAAATTTGAAATGAAAAAAAACTATTTTCATGGCGGCGGACCTCTGGCTGCAATTTTGTTTATATATTTTGATGCAGATGATGAAATCAAACTCCGTTTAAGACCCATTTGAGGTATCGAATAGAGTTTCCATCGATATAATATACTTTCTCTTTTGTAGCCTATGGAGTGAGAAAAATCTACCTGAAACTCAAGGGATGTGCGATCGCAATGTTCTACAGACCTTTGGTGCTTAAATCGATCATATCTCACAAACCAGGAAACGAAATGAAATTACATTAAAAAAAATCATTTGAGCTCACCGAGAATTCCTTAAAATGAGTTATAGTTTTCCCTCTAAAATGCTTTATAGAGGTCGTGGAACTTGCATAAAGTTTGCAAAAGACAATTGCCCTATATTTGGTCCATGATTATGCTCCTATGGCAGCCATACAGTTGTGGGTAAACTGAGAAAGGGTTGGAATGAGGTCACCCAAGCTTCCAAATTTTGCATGTATATTTTTTAAGACGTAAAATTCTCCCATGAATTTGCAATAGCATTGAATATGAGAGAACCAAGTGTAGAGGGCCATAAAGGATGTCAAGGGTTTGTAGAGAATCTTGGGTTGTTGTAGAGGCTATGGAACCTCCGTGAGCAGCATGGAAACCTTGCAAAAATTCTAAAAATGTTGTAGACAAATGGATGTAGTGAATCCGTGTAAGGATGCTCTTGTAATGGTGAACAAATTTCTAAGGGCAGAAAAACCTTGTAATGCATGTGGACCAACTATGATTCTTACAGTGTATGGCCCAACAAATGGACTCTGAGAATTCCAAAAGGAGGTTCGAGATTGTTGCAAATATTTGAACCTAAAATATGCTTCAAACCCTTGTTCCCATGGAATAGTAACCCACTCTGATATCAATGATACATATCTCGAGGGCTAAGATCCAGAAGGCTTGAATGTCGAGATATGAGAAGAGAAAACATACAAATCTGCCATGAAATTAAACACAAGAACATTGATGAAAATCCATGAGATGAATACACTAGAAAAATATGAGAAAGAGAGAAAGAGTTGGAGAAGAAGGATTCCATTAATAATAACCATTACATGCAATGAGGCCAATTTTGGTACCTCTCCTTCCTGACCTTCACTCTCTCCCTATTTTCTTTTTATAAGGTGTATTTTTTACGAAGTCAATTTTGATTAGGTTTGACTATGTCAATTGCATATCTATCAAAATCCCTTTTACATAAAAATATGAATATATGACTCATGTTACACGTCAAAATTACTCAGCTGGATAAGTGTCGCATGTTCCTCTCAATAGTCGTAAGTGTTGCATCTTCTTTACAACTTTCGCAAGTGTCGCAAGTTGGTCACAAGTGTCGCAAACGATGTTTGAGCATACTGTCATGCCGACGACACTAAGGAGACACTTAGAACACCTCATGTGCTTGATTTGAAGAAGAAGAACTAGTTTACTGAAGTCAAAGAACTCTTAACACCTGAAGAGAGCTCTGAAACAAAGGTTTTGAGGAGGAGCGCTCCCCTATATCAGCCTTAGGAGCATTGGCGCTCCCCTATAAGGCTTCAAGGAGCGTTATAACGCTCCCCTGCCCCCTCTGAAGGAGCGCTACTCACCTTTAAAGTGTTGGCACTTCCCTCAAGCTTCTCAGGGAGCGTTACAGTGCTCTGATGCCCCTTCTAAGGGAGAGCTCCCTAATCTGAGGCAGTAGTTGGCCCGTTGAGGAGAATAAGGGGAGGATCTTTCAAGATTAGGAGGTAGTTGTATTCGAATTCTTGGTTTCATTAAGAGATCCCTGATCTGAGGAGGAAGTTCCCCAAATTGTTCTAAAGATAACTCAAGAGGTTAAGCTCCTCTTAACCTATTTAAGCAGGCTCTATGATGGTGGAAAGGGGGAAGAACTGCTATCATGAAACATATGATCTTAGAGGAAACACACAGTCAGCCAGAAGAGAGTGATCAGTGAATCTGTTGTTATCCAAGTTGTGGATCTTTCAGGCAAGGGTTAGACGAAGAGGACTTGACGAAGTTGTCGCATTTGCATCTACGATTGTAAGGACTGTCGTCGTTATTCTCATTAATATGACACACTTGGCCTATTTCTTTCTAGTTTGTGTCTAATGTTACATGAACTTATCATTAATTGATAGATCTGTTTTCAAGCTAACATCAATAGAGTAGGAAGTGGTGGTATCTTGTTTGTCTGCAGAACTCAGCGAGGACCAAAGGATTGGAGCGCAACTCGGAGCGTGCAGGGACAAACATCGATAAAAAGGTACTTATGTTATCTTTCCTTCTCATGTGTTAGTTTAGATAGATTTGAAAGGAAGTCAGTGTCCACGTTAAGCATTTTCTATCTAGAGTTAGGGTCAAACTCTTAGAGGTGATCTACCTATCCGCAGGGAGATTTTCCTACAACAGAAACTGGCGACTCCGCTGGGGAGATAGCCTCAAATCGAAACTTCTTGTTTTGATTTTCTCCTCATTGACCTAGTTTTACCCCTTGATTGTTTCAGACCTGGTTCACTCCTCTTTTGATTGGTTTCATGAGCTGATTGGCTCCCTACCCCCATAATACTCAGCATAGTTGTCGAGATTGAATTGCAAATCTTTGGAATTTTTGACATTTTTGGGAGTTTTTGACCCTGGCGCCCCTGTCCTTGTGTTAACAGAGCACCAGCGCTCCCTAATAGCTTTGTACAGAGTGATATAACGCTCCTTGCCTTTGGCAACAGAGCGCCAGCCCTCCTTTGGCCCAAAAACCTTCCAGAATTGCTTTTTCTGGGTTTTGCCTCTGTGTCTCTTCTGTTGGGTAACCTTGTGAGTCAATGCTTCTTCTCTTTCAGCCTTGACATCTATCTTTTTGAAGAACGAACATCTTACTATTTGGATTTTGTAGCCTTCTTCGCCATTGTTGTTGAGTTTTTCTGTCATTTGGAGTCCGAGACCCATGCATTGTCTCTCTCTCTGTGTAACTGAGTAAAAACCCTGGTGAAGGTCATCAAAGGCCTATAGACCCTCTCATCTTAATTTTAGTTAAGATCATTGTTCTTCAACTTTTTCTTTTGGGTGTGAAAATTGTTTTCTCTTTGATTGTTTCTTTTCTTTCGCTTTTCGTTTTGATTGCAACAAAAGGGTGTATTGTTTGTATGACTTTTGCTTGTGCTAGTTTGGTTTTCATTCATACAAAAAGATAATTAGCAAAGACGAGCATTGTGTTGAATTAATCCTTATTCATATACAAACAAAAAAAATCATCTTCATGATTGATTGTGCATATTAGAAGGCATCTCAAAAAGTTTTAGCATTGCATCAGGATTTGATTGAGAAAAAAGAATTGTTTGAGGACATTCCTTATTCGTGCTTGTTGGTGAAAAGAACTTTCTCTCTCCCTTAGATAGATGTTCATCGAAAATAAATGAGTGCTTATCATATTTGATGCATTTTTTGGGACTGAGTTATAATTCCATTCATTTCACTTCCATGCACCCCTTTGCATAAAGAACAGCCATAAAATCAATGCTAATTAAAATTTATTTGGAACTTTTTCTTTTCTAGGATACTCCACCAACAGTAGACTAGGCTTAGTACTTTGGATTAGGCTGTGAGAATAACTCTCCAAAGTTTCCAAAACAAACATTAGCATCCTGAGTTAGGGAGAGTCAAATCCAATTATCGTATAAGTCT
>ML781008.1:527628-538461 GCA_009831015.1 Picea engelmannii | reverse complement strand
TATATTATCATATTTTTGGTGACGAGTGCCTAATATTGGTCCTATATGTGGATGACTTATTCCTCACCGGTTCATAAATACTTATTGTTGAATTGCGATCATTGACTTATGAATTCGAGATGAAGGACCTAGGTATGATGCACTACTTCTTGGGACTTGAAGTATGGCAGAGGACTAATGAGATTTTCCTGAGTCAAGGAAAATATACAGTAGAGATATTGAAGAAGTTCGGTATGAAATACTACAAATCCATTCCTACACCGATGGCGGTGGATTTGAAGAAAATGAACAATCCTTCTACTGATTTAGGAGAGATTGATCCACATTTATACTGACAACTGATTGGATCATTGAAGTATTTGGTTAACACCACACCTAACATATGCTATGCAGTGAATGTACTTATTCAGTTCATGAGTCAATCGAGACAAACTCACTAGATGGTAGCGAAGCATGTATTGAGATATCTACGAGGCACAGCTGGATATGTCATGAGATATGCCTCCAGTGTAGACATGAGTTTGCAGGGATATGTTGATGCAGATTGGGCAGGGAGCGAAGTGGACTGGAAGATCTCATCTGGTTTTTGTTTTACCTTGGGGTCTTCCATGGTTTCCTAGTGCAGCAGGAAATAGAGCTCTGTGTCCTTGAGTACCGTACAAACGGAGTATATAGCGTTGAGAGTGGCAGTTCGTGAAGAAGTGTGGCTTTGCAACATTCTGATAGATTTATTTGATCATGAGATGGATCCTACCATTATTCATTGTGATAACCAGAGTTGTGTGAATCTCTCTGAGAATCCTATGTTTCACAATAGATCGAAACACATTGAGATAAAATATCATTATATCAAAGTCATGGTGCAGAGGAAATCAGTACATGTGTAGTACCTTCCTACTCATGAGAAGATTGCATATATCTTCACCAAACCGCTTGTCAAGACGAAGTTCGAGTACTTATGTGAGAGACTTGGCCTAGTGGAGAATGCCTCCCTAGCTGAGAGGGAGTGTTGATGATTACAGCTTCATGAGACATCCTCCATAACACAGACTGAGTGAGTCGACCTGTGAGAGAGCCCATGTGTTGGGTGTGCCCATGAGATAGGTGTGTTGTTCCTCTCTGGACTGAGATGAGACGATGTGTGCCCCTGTGTGGGGTGAGGATTCCCATGAGATGGGTGTGCCGTTCCTCTCTGGACAGAGATGAAACGATGTGTACCCATGTGTGGGGTGAAGGTGCCCATTTGATGGGTGTGCATCAGACTTTGGACTGAGTCGTTATGATGTGTAGTCTCCTGCCTTGTGGACTCAGTTGAGTTAGGCTTGATATGGTACTCCAAATGAGTCTCTTGTGGACTCAGTGAGATAGATATCTATTGAGTAGGACGTCCATGTGGCTGAGCATAGGTGGACGTGCCCCCTAGTGGTTGAACATTAGTGGATGTGTGAGATTCTTACTTTATTGTCTAATAGCAAGATTTACCTATAACCCTAATTATGTTGTAAAGGGTACACGTCGGCCCCACCATGTAAATATAATTAATATTGTAATTATTAATTATATTTATTATATTATTAAGTTGTACAGGTCGGCCCTGTTGTGCCAATAGACACATCATTTGATGCGATAAGTTTTGTATAAATAAAGGTGAATCCCCATTGAGGATTACACACTTATCATTGTGTCATCTCATGATTTCAGAAGTTGAGGTATGAAATTATGAGAATTACAGCACCCTCTTGTGTGCTAGGTTTGGTGGTGTAATAGTGGATCTTCTCTTGAGAATATAGCAAAGGATTGTTGGGTTTTTCCCTTGATTGAGAAGGGTTTTGCCATGATATTTATGGTGTCTTTTGTGCATGGTTACTCTTCTTGTGATCTTGGTTTACTGCAGCTAGTTATTGTTTTTGTAGTCATTGGTTATGGTTGTAGCTCATGCTAAACATAAATAAAATAAAATTGCATCAGCTTACCATAAAATTTAACAGCAAGGAGAAGCTTAAAGATAGGAGAGTTTGTTTCCACTTTAGCTTGTAGGTCAACACTTTTGAGCATGTTTCCTCAGAAGTATTTCTGCCAAATAACTGGCTTCCACCATGTGAGTTTCTTAGTGATCAATATCCAAAGCAATATAACTCCCATTGCTTAGTTCATGAGATTTGGTTCCTTGATGCTCAAACCTCCATAATTTAATTCACTGGTTACTTGGTTCTGATTGACCAAGTGGAACTTTTTGTGGGTTGTTTTCCCTCCTTTCCAGAGGAGGGTTCTGAATATTTTGGCCATTTGGTTCGAGATGCATTTTGAGGCAAGAAGCATAGAGCTTTGATATATAGGCAAAGATGATAGTACAAATTTGGTTAAAATGACTCGGGTTGTTGGATTTAGCCATTGGGTGCCCCAATGGTTGGTTTCTCGTTGACTTTTTATAGGATTTTCTACTAGATCTACGAATAGGATTATTTGAGGGAGATTGGAATCCCTAAATATTTGAATGCGGACCAATTTTATGGTATGGAGAACTGGAAAACATGAGCTATGGCACTAAGAGTTAGAGGTGAAGTATTCTAGCCAAAGACTTGACATTTTCTATTGTTAACATCTATACATGAGGCATCAAGGAAAAATTCCATGATGCTTCTAAATTGAGAAGCAATGGCAATTGAAGGGCCTCCCAAAAGAAGAGTAGTGTCTGTGAATTATGAGTGGTTCATATTTTCGACTCCTCGAAAAATTTGAAGCTCGGGGAGGTTCCCAATCTCATGCTCCTACTCTAACTTTTTGTTGAGATTTTCAGCCACAATGATGAACAGAAGAGGCAAGAGAGGGAAACCTCGACGATGACCTCTTCTTACTTGAAATAATGTTGAAAGTATCCCATTAACAAGGGGGAGGTTTCCATGGGCTGATGATGCAAGATGAGATCAATCTAAAAAAGAAAAGAGTGTCTGACACAAACAAATGCATTTTCCATAACTAATTTGACTACCATATGTTTTTCTTTGGCCCAATAACTTGTGTGAATCATCTCTTGAGCGAGAAAAATATTATCCACAATTTGTCAATCCTGCATGAAGCCACCTTGATTGTAAGTTTGGGGAGAATTTTTTTCAGGCGAGTGGCTATCATTTTGGTGAGGAGTAGTTTCATAGGGATATCAGCAGGAATTAGGAGATGGAGGTGGGGTTTCTTTCTTTGGGGATTAATGCTAGGAAGGAGGAATTCATGTTCCCCCCTAACCTTAAGTTTTGATGAAAATAATAAAGAATTCGTTTAAGGTCAGATTTGATGGTTTCCCAAAAGAAGTGATAAAAGGAGATGGAGAAGCCATCAAGTATGGGTGATTTATTGGGTTCGAGGCTCCAAATGCCTAGTGATATTTCAGTTTCAAAGATAGATTGCATGAGATCTAGATTTTCTTCCCTTAAAACTAGATTTGGGATATGCTTGAGCATGGATTTAATGCTTGAAGGCTATACTTCTTCTCTCTGAGTGTAGAGCACGACATAGTGAGTCAGTGCAACCACTTTTATCTCCTCAAAATCATTGATAATCGATCCATCCTCCTATGTGATTTTCAGCACATTATTTTTGGATTGTTAGAGTTTAGCTTGGTTGTGAAAGAATTTGATGTTTTAGTCACCTGCCTTGAGCCAACGAATCCAGGATTTCAACCTCCAGTACTCTTCTTCCCTCTTTAATGCATGTTGGTATTGGCATTGAAGTTCCAAATCTTTTTTTTGTATATGTCAAGTTACTTTTGACACCTATGAGTTTTTTTCCAACTCTTCCAACTTACTATTGATGAGTTTTTTCTCCTCATCTGAGGAAGAAAGAGAAGATTGAGCCCATCGCCTTAAATCTTGTTTGACTAGAATAAAATTGTGTTCCCATATGTACACAGTGTTATAAATAATAGGTGTGCTTGTTTAACCATAGACAATATAGCAATATTGTCACCCAACCATAGGCCGAAGCCACCCCCGAGCACCTTAACCTTGACAGAGAGAATAATTCTAGAATCAAACCCTAGATCCAAAATCCAATCAAGGTAGTGTACCACTCTTCAAAGCTAGTGTACCAAGCAGAAAGTCCAAACCATAACCAAGAGAAAGTCCAAGCCTAAAACTAAAAATACTAGTTGCAGTAGTTGCAACTGAAGCTACTATACAAACTTGCGCACTTACTAAATTTCTACGGTAGCGAGTTGTGTGTATCCAAATGAGATTTGGAATCCTATATTTATATTTCTCTTCCTTAGCTGTCTAGGCTGACTTCTCTTTCTGGAGGCTAAAAACTCAATATTAATTATTTTCTTTAGCTGACTTGTCTTCTAGGGTTATGTCCAATGCTTTAGGGTTTCTTCTTGCTTCCCAGAATATTCTATTATTTTCAAGGTTACACGAGGAGGTTTAATACCGCCTACATCTACCATAATATCAACACTCCCTCCTGGCCAGGGAGGTATTGAAAGCAATGGTCTTGAGCACAAACATACCATTCAACTAGTAGCATCATCATAGCCACACAGGCTATCTCATGATTAAATCACAAGGACCATCATCACTATCAATATAATTTGATAGCATCAATTGCATCATCTCTTGAAGCCATAGTCCATCTGAGTAATCAGGGATGATGTTGAATAAGTCACTCACTTTCATTTCTTCTGCTTGATTGCTTCTTAGTGGGTTCAAACCAAGATGGTAGTCTTGTGATTCTCATTATAATAACTGGTTGTTCTTGCTTTTCTTTCTTTCTTGGAATCTTCATGTTCTTCCTCATGTCTCTGTTTATCTCTTAGATCCATGTGTTCTTCTATATGCCCTGAATATTCCAAATTCTTCCTTTCATCATAAAATCATGGATGTAAATGGACAACCAAGGATACTTTAAGGCTTATTTTCGAAGAAGACTTCTTCTAGAGTCAAACTGAACACATGTTGCTTATCATGGCTGGTACATTCAATTGGAACATGGATAGATACTTCATAATCCTCAATGGATCATATCATTTAGGATTATCTCCCTCCTAATCCTTGCTTCATGCATGAATGCAAGCTCTTCTTTTGGAATTTTGTAATCATCTCCCTCCATCTAAGAGAATCCAGGCTTTCGTCTGCATCCTTATTGCCTTCTTCAAAATGTCACAAGTACTTTCTAATTTCCTCTTGATTGCTAACTTCTTTCTGTTTTGACTTTTTCTTGGTCTCTTCAAGTTTGATTCTTATTTCGGCTTATCTGGCAGTTGTTACCTATATAATAGCTTCCACAGGCATTGTTACCAAGGGTTTTCAACATACTTTATCTTTTCATGTGTATTTCTTAACTTGTAGTCATCATGATAGTAATCCTTATCTTCTTATTCTTCCATAGGTATTATTTCACTTGAACATCTTATCTTCTAAGAAATAGATATGCAACATATGTATAGAAACTATGTAAACATGGTATGTACAAGAACTTTGAAGAATATTGTTACCTTGACTTAGAAGAAGATGTTTTATCCTGCCTGGCCTTCTTTGAGGGTTCCCTTTCTTCAGCGATTGATGCTTCGTTTGTTTCCTTCCTTGAGCCAAACTTCCTCTTATTCCTGAAATTCTTTAATTTTGTTGTGAAGGCTTGATTATTGTATTTCTTTTGGCATTTCTCTTTTGTGCTAATCCTTGATTATTTTTGTGTACATCAAGTCCAAAGTTCTTCAAATGTGAGATACTCCTTTCTTGTGCTCATGCTTGTAGCAAATGAATCACGTGTCTTGGGAAGGATGTTGAGTACTACATTTATTGGTTCCTTGAAATGTTTTCTTCAATATCTTGTAGTTGATCTCTTAACTAAGAGATTCTCACAAAGTACGATGTTATGCTTTCATCGTCATTCATTTTCATGTCACGAAGCTCATTCTTCAGATTCATTACTTGTCCTATGTTTTTGACTGAGAAGATAATAGTTAGGGCATTGTACATCTTCTTAGATGAGTCAAGATGAGAGATGTAGGGTATCAAGTCGTATTTTACAGAGTGTTGGTAGCAGGCCGAAGTGGGAAAGAAAGTGTGCACAAAGAAGAATGACAGCTGGAAGAGAAATCGTGGGAAAGAAAGTGTGTAAGAGGAAAGTGACAACTGGTAAGAAGAACAGCACGAGCGCATGCAAGAAGGAGGTGACAACTAGAAGGAAGCAAATCACGCATGTAGAGAAGGAAGACCTAATGACAGTAGGGTTAGGGTTTTTGTAAAGTTTTGTGTAAATGGCTGAAGAGATCGATAGATATAAATATAGATACGCAGGCATCATAGGGGGATTCGGTTCACTACTTTTGTATAGGTTGATATGATATGTAATGAACTACTTTTGTAAATCAGTTGAACCAGAGCGGAGGAGAGAAGGTAGATCTTGAGGATTAGATCGTAGGTCAAGGAGCCTGATGCAGTCTAGTTCGCCTCATATAGATCCTACCCATCTAAGGAGAGTTGTAAGCGCGTGGCACGAGAATTGCAGAACTACCATAATAAGAGAGCCAAGAGCCAAATCTTTGTGGACGTTTCCCATGAGGGGGTGAACCACGGTAATACATGTGTAATGTGATGAATGCATGCATATATTTGTCATACTTTCAGTAGTTAAACGTTGTGTGTAATGAATGAATGAATTATTATATTGTTTGGTTAATTGTTGTTGGGATATCAAGAAAAGATGCCATGGAGGTTAAAATATAAAAGAGAATAATAGTAGTTTGTAACACAAGTTATAATAAATGGTTCAGAATATAGATTCCATATCTCTCGCTCAATCCTAGGCTATAAACGCTTGAGTCTTACAACCACCCATTTAAATCTATCTCGGGTGAGACTGCACAGTGCATTATGTGTACTGTGTTGCCTTCTAGTTTACCAGAAGGGCCGATAGTTTTAGGATTTGTTGGTACCCTAAAAGATATGAACCCTAGGTCAACAACACAGGTAGTAGGCAAGAGCTGTGCATTAAACCAACAAATGGTTATGTTGTCGTGTTAAGAGGAACAAGAGAGGACTGAGTAGATGAGATAGAATGCATGAGAAAAGAATGAGTGAAATCAGAAGACCACTGAGCCATTAGGAGGGAATGTTGAGACCGTGGAACCCCACAAAAGCAAAAATCGAAGGTTGGTTGAGAACTAAAGAGCTAGAGTTTGTCTAGAAAGACAATGGAAATCCTAGCATCACACCTCGCAAATATCTGGATAAATACGTGTTTACGGATTTACATGAAGTCTTTTTCTGTGATTTTCCCCACCTACTGCAGGAATGGATATTAAGGTTGAAAGATAACCACGCGACGAACCAAATACGACAGCTAGATTGGACCCCAGTATAGGTTGAGCAGTTACAACAAGTGAACAACAAATTCACCTGCGCAGTCGACTTCTGGCTTGACATTATTATGGCAGGCTTCATCACAGAGTTTGCAGTCGACACAGTGAAGTCATACAGCGCAATAAAGAAAGAATTTATATGCGGACCTCGAGAAAGGTACATTTGATCACTGTATACTTCTATTAAAATATTGTTATATAACAAAGGGGTAATAACAATGGAATCAGACAGCTAGACTTCCCTACGTGCATGGGGGAAGGGGGGAAGCATTGACAAAGAGAGGAGAAATGGAAGAAGGTGAGGATAAAGGCAAGAAGGAGGAGGAATTCTTGGATCAGATCTTGATGGATGAGGACCAGCTTAAGTGGATCTTGGCGTCATCAGGAATGACACATAGCGGAGTACCCTACCAATATAAGGTGAAAACCAAGAAGAGAGTCGTAGCCGCGGGGGAGGGCTTGGCAAGCAATGAGGAAGAGGTAGAGTATCTTTGGTCTGTGGAGAATATTGAGGAAATCTTGCGCGCAACCTATGAGAGGAAAACAAGAGGCCCAAGAACGGGAGGAGAAGGCAGCCATCCTTTCCATATTAATGTCAAGGTGGAACCCGTAAACCCATGTGCGACCAATACACCAAAGAGAACACCACCATTTAGACAACTGAAGTTCAGAGGAAGTCTGACAGCAAGAAGCACATCTACCATGGGAAAAACAACTGGGGGAGCCAGTTCAGGCAGTACTAGTCAAGTATCTACACTGCGTGGCGAAGGTAGCAATTCAGTATTTAGAATGGCAGGACACGATCCCACTATCAGATTACCATAATTTTGAGGAGAAGCAGCAGAATACCATGAGAAGCATTTGTTCATTTGTGAAAAGATCTGGGAGGCAAAACAGGTCACTGATGAAGATACCAAACTCGCACAGCTAGCGATCACGCTAAGAGACTATGCACTAGACTGATACATGAGTCTAGACACGAACAGTGCCCCTGGGATGACGAGGACACTAGCATACATTAAGAAGCTATTGATTAATGAGTTCCAGAAGCCGAGATCAGAGGATCGGTACATGAACGAGATGATCGCGATAAGACAAAAACCAAGAGAGTCTGTATGGGATATTGACCAGAGATTCAAGCGACTAAAAGGGAAGTTAAAATACCTTATGACCGAGATGCAGCATCGGCACCTGTTTTTCAACTCACTACTCCCACACCTAAAATATCCCTTACAAAAATAGAAGTTTCAGACGTAGGCCGAGGCTCTACAGATAGCCTTGCAGCTGGAAGAGAACCAGTACCAGCAAAAAGACCCAGCCAATGAAGAATTGAAGGAGGATTTGAAGAACCTAACATTTCAGTTGAACCAGAATAAGAACAAGGACAAACGAGAAGTTGTTTGGTGCAGCACATGCAGGACAGAAGGACACCACAAGAACGAGTGTCCAACATTCGAGCAGTATATGGAAATAGGCATGACAAACCTTCTACCACAGGGAGGATTATGGTGCGAAATATGCAAGAAACCGGGTCACGACCCTTATCATTGAACGATGATACAGAAGTACCAGACAATTCCAAAGAATTCTTATTGCACCTTTTGTAAGTGAGTGGGCCACAATGACAAAGATTGCAGAACTATGGAGTTCATGCGAGAAAGAACATCAAACGCATACAGGGTACAGGCTGAAATGATGACTGGGTAAACAGCACCACGGTTCAATCAAGCCTCATCTCCACACAACACTGCACAGCAACAGTATAATACTGCACAGAAACCATACAATAACGCACAACCACAGTACAACCCGACACAACCCCAGTATAATAACGCGCAGTATAATCAGGCACCACAGTACAATGCATCGAGAGGGGACCGAGTAGGCTATCGAGGAGGAGGATGAGCCAGAGGAGGTTTCAGACGTGGCAGAGGCCCAGTCACGTGTCATAATTGTCAACAACCGGGACATTATGCACGGGAATGCCCACTGCAACCAGCGACTTGTATGTATTGTCGTGCATCGGATCACGAAACAAAGGAATGTCTGACACTATCAGTCAAGATCTAGGAAAAGAGGAACCAGAACAACCAGAATGTTCAATGGATTTTAGCTGAAGCAAGGGAGGATGGACGAAACATCAATATAGTCACCCGTGGAGGAACGAAGACAAGAAACGACGTAGTTCGACAGGAACGCGCACAGAACCAATGGGTAAAGAAGAACATCAAACCAAGAAAGCAGTTCAATGCACCCAAATAAAGGGAGACTTTTAAGGAAGTCAGACAAGAATTTCAGAAGGTGAACACAACGTCGACTTCCACTGCACAACTAGTCCATGAAGCCCTAGAATACGAAATGCCGCCATCATTGGATCATACCAATGAAACACCACCCAAGGGACAAGTAAGTACTAGCACAGACTTTTTGCAATCATGCATAAAAATGTTAAGTGATCCTTCATCTGTGAAAATATTGCAAAACATCCTAGAGAAATGTAGCAGCAAGACGATACAAAAGCTAGAACCGAAGAGTGTAAATCATCTACACACAAGAAGAAGAACAAGTAGGGAATTTAGACTGAATGCTAACATAGGGGATTTCAATATGGGAGACATCATACTGGACCTAGGATTTGAAGTGAATGTGCTACCCAAGAAAACATGGCAATGTATGGGAGAATCAACATTGGGATACTAAAATGTCCAATTAAAACTAGCAAACTAACATAGGGTCCTACCAATAGGGAGACTGAAAGGAGTAACAGTAGATCTTGATGGAGTGCGCACTAAAGCAGACTTTGAAGTTATCAAAATAGTAGATGGTACAACATCGTACCCGGCACTACTCGGTCTAGATTGGGTGTTTGACAACCAAACCATAATTAACTTGAAGACGAGGAAAATGACATTTGAATCCGGAGATTACAGGGTCATACCACCACTAGATCCATGAGAAGGGGAAAGGTTCGTAGAACACACTTTCCTGGACTTAGAAGAGATTGGACAGTTGTACAGAACAACTACGCACGATGAGGATTACATAAACCCAACTGCGGATGGGGTACTCAGTTGGCAGAGCATCACTTCATGTGCAACAGATTCAGACACCGAGTTAGAAAACTGGCAACAGAGACTACACGAAGTATCCACGAGAAGATGTGCAAGAATAGACCGCGCAGTACGATGGATAGGCATAGAAATCAAAGAACCACCCAGTTTCCACGGACTAAATGATTTGGAAACACTCTTGACACAATATGAAGATGAAGTATTAGAGAACCAGATGCTACTAGCATTGGATTTAGCACTCAAGGCCACACCCGCAAGATGGTGTGGTTCACACAAGGATATTATCACAAACTGGTACCAATGTAAGCGGTTACTGCGCATAAGGTTCGGCGTAGAAGAGAAAAACAAAAAACAACAGAGATATGAAGGACTAGGGACACCAGTGAAACACTTGGAGGAGTGAAAAACGCT
>ML781008.1:508676-525421 GCA_009831015.1 Picea engelmannii | reverse complement strand
TGTGTAATGAATGAATTAATTATTATACTGCTTGGTTAATTGTTGTTGGGATATCAAGAAAAGATGCCATGGAGGTTAAAATATAAAAGAGAATAACAGTAGTTTGTAACACAAGTTATAATAATTGGTTCAGAATACAGATTCCATATTTCTCGCTCAATCCTAGGTTGTAAACACTTGATTCTTACAACCACCCATTTAAAACTATCTCGGGTGAGACTGTGCAGTGCATTCTATGTACTATGTTGCCTTCTGGTTTACCAGAAGGGCCTATAGTTTTAGACTTTGTCGGTACCCTGAAAGATATGAACCCTGGGTCAACAACACAGGTAGTAGGGAAGAGTTGTGCATTAAACCAACACAAAGTACACTATGATACTCGTTGCATTGATGCCATTGTCCTTGAACTTCTCCATAACTGCAACGTTTTGAGGTTCCTTCTCTTTTCCTTATTCAAAGTGTGATTCCACGATCTTTATTTTGACGATATCCAACACTTTATTCTTGGCAAGGATGAGGTCAATCCTTGTCTTCCATGCTCTGAAGTTAGAAGCCCCTTCTAACTTGTTTTCTGACTTTATAGAGTAAGTCATGACTGCATTGACTTGGTCAACCTTTGACTTTGACCAAAAACTCAAACTTGACGTATTAGCTTGCTAAGAGTACCAGGAGTTGTGCTAGGTTAGGGAGCACTAGGCTATCCAGAAATTAGGTCAATCTCTTCACTTAAGGTGCTTTAACAAGAGGGTTAGGGTTTTGTTGTTGCAGCAAAAACTTTGACTGCAATTGCAACTGTAACTAAGAAAAATCCTCCCAATCTATATTCCAGCGTTTAGACCGTCTGAAGATAGTGTGGGCCCATAACCTGTTTGAAATAATAGGTGTGCTCATTTAACCATAGACAATATAGCAATATTGTCACCCAATCATAGGCTGAAGCCACCCCTGAGCACCTTAAACTTGATAGAGAGAATAATTCTGGAAGAAAACCCTAGATCCAAAAGCCAATCAAGGTAGTGTACCACTCTCCAGATCTATCATAACAAGCAGAAAGTCCAAACCATAACCAAGAGAAATTTCAAGCCTAAAACCATTAATACTAGTTGCAGTAGCTACAGCTGCAGCTACTCTCCAAACTTATGCACTTACTAAATTTATGTAGTTGCAAGCTACGTGTATCCAAATGAGCTCTAGCATCTTGTATTTATAATGCTCTTCCTTAGTTGTATGGGCCAACTTCTATTTTTGGAGGCTAAAAACTCAATATTAATTATTTTCTTTAGCCGACTTATCTTCAATGTTTATCTCCAATGCTTTAGGGTTTCTTCTTGCTTCCCAGAATATTCTATTCTTGTCAAGGTTACACGTGGAGGCTTAATACATCTGGCAGCTACCATAATATCAACACACAGGTGTTCCTGGAATCTAGGACACCCAAGTTGTATGGATCAGGTCACTCACTTCTTGGTGTTGGATTCATTGAGGGTTAAAAATGGAAGGGGAGAGGGCCATAATTTTGGAGAGCTTGAAGGTGGAGGGAAATAAGTTTTTGATCGGAGAGAATCTATAGGATTTAATGGAAGTATTTTTGTGAAGGAAATTGTTGTGGACTAAAAAATGGTCTAGTCTTGTGGCTATGTGCCTAGGACCGACACGCATGTTGGACCAATTGAACTTGTTGCGCTATAGAGCGATATCCAAAAGATACCAGTCTAAAATTAGCTCTTCCATATTTTCTCTGAAGGGGTCTCTACCAAAAATCCCCCCCCCTTGTTTCCTCACTATTTCGGATAATATTTAAATCACATGCAATGATACAATTGTTGGACAAGTCTTTGTTTCTCAAACGTAGGAGAGAGTTCCAACACTCTTCTTTCTCTGAAGGGTTATTTAGAATATGTACATTGAAAATTGCACAACAAATGTTGTCGTGTTTATGCTTTAAAATAGTAAATATTAAATGCTAGGTGTGGCATTGATGTTCCATACTTACCTCTTGCTTCTCCCATAGAGTGCAAAGGTCGTCGGAGGCTCCTTGTGCATCAATGGTGATGTGGTTGTTGTTGCACCAATTTTTTTTACAAAGTTTTGAGACTTCTTCATAACTCATCTTGGTCTCTTGAATGAGGAGTATGCTAGATTTCTCGATTTGACCATATCTTTGACAGGTAAGGTCTTAGGTCCGTTGCCTAGACCCCTACAATTCCAGGAGACCAAGATCATTATTTCATAGGGTTGGAATGGGCACCCCCTTTATTTGTTGCACTTCCACTTTGTTTTTTTATGTGTTTCATGCTTGTTCCAACTGTACTTGGCAGTGTTTGTTATTATCCCAAGAGAATATCTTTGTTTGCTTCCTCTTCCCTGATAGTCAGGGATGATCTTGTACCAGATTTGTGCAGTTGGATCTCCTCTGAAGCTTCATCTGTTGAAATTGTGGTAGCTACGGGAGATATTAACCTCCATTTGTGACCTATGATGAGATTAGAATATTTTGAAAGCAAAAAAAGACTTGGATATAACCCTAGAAGAGAAGTTGGCTAAAGAAAATATTATATATTAAGTATTTAGCACCCAGAAAGAGAAGTCAGCCCATACAGCCTGGCAAAAGCAGCATAAGTATAGGGCGTATGTCTTCATTTGATCCAGATCTCTCAGAATTACAGAAATCCACTTGTGCACACTGCAAAATTCCAGTTGTGTGCAAGTCTGGGGAGCAGCTGCTACCGCAATCCTGAAATTTGTATTTTCAGTTTTTCTAGGTTGGACTCTCTGATAAGTTTTGGTTATCTTTGCCTTGTGCATTAGCCTTGGTTGGCTATTGGTTTGTTTATGGAATTATTCTCTCTGTCAAGGTCAAAGTGCTCAAGGGTGGCATTAGTGCCTATGGTTGGGTGACAATATTGCTATATTGTTTATGGTTAAATGAGCACACCCACTTTACTAATAGGATATGGGCCCACACCTCCTTCATTCAGTCTAACCACTGGACGGAAGCTAAGCCATAAGGTTATCAAGCTTGTTGAATAATTGTCGCTAGGGTTTCTAGCAGGAGCAGTTACCGAAGCACTGTTGCTAGGTTTACTAGCAAGTGCAGTTGCAGAAACCCTAAACTCTTGCCTAGCACCTTATGATGAAATACCTTACTCATGGAGAATATGTTCTAGTGTGCCTTAGTCCAACGCACCTCTTGGAAGTCTCAGAAGGCAGAAACATCAAGATTGATATTTTGGGTCAAAGCTTGACCAGTTATCAGTCAACAAAAGTATTGAATGAAAAGACGAATCATCTACACTATTCAGCGCTCACAGGAACTCTTAAAGATGACATGTGGATAATTGACAGTGGAGCTTCCAGGAATATGATAGGAGACCAAGCCAGACTCTCTAATTTAAATGAAAATAAGACATCATTCAAGGTAGAACTTTGAGACAAAAACACATATCCAGTTGAAGGAATTGGTCAAGCCTCCGTCAAACTGAAAACAAGTAACAATGTTCATTTGAGCAATGTCTTATATTACCTGGTTTAGAAAAGAATCTTGTATTCATATCTTGCTTAGAAAACAAAGGAACAGAATAACCTTTGTAGATGGAAAATTATTATCTTGGCCTAGAGATTCGAGCATAGAGAATGCTAGAGTTATTGGAACCTGTGAAGGAAGACTAGATAGACTACTAGAACGAAATGATGAAGCCCGTGTACATGATGAAGTCAATCCCAATGAACTTTTGAATAGAAGGTATGATCATATCAACTATCAATCATTACCCTTCCTCAAAAATATGGTTGAAGGAATACCAGAACTACAATCTACACATGAAATAATTTTCAATGGTTGTGCTCTTGGTAAGAATGTTAAGAAACCATTCTCAAGCAGCAATAATAGATCTAAGGAAATCCTAGATCTAATACATTCAGATGTTTGTGTTTCGATGCCAGTCAAATCTATAGGAGGTTATCTTTACTATGTAATCTTAATAGATGATTACTCAAGAAAGACTTGGTTATATCTCTTGAAGACAAAGGACGAAGTTTTCAACAAGTTTCAAGAATTCAAAGCAGAGATAGAGAACCTAACAAACAAGAAAATCAAGACCTTGAGAACAGATAATAGAGGAGAATATACATCCAAGGAATTTGTTGCCTTTTACAAATCGGCAGGGGTTAGGAGGGAGCTAATTGTTCCCCATAATCCTCAACAAAATGGTGTAGCAGAAAGGAAGAACGGATCTATTGAAGAAATTGTGAAGGCACTATTGAACGATCAAGGTTTATCTATGTATCTGTGAGGAGAAGCAGCCATGACAACAATATATGTTCATAACAGAATTCCTCACCGCATATTGAAGGATATGACTCTAGAAGAAGCCTTCTCATGAAAGAAACCTAATGTGGAACACTTAAGAATCTTTGGATGCCTTGTTTACTTTCACATCCCCAAGGATAAAAGGAAGAAATTAGAACCCTCGGGAAAGAAGGGAATATTCGTGGGATACAGTGAATCATCCAAGGCCTATAGAATCTATATCTCAGAACAACATAAGGTTGAAGTCAGCAAAGACATAACCTTCAATGAAAAGATGGATTTCAAGAAGCAGAAAGACTCAAAGCCCCAAGTGGCACCTTCAGAAAAAGCAAAAAGCCCAAGAGATTCTCCAGCTATGTAGCATGTATGACAAAGTTTCTAAATGAAGAACCCACCACATTTGAAGAGGTGGCTCAGAAGAAACAATCGAAAGAAGCCATCACATAAGAACACCAATCCATCATGAAAAATGATGTATAGGAAATTGTGCCTACACCTAAAGAAAAATCAGTAGTAACTTCAAAATGGGTCTATAAGATCAAACATGCCGGAAACGGAAGCGTGGAAAAATATAAAGCAAGATTTGTAGCTAGAGGGTTCTCCCCGAAGGAGGGAGAAGACTATGACGATACATTTGTTCCTATTTCCAGATATACTTCTATTAGAGCCATTATGTCTCTTGTTGCTTTCATGGGATGGAGTTTACATCAAATGGATGTAAAAACAACTTTCCTCAATGGAGCAATCGAAGAAGTATACATTGAACAACCTCAAGGATTTGAAGTACACTCCATAGACACTCATGTTTGCAAGCTAAAGAAAGCTTTATATGTACTCAATCAAGCCCCAACAGCTTGGTATGCCAGAATAGACAGCTACTTAATAAGACTTGGCTTCTCCAAGAGTCATGCAGATCCAAATCTTTACTACAAAGTCGTGAACAATGCACATGTGATTCTACTGTTATATGTCGATGATTTATTCTTGACAAGTGAAGAGTCTCCCATCATCCAGTGTAAAAAGGAACTAGCCTCTAAGTTCAATATGAAAGATATTGGTCTCATGCATTATTACTTGGGACTAGAAGTATGGAAAAAGCATGGTGAAGTATTCCTTGGACAAGGAAAGTATACAGTGAAGATTCTTCAAAAGTTTGGAATGATGGATTGCAAATCCATGGACACTCCTATGACCACAGATATAAGAAAAGTAAGAGACTCAGATTCTGATCCAATAGACTCGTCCATGTATAAACAATTGATTCGGTCATTGATGTATTTAGTAAATACTCGACCAAATATTTTCTTTGTCGTAAACACACTAAGCCAGTTCTAGGTGGAACCCATACATGAGCATTGGATAGCTGCAAATCATGTTCTAAGATATATTTGTGGGACACTAAACTATGGTTTAAGATATATCGCATCTAGTGATATACAACTTCATGGATTCACAGATTTAGATTGGGTAGGAAGTGCAAAAGATAGAAGGAGTACTTTAGGGATGTGTTTCATCTTGGGCTCCTCTATGATATCTTGGGGCAGCAGGAAACAAAATTTTGTCGCACTTAGCACAGCAGAAGCAGAATATATCACAGCATGTGAGGCATGTACAGAAGCAGTATGGCTGAGAAAGTTGATTTCTGGATTATTTTATTAGGTTCCAGATTTTACCATAATATATTGTGACAACCATAGTTGTATAAGTCTATCAAAACAACCAGTGTTTCATGAACGATCGAAACACATTGAGATCAAATACTACTTTATTCGAGATAAATTCAAGGAAGGAGAAGTGAATCTCCAGTATATCCCTACAGATGAGCAGACAATAGATATCTTGAGAAATCCTTTGTCCAGAATAAAGTTTTCATACTTACAAGACAAGTTGGGGATCGTGGAAATAATTCCCTTAGTTGAAAGGGAAGAGATGGCTCTCTAGGTTGGGAGGGAGCACTGATATATCATTGATTTATGGACAGTCATTTTCCAACTTGGAAAATGGTCCAGGATGGGCAATTCCTTTCCAGTTCAAAAAGTGTTTTGACATTTCTGACGGACATGCATTTTCCAGTTCAAAAAATGGTCCAGATCGAATGGTCATTTTCGTAATGAAAATGGTTCGATAGATTGTTGATGTACCATAGACAATGATTCCCCTTGTGGCCACTGTGGGGGAATGGTCTAGGACAATCTTTCTTCTTGGAAGTCACTCTCAGTAGTGGTCAAGAAGAATGGTATGCCTCGTCGAGAAGTCATTCTTTCGAAGTTCACAGTTGTGAGCAGTTTAGAAGAATGGTTTGTTTTGGAGGTTGGTGCAAGACAGTCATTTCCTTAGGAAATGGTCCAGGCAATCATTCCCTAGGGTAGACTCATTCTCTCCAGGTTTCACTTTTTTTCGTGACGGAAGAATGGCCCAGTTAGGTGAATGGTACAGGTTCAACAATCAGGGACATGCATTCCCTAAGGCATATTCATTCTCTTCAGGTTGCACTTTGTTTAGTGTCGAAGAAATGGCCTAGTTAGGTGAATGGTCCAGGCTCAGAAATCAGGGACATTTATTCTTCCATGTTTGGGAAGAATAGTCCAAATATCACATGATTGATGTTTTTACTTTCTGAGGGCATATGTTCTTCCAGATCTCACAGATGTGAGTGGAAGAATGGCCTAGATGACTCAGTTTATATCATGATATTATTTTCTGTGTAGGTTGATATCAGATTATATGATCGCTATGGAGACTGTATGTCTCTAAACAGTAGATGTATGCTATTGTGGTGGATATGTTCCATTGATTGTGACTATGTGTCACTAATTGAGTATTTGTGTACTACCATGGATAGACACAGTCATGTTCTATTAGATGACATTGTATTAATTGTCATGGATATTATCCAGTTGGATAATGATGATGGTGCTCGTGATTTGATCATGATATAGCCTATGTGGCTATAATGATGCTACTGGTTGAATAGTTTGTTTGTTCTCAAGACCATTACCTATTATACCTCCCTATCTAGGAGGGAGTTTTGATATTATGGTAGCTACGGGAGGTATTAACCTCCATTTGCAACCTATAACGATATTAGAATATTCTAGAAGCAAGAAAAGACTTGGATATAACCCTAGAAGAGAAGTAGACTAAAGAAAATATTATATATAAATTATTTAGCACCCAGAAAGAGAACTCGACCTAGACAGCCTGGAAAAAGCAGTATAAATATAGAGCACCAGTCTTAATTTGAGCCAAATCTCTCAGAATTGAAAAAATCCACTTGTGCACACTGCAGAAGTCCAGTTGTGCGCAAGTCTGGGGAGCAGCTGTTGTCGCAGTCCTGAAATCTGCATTTTCAGTTTTTCTGGGTTGGACTGTCTGATCATTTTTTGTTATCTTTGCTTGGTGCATTAGCCTGGGTTGGCTATTGGTTTGTTGTTGGAATTATTCTCTCTGTCAAGGTCAACGTGCTCGGAGTTGGCATTAGTGCCTATCATTGGGTGACAATATTGCTATATGGTCTATGGTTAAATGAGCACACCCACTTTACTAACATGATCTTCCTGCCCATCCTCACGAACACTTTCCATCTCCAAGTTGTAGTGTGCCTCTAAGAAGGTTATTTGAACATCTTTGAAACCTTATGAATCTTCCATTCAAGGGTATTACAAGTCGATCCGCTCCAACCCTGGGTTTCAAAGGCCACTCGTTTTTGCTCTCTCTACTTTTGGCTTACTGAATTCTTCGCATGTGGTTGAGGCACCTCTTGGACTAAATACGACTCCCTAATGTTTATTTTGATTCTAAATTTGGCTGGTATGACCTCCACCTCATATTCCTCTAGTTGAGGAAGAGACTCAAAGTTGGTATGAGAGGCAGACAACCCTGATTTATGAGGGTTTTCAATGGCTTTTGTGGGGTATTTAGAGACAACATTTGGAGGGCCTGTTGAGAAAGAAGGGGCCCTATTTCCATCACTTCCAAACTTACGAGTGATTGATTTCCATTGATCTTCTTTCCCAAGGCCAATTGGGGTTGGATATTCCTTCTTACAATTTCTCGCAAAATGACCATACTCGTGACATAACTTACATTTGAACGACAGTTGCTCATAATCAAGTTGTTGGACATGTTTTGAGTTATCTAGGGAGACCACCACTGCTTCAGGGATTCCCTTCTCCAGATAAATCTTAACACAAAATCTTCCATAGGAGAAAATATTCTCCTTTGTCTCAATTCGATCAATGTAATGACCAATGGAGTTTCCAATGCATCGAAAAGTGTCATTGTTACGACAATGATCGGGAAGGTGCGGAAACCAAACCCACACTAACACTATAGAGGGCACATCATTTTTCAGGTTGAAGTCCGGTGTCCATTTGTTTAAATGCATTCCTTTGGCACCCAAAAAATAGGATCTACTTCTGAATATTAGATCTTTGTCTTCTTTGTTTTCGAATAGGAATGTAAAAAAGCCTCAACCACAAAAATAAAAGGCTATCAAACCTATGATGAGTGTCTTCCAATTATTCTCTATCTAATTAGTGACCATATTAGGAGATGTCCAAACTCCTGTAAACTGTCCAATTAACCCTCAATCGGCCAAGGCTAACGCCTTTCTCCCTGGGGGTAAGGGAAACTTGAGGCATTTCCCCCCATTTCTTCACAAATTGAGAGGGTCTGGAATTCATGGCTTTCACAAAGGAAGCCACAATTGCTTAGAAATCTTGGGAATCTTTGTTTGGGGGAGATAGAGGCCCCCTCCCATCTCTCATCTCCATTCACACACACCAGATCTAGGGTCAGTAGTGCGCGCACTCTCTCTCTCTCAGCTTCTACACTACATAATAAGAGCCAAGTATATTGGTCCTACTTTTGTAGAGGATTGGGTAAGGAATCTCATAAAACAAGTTCATAAAGCCTCTATTATATTTAAAGTTGTCAACTTAGCATTTCATTTGGTGGGCAAGTGGTTGATTTGGAAAGTTGGTAAAGGAGACAAAGTACAAATTTGCCTTGATCCATGGGTATGCAACAAAGGATTGCATAGATTACTTCCTTGAATGATTAAGGAGATAATAAGTAAAGGTTATTATACTCTTAGATAGGTTGTGAATTGACAAAGGTCAACAAATTGGTAACAACATCGACTAACTTGGGAGGAGATCAAATTAGCGGAAGAATATGTTGAGACGTGGTAGAGGTAAATTGATACATTAAAAGACAATAGTGTTAAAATCAAAGATGATGATGATCACCCTGTATGGTCACTTAATGTAATTGAAACATGTGTTCCCATAATAGGTTTCAAAGCTCTTGCGGAGGAAGGAAGGGAGGAACAACATGTATGGTGGTGGAGAACCATATGGAAATTAAGATTCCATTCAAAAAACAAATTTTTCATGTGGTTGATATTAAACAATGGGGCTCCCACCCGAGAGTTGCTACAAAATAAAATTTTCATTAGTCTCAATTGGTGTAGCTTATGTCCATAAGTAGAATAAACCTTTATACGGTTAATTATGGCCTATACTTATACAAAAGAGGTATGGAAAGAGGTGGAAAGGATGATTGGATTAATAAATTCCTAGGAACGTGAAGACATAGATGAGACATTTAGATCCTGGTATACAAAAAAGGATACCAAGAAGACCAGAGCACTTACTCTTAACATAGCTTGGGGAGTTTGGTTAGCGATAAACCTAAAGTTGGTTGAGGTAAAAGAGTTACCTATCAAATGTGTTGTCCAGGCTCTTAACATACTAAATGCTTATCCATAGATTCAAGATAAAAATATCCTTCGTGATCCAGATCTTCAGGCCTAAGATCCAGAAGGCTTGAATGACGAGAGAGGAGAAGAGAAAACATATAAATCTGCCATGAAATTAACCACAAGAACATTGATGAAAATCCATGAGCTGAATACACCACAAAAATATGAGAAAGAGAGATAGAGTTGGAGAAGAATGATTCCATTAAGAATAACCATTACATGCAATGAGGCCAATTTTGGGACCTCTCCTTCTCGATCTTCACTCTCTCCCTGTTGCCTTTTTATAAGGTGCATTTTTTACGAAGTCAATTTTGATTAGGTTTCACTCCATCAATTGCATATATATCAAGTTCCCTTTTACATAAAAATATGAATATATGACTCATACATCCAAACTTAGACTATAATCCCCCCTAACATTCGGATCAATCCTCCCTCCTCAGAAAATTATGGTCTCCATCATTTCACCCATGCTAAAAAAAGAGACCCCATTATGTTCATGGTACCAACATGATTGCAATGTGTTTAGTGCCAATGAAGAGAAAGGTTTTGTGTGGTTAACCAGTAATTGTGGGTTTATGGATGACCCATAACCGACTTGGAAATGGCAATCTTATTGATGATGTTAATTACAATTTATGGGGTGTTCTACATGGGTAAAAATTATAATAGGATTTAATAAATCCAAAAAAAAAAATTTGAAATGAAAAAAAACTATTTTCATGGCGGCGGACCTCTGGCTGCAATTTTGTTTATATATTTTGATGCAGATGATGAAATCAAACTCCGTTTAAGACCCATTTGAGGTATCGAATAGAGTTTCCATCGATATAATATACTTTCTCTTTTGTAGCCTATGGAGTGAGAAAAATCTACCTGAAACTCAAGGGATGTGCGATCGCAATGTTCTACAGACCTTTGGTGCTTAAATCGATCATATCTCACAAACCAGGAAACGAAATGAAATTACATTAAAAAAAATCATTTGAGCTCACCGAGAATTCCTTAAAATGAGTTATAGTTTTCCCTCTAAAATGCTTTATAGAGGTCGTGGAACTTGCATAAAGTTTGCAAAAGACAATTGCCCTATATTTGGTCCATGATTATGCTCCTATGGCAGCCATACAGTTGTGGGTAAACTGAGAAAGGGTTGGAATGAGGTCACCCAAGCTTCCAAATTTTGCATGTATATTTTTTAAGACGTAAAATTCTCCCATGAATTTGCAATAGCATTGAATATGAGAGAACCAAGTGTAGAGGGCCATAAAGGATGTCAAGGGTTTGTAGAGAATCTTGGGTTGTTGTAGAGGCTATGGAACCTCCGTGAGCAGCATGGAAACCTTGCAAAAATTCTAAAAATGTTGTAGACAAATGGATGTAGTGAATCCGTGTAAGGATGCTCTTGTAATGGTGAACAAATTTCTAAGGGCAGAAAAACCTTGTAATGCATGTGGACCAACTATGATTCTTACAGTGTATGGCCCAACAAATGGACTCTGAGAATTCCAAAAGGAGGTTCGAGATTGTTGCAAATATTTGAACCTAAAATATGCTTCAAACCCTTGTTCCCATGGAATAGTAACCCACTCTGATATCAATGATACATATCTCGAGGGCTAAGATCCAGAAGGCTTGAATGTCGAGATATGAGAAGAGAAAACATACAAATCTGCCATGAAATTAAACACAAGAACATTGATGAAAATCCATGAGATGAATACACTAGAAAAATATGAGAAAGAGAGAAAGAGTTGGAGAAGAAGGATTCCATTAATAATAACCATTACATGCAATGAGGCCAATTTTGGTACCTCTCCTTCCTGACCTTCACTCTCTCCCTATTTTCTTTTTATAAGGTGTATTTTTTACGAAGTCAATTTTGATTAGGTTTGACTATGTCAATTGCATATCTATCAAAATCCCTTTTACATAAAAATATGAATATATGACTCATGTTACAAGTCAAAATTACTCAGCTGGATAAGTGCCGCATGTTCCTCTCAATTGTCGTAAGTGTTGCATCTTCTTTACAACTTTCGCAAGTGTCGCAAGTTGGTCACAAGTGTCGCAAACGATGTTCGAGCATACTGTCATGCCAACGACACTAAGGAGACACTTAGAACACCTCATGTGCTTGATTTGAAGAAGAAGAATTGGTTTACTGAAGTCAAAGAACTCTTAACACCTGAAGAGAGCTCTGAAACAAAGGTTTTGAGGAGGAGCGCTCCCCTATATCAGCCTTAGGAGCGTTGGCGCTCCCCTATAAGGCTTCAAGGAGCGTTATAACGCTCCCCTGCCCCCTCTGAAGGAGCGCTATTCACCTTTAAAGTGTTGACACTTCCCTCAAGCTTCTCAGGGAGCATTACAGTGCTCTGATGCCCCTTCTAAGGGAGAGCTCCCTAATCTGAGGCAGTAGTTGGCCCGTTGAGGAGAATAAGGGGAGGATCTTTCAAGATTAGGAGGCAGTTGTATTTGAATTCTTGGTTTCATCAAGAGATCCCTGATCTGAGGAGGAAGTTCCCCAACTTGTTCTAAAGATAACTCAAGAGGTTAAGCTCCTCTTAACCTATATAGGCAGGCTCTATGATGGTGGAAAGGGGGAAGAACTGCTAGCATGAAACATATGATCTTAGAGGAAACACACAGTCATCCAGAAGAGAGTGATCAGTGAATCTGCTGTTATCCAAGTTGTGGATCTTTCAGGCAAGGGTTAGACGAAGAGGACTTGACGAAGTTGTCGCATTCGCATCTACGATTGTAAGTATTGTCGTCGTTATTCTCATTAATATGACACGCTTGGCATGTTTCTTTCTAGTTTGTGTCTAATGTTACATGAACTTATCATTAATTGATAGATCTGTTTTCAAGCTAACATCAATAGAGTAGGAAGTGGTGGTATCTTGTTTGTCTGTAGAACTCAGCGAGGACCAAAGGATTGGAGCGCAACTCGAAGCGTGCAGGGACAAACATCGATAAAAAGGTACTTATGTTATCTTTCCTTCTCATGTGTTAGTTTAGATAGATTTGAAAGGAAGTCAGTGTCCACGTTAAGCATTTTCTGTCTAGAGTTAGGGTCAAACTCTTAGAGGTGATCTACCTGTCCGCAGGGAGATTTTCCTACAACAAAAACTGGCGACTCCGCTGGGGAGATAGCCTCAAATCGAAACTTCTTGTTTTGATTTTCTCCTCATTGACCTAGTTTTACCCCTTGATTGTTTCAGACCTGGTTCACTCCTCTTTTGATTGGTTTCATGAGCTGATTGGCTCCCTACCCCCATAATACTCAGCATAGTTGTCGAGATTGAATTGCAAATCTTTGGAATTTTTGACATTTTTGGGAGTTTTTGACCCTGGCGCCCCTGTCCTTGTGTTAACAGAGCACCAGCGCTCCCTAATAGCTTTGTACAGAGTGATATAACGCTCCTTGCCTTTGGCAACAGAGCGCCAGCCCTCCTTTGGCCCAAAAACCTTCCAGAATTGCTTTTTCTGGGTTTTGCCTCTGTGTCTCTTCTGTTGGGTAACCTTGTGAGTCAATGCTTCTTCTCTTTCAGCCTTGACATCTATCTTTTTGAAGAACGAACATCTTACTATTTGGATTTTGTAGCCTTCTTCGCCATTGTTGTTGAGTTTTTCTGTCATTTGGAGTCCGAGACCCATGCATTGTCTCTCTCTCTGTGTAACTGAGTAAAAACCCTGGTGAAGGTCATCAAAGGCCTATAGACCCTCTCATCTTAATTTTAGTTAAGATCATTGTTCTTCAACTTTTTCTTTTGGGTGTGAAAATTGTTTTCTCTTTGATTGTTTCTTTTCTTTCGCTTTTCGTTTTGATTGCAACAAAAGGGTGTATTGTTTGTATGACTTTTGCTTGTGCTAGTTTGGTTTTCATTCATACAAAAAGATAATTAGCAAAGACGAGCATTGTGTTGAATTAATCCTTATTCATATACAAACAAAAAAAATCATCTTCATGATTGATTGTGCATATTAGAAGGCATCTCAAAAAGTTTTAGCATTGCATCAGGATTTGATTGAGAAAAAAGAATTGTTTGAGGACATTCCTTATTCGTGCTTGTTGGTGAAAAGAACTTTCTCTCTCCCTTAGATAGATGTTCATCGAAAATAAATGAGTGCTTATCATATTTGATGCATTTTTTGGGACTGAGTTATAATTCCATTCATTTCACTTCCATGCACCCCTTTGCATAAAGAACAGCCATAAAATCAATGCTAATTAAAATTTATTTGGAACTTTTTCTTTTCTAGGATACTCCACCAACAGTAGACTAGGCTTAGTACTTTGGATTAGGCTGTGAGAATAACTCTCCAAAGTTTCCAAAACAAACATTAGCATCCTGAGTTAGGGAGAGTCAAATCCAATTATCGTATAAGTCTACCTGGGATCCCCCTCTCACACAGGGGTTACGCACGAGGTCACATTCGGGTAAGCTACAGGGACTAACCCTCCGTGGTTTAACTGATTGTGGTGGTCAGAACGTATTATGGGGGTCACTTTGAGGTAAATCCACAATTACGGCGTGGAAGCCTTTTAGTTGAGTTCGGGCTTGATACCCTGCATGTACGTTCGGATCGAACTGTTGACTGTTCCCGCCCAGGGTCTGACTGCGAATTGGTAACCTTAGTGGCCATAATCTTTAGGGTCTTACACAAGGTGACGGTGACAGGAAGTCTCACTGTACCTGGGGCAGACATTGGTCAAACTCACTCGGGATCCTTGGAGGGTAAATCCACAATTACTGTGTGGAAGCTTGCACCAAGGCATAAATTCGTTAAGCAGGTCGCCATTGTAACTGTTCCACCCTATCCCCGCCCCTTCTGGACTTGATCACGCGACGTTGGATTTCATCACCAACTAGTACGGTCATCAAAAGAAGGTCATGTTTGCTTGGTTGTGATTCTTAGATTCTCTAGCGTGTGTTGTTTCTTTTCGGTAGTTGGCCATAGATCTCTTTCGCCAACTCTTTTTCGCCAACATCGACCCTCCACACCACTCGCGGACGCTACAGGGACTTCCTCCAGAAAATATGGAAGGAAACACCCCTTTACCCCCTCATTCTACGGAGGAATCTCCTCAACAGAGCGAGGTTCAAAATACTACGACTTCCCAGGAAGAAGTTCCCATTCCTTTGGAGAATTTTCGAATTGTTTCAGAATCTCCGGAAGCTTACCGCATTCCGTAGGGATACGAATGACAGATCCTCCACCTGAATTCCCCTGGAGAATTTGTTGTCGTCAATCCTTCTGAAATTCCGACTGGGTCTCCTCAAAACCCTTTAGCCAATGACCCTTTTTGGACCACAGACATTGTTCTAAGTCCACCACAACTAGTGCGATATCTTTATGGAACTGGAGAAGGTGTCGATGTACCTTTTTCCTACACCGTACCTCCAAATCATTTCACCAGTACCACCACTTTTACAACCACACCACCCGTTGGTCTGAACGTATCGTCTGTTGGCCCAAGGTCTACTATTCCCCTCTAGACGGCCCATTCTACAATGGTCCTGCACATTCCTACTATCCCCACCGGTAACATGGTGGTTAATCAAGCTTCGATTGACACACCTGTAACACCAAGACCTACACTCCCTTTTGGATTCAGGGCACTGAATGCTTCCACTGCCACCACTGCCCAAACTACTACCCAAGTTATACCGGGAAGTTCCATACCTATCCAACAACCCGGAGGGACCAGTATTGGTGGTCCTAACCCGCTCGGCGGCACCGGTCAGTCATTGACGTCTGGCTCTCAAATCTCGGGAACTCTACCTCAAACTGGAGGGCATCCTCCCACCGGAGGACAAATTCCACTCGGGGGGCACCCTCATGCTGGGGGGCAGCCTCAATCATGAGTCTACCATCAACCACATGGACAAAATGTGTCCGCCGCACCCAATCCATGGAACGTCCTTTTTCAAGGAAACCCACAATTCTTGACAGGACAAAATGTTCAGACTCTACCGCAACCCCCTTATGGACAAATGCCAAACCCACCCTATAACCCACAAAACCCATCCGGTTATCCTCCGCTCACACATGCTTCTCAAAACATCTCAAATCCTATGTACCTTGGCCAAAACCAACCTCACATGAGAGGGCCCACTAGTTATAATTATCCACATAACCCAGTATTGGGCCCCACTGGTGTCCCTCTGCCACACCAACATTACCCACAGGTTAACTGACAACTACCTTTTCTAGCTACCCTGGATCTTCTAGATTTGTCTCGGTTAACGAATGATCCTATTTATCATTCTCCGGTTTGGCCAGTGATTCCAGCTAAACTTCCTTCTGATATCCAAAAATTCGACGGAAAGTCCAGAGAAGACCCGAACAACCACGTGATGACTTTCCATTTGTGGTGTTCATCCAACTCCCTCATGGACGATTCGATTCGTTTGCGTCTTTTCCAACGAACACTTACGGGTTCCGCGGCGAAATGGTATATTGAATTACTGTAACACCCTGTTTCCCTCAGATTGTAAATATAATTGAACTGGCCAAGGACTATGGCAAAAACTCATAAGTATGAATATGTGTTGTAAATGGACCTGCAGGAAGAGGTCAATGAATGTAAATGATAGTTTGAATTTATTGCAGAACTGCTGAGAGGGGATGTGCAAAAAAGAGACCACGATGGTGGTGGAGGGC
>ML781008.1:450531-488683 GCA_009831015.1 Picea engelmannii | reverse complement strand
TTGAAAGTAGAGGTGATCAATAAGGACATCCCATGGGCATGCTTTGATGGTGCCTCACGAGGGATCCCTCCTAAAGGAGGATCAGAGGGATTTTTAAAATATTATCAAATCATAGCATTTCATTCAAAGTTGCAATAGGTCAAGAAACTAATACTTACCTCAAAATGATGGCTTTCAAATTAGTTTTGAGGCTAGCTCAAGAGTTTGGTGTATCACAAATTCAAATATTTGGTGATTCACTTTTGGTTTTAAATGGATACACAAGGAAATAGTACTAAGGAAAATCACTTTATAACCATGTATGATGATGTATGTCTTCTAATTACAACTTTCTCACACATCTCTTTATCTCACATAGACAGGGACATGAACACGATAGTGGACAGGCTATCAAAAGATAGGTTAAGATTGGATAGAGGAACTTGGATTATATTGATACTCCAAGATGGGTACACAATTGAATATACTCATGAACCTTGGATCTAATTGATACCACTCCAACATTTTGTATAAGACAAAGGACAGTTCCAGGATTATCGTTTGAATGATGTAATTTTCATGGTTTTTTTGTGATAGGATACTTATGTAATATCCATGTTATAGTTTTCAGCTATGCTTAAAGAGGTAAGCATGAAGAGTTGTTTTGTTAAGTGGCTTAAGTGTACTCTTGAATGCCTTTGGCATCTCACTATGTAATTTTGTTTATTTCTAATAAAATTACATATTTTTTTCTTTGGAATTTTTTTATTAATAGTTAATTTTTTTTATTAATAAAAATATTATATTTAATTAATAATGATTTATTATTGTTGATGATTATTTAATAACTATTAATATGTTTTTCATTAATACATATCCTAGGGAAACCCACTAAGCACTTCCCCTTATTCTGAGGATGGTACCGAGGGTAAATCATATTCTTCGAGACTTGAGGCTAATACAACAATATACTCATTGAGAGTTCAACATGTCACTTATGGGAATTGATCTCAGTTGGGGAGGATAACACTCCTCCTCTCAACCACTTAGGGTAGGCCCAATTGACCTATGCTATTACTAATTGTTATAATTAATTGTGATTTTTTGTAATTAATATTGATTATTGCAATTGATAATAATTATATGGATCAATAGTATTAAAATATATAATAGATCATTGATCATGATTATAGTTGGTTGAGTTTGCATCAAATATTTATATATATAATTTACCTAGTCATTGAAGTTATTAAAAAAAACAACAAAGATATTGGAGACAAAATACATATGTAAACAAAACACCTAAACCTTATTTATGTGTGGTGATGATATGTTTGTATGGTCATTGGTTGAGCCAAACATTGGGTGGTTTTTGTTCATAAAATTATAATTTGTGAATTAATCATTTCAATTGATTTAAATTGACAAAAAAAATATGAAACCACCATACTATGTAAACATATTTAAAAAAAACATTAAGAGTACAATGGATACTTGACATCGCTGCACTCCTAATTCTACTTGATCACTTGCATTTACTCCACCACTTACATTCACATCATCCTCTTCTTGGGCTAGTGCAATAATTGCAACAAGTACATTTTCATAAACCCCTTTTCTCTCGTGTGTACATGGAATAACAAACCACCGGTGTTCATTGGAAACTTTAGTACGGGAGAAAACATGTTCACGGTGTTTTAGAAGCACAAACACTTTAACCTAATATGTCGACATTTATCTGTGTATGGAAATAGAATATAATTCACTATCTATGTCATGTTTGACCTATCCCTTTCTACCAAAAATATTAAACCATTAACATTTATAGATCACACATCTAAAGGATATATAGTCCAACTTAACTATATCTTGAATGGTGCCAACATAATGAAGTTGACCTTTTATTAGGTTTGTATCCCTTGAACTTGCTCGATCAAATGCAACAAACACTCCACAATCGCATTTTTGTTTGCCACAATTTGCATTTTCCACTCAAAATGATGACCATATGCCCACATCGTTTACACCTTCATGCATAGTCAAATTTGCATATAAAATCAATAATTATTCTTAAAATTGTAACAATACATAAATATGTTTAATTAAAATTTATGCAGTTAATCTTGTGAGCAATTCATAGCATATTTCCAGTTTGCATGGAATCCCTATGTTCAATGCATCTAGTTCATTTTCTTTGTTGGTTAGTCCCGATTTATGAATTTTCTCCTTCACCCATGTGTTTGTGCACAATGTAGGCCATTGATAACATAATTCTTCAAGGAGTGGAATACAAGGATTTGACCTTCTAAATGATTGCATGTCTTCTTGTTGTTTTTTATGCATATCGTCATACATCACCACCCATTCCCTGATAGCCTCCGCGTTGAACAAAATGAATCTATCATTGTATGCCATACATCCTCATGTGTAATATTAGTGAGCACTTAATATTATTCATTTTAACAAAAAAATAGTTATTACTTGCATAACACAATTATAACCATATATATTTGAAATATGTATATTTCCTCTGAGAACTTGTGTTTCTCCATTTTTTTCAAGATTCTCCCCTTTTAAGTGTTATTCACCATGATCACCATCCCATGTGAGTAGAACATCCATATGTATTTGTTGTAGGAACTCAAAAATAAAATAAAAATATATATATATATTCATTGACAATGCACCCTTTGGCCATGATGTGCTCATTGCCTTTCAAACCCGTTTAAGTGTTTTCATGTACCTCTCTATGAAGAAAATCGATCTACAATTCACTACACCAACTAATTGAATGCCTTCAACCAAATGCACTGAAAGATGGACCTAAGTATCCATAAAACTGGTAGGAAACTCTTTCTCGAAAATATAGACAATTCCCATCATTTCATTGTGCCATCTAGGGATGCTCGTGACATGTACATATTTGGATGTGATCCATTGAAAGTAAACATGGCCCTTGTCAGTACTTAGTAATTTCTTCAAAGTTGTCAGAATACCACTAATATTTTGACGTATGTACTAAAAGAAGATAAATTTATGGTCTGGATAAAACAAATACGAGAAAACAATCTTGAAAATGCAAATAACCATGGACCAATGGCATGATGGAAATCTTCTATGAGACTATTTCATTCACATATAGTTATCAGATAGATATGTTGAACATATGCATCCTCAAATCAATTAGAGCATGTTCTTAAAATTACAAGGGTTAACCTAAGGATTCTATACTCATTTATATCATAACAACACCAGTAATATGCACCTTTGAAAAAATATGGCGATCATGTGGCTTGAGACCCATTATTTGATCATCAACAACGAACACTTTTCTCAATGAAGAACCATATCCTATTGTTGTTATAATTGTATGAATCACCTTCTTCACAAGCTCTAATCCATTCTTAGACAATATCCATGGTGCAGCAAGATAATTTTTTGGCCATCAACATTAGTTATTTCTCTTTCTCGTAGGTATTTCTTTGTTTTTAACACATCCAAATGTCTTTTAGATGAATTTGTATATTTATATGGCTCATGTCATGGGTATAGAAAGATGGACACACAAATGAAGTTAGATAATGAATAAGATGTGCAAAAAACAAATTAGAATGTAAAAATGTTTGTATTAGTATGTAAATCTCATTGGCTTGTTGCTTAACTCACAATGCTATGCGGACAGGATATGCTTGGGCGAATCAGTTCAGTAAAGTAGGCAGGTAAGCCACACCTCACCCCATCTATCCTTGTGTTATTTATGTTAGGCTTCATCATTCATTGCCCTCATAGGGCAAGCGACTTATCATTCCTCCTCACTTTGAGAATTGGCCCCAGGCTCAAAGTCCACTGGGCCCAGGAATCGATATCGACATATGATAATTTATCTATAATGTTACCAACCCACCTTCACATCTCCGTTTGGTGAATTTCACTTGTCTTTTCCTTGCCAATCGTATTACTGTACTCTTTTCGAGAACCTTTGGTCTAGTTATCAATCCCATTCATGTACGTTTCAGGTAATCACTTTTGTTAATTCTAGCAGTCCTGGATCTTTCTCTCATTCATTTCATAAGATATTTATCCCTTCCCCACCTATAAGTTAGCGAAATATGATCAACTATTTTATGCTACATGATTTCCCTTTTAATTTGTAACATACGTAATTACCCATAGAGATTGTTGATCTTCTTTCCTATTAAGGACAAGAGTCAACCTTGTAGGGAATTCTTATAAGATTTCTCAAATCCCCTCTTCATTTTTATAGAGGTGGTACTCCTCTTTATTACTCATTCTTTCAATTCACTTATTCAAAATAATAGATTTATGCATTGATATCGTCTACACCTGAGGGTGGACTAGGTGGGAAAACATATATCAAAATGGTGACTGGTAACTTATAGCAAAATAATGACTTAATTCAAAATTTACATAAAAACTCCATCCATTCCATCAAATCCATTCATTAAGTAAGGGAAAAATATGTTTTGAAACAAGACATGCAAGACATTAAATAATTCAAGGTCCAAAATACAAGGCTTTAAATGATTTCAAACATTTAAAATCATAGGGATGAAATGAGAACACATACTCAATATCCCATGCTTTAATAAAAGTTACAAGTTCCATGAATAACTCTTTGTGAGAGTCTTTAAATGAATATTACAAATTGGTTGTCCAAGTTCGAATAAAATGGATGCATTAAAAGCACGTCATAATATTCCTTGTACTTAAAGAATAAATGAAATGTGTTTTTCCCTAGTGGATTGGGATGGGGTTCCCATGCACCATACAATAGAAACAGTGACAAAAAGAGAACAAGGTTTGATGGATGAACTTCCTCCCCTCAAATCACTTGAAAGGGCTTCTGACGCAGACCCCTACCTCAGCAGGGTCTGCTGACCTCCTGGTCTTTGGATCATCCAATTCTCGAGCCGAAATGACTCCTTTGGTCCCCGTTGGAACCCTTCACACATGTAACCATGGGTCTCCTTTTATATGCTCCGCCCGCACAAACATGCACTAGGCGTGAGCCTCCACTCCACACGACCACTGGCGTGACCACAGACTTAACCCTAAAAGGTGCGTCATGTTTCACAATTTTGGGACTTTTGTTGCGAGGCACCCCGACTCCTCTAATTCCCAAAACCCAGAAATGGGCTAATGATCCCTAGATCCTCCCTTATTTTTCTACCATATGACCTCCAGTCAATCCCTGGGGTCCACCTCCGAGCGCGTCGGGATTTCACGTGTTGGGAACTCGCGATGTGACTTTGCTCCTTTTTCCTGATATCCGAACTCGCGACTTCTTCACCACAGATCAACGGTCCTAAACCTCCCATAATCTGAAGACCCAGATCACGTCGGGATATCGCGATTCACGACCTCCAAGTAGCAAGTTCCTCCACTCTCTCGACTCCCGAAATGTCGATATTTCAGAGTGCCCAATCAATGGCTCACACTCCTCTGGATCTAACGGTTGTTATCTCTCCTGAGCTTGCGGGTATTGAAAAACACTTGGTCTTATCCTCTCTATGTATCTACTAGATCCAACGGTCCATGGAAATTGGTGTTTCTCCTTCTTAGAATTTCCACCGTCCGTTCAAGCTCTCAATAGTTACTCGCCAAATAACTCGGTGTCTTTCCTCCTGAGCTTGGTTTCTGCGAGGTGACTTCGACCCTCGTCTGTCCTCTGGACTTTCCAAGTCTCTATCCCACCTAAGCTTGATTATTGTTGCAAACTCGAGGATTCTAAGGGGTTCTTACACACACTCCTTGTGGCCCTCATGATAATTTATGATTATCTGATATCTCCCAACTCTGCGCAGTCCTTGCGACAGAAGTTCTTCAACCACTCCCTTGGGTTGGAAAAGTCTAAGACTTTTCTCATCTTGCACACACCTTGCATGGATCTGTGTTATACTTGCACTTCTGTTAGTATAAGAACAACTCTATCTCTCCTGATCTTTTCTAAGGTAAAACTCAGAATCTCGTCAACGCACTCCTTGTGGACCTTCACTACACTCCTTGCAGGAATTCTCAGGATGCGAAGCAATTGAAACTCATACTCTCCACACAGACTTCACACATTCAACATGAAATCATACACATAAAGCATTGAAACAAATGCATAACAAAGCATATAAGAAAACTGTAAACATACCATTCAATAGATGCAAACAGTAACCATAACAACACCATGAAATTGGATTGAGGCCTTCTTATATTAATTCAAGTGCTTATGTACATGGGTTTTATAGCAACAACTATCTTCTCAAACAACTTCTACAATCTTTGTTCTTCTCTGCTCTCCTATGCTCTCTTGCTCTACAGCTTCTACTCTTACAATTGAGAATGATAATACAATACATACGAGGGAGCTATCTTGAGTTTTCCCTCCTACACCTCTAAGCTATCTTATCGAAATTAAAGACTACAACTACTTTACATTTATTACATTAAATGCCTCCAACCGTCAGATGAGAGCAACGCTCAAGATCTGCATTACAATCCACAAAACATTTAAGAGTAATTACATCCTTCCAGCTATTACATTAATGTGCTATCCTTTGAAATTCAAAACGTCTTCAAAATGCGCGTTGGTGTATATCCAGTTGTTCTCCACTTGCGCTTGCTGGCGATGCCCCTACATCATACTCCTCTTGGCTGAAAAACTCATGGACTCCTATCCATGAGCTCCTACACCGTCTGTCCATGTTTTTGGATATCTTCTTCACTTTCCCAACTGGCATCCTCAATCGGGTGTCATTTCCACTTTACAAAATATTCAAAATATGTCTTCCTCTGGCTCTTCTTGCCAACTCTCTGATCAATGATCTTTTCCATCTGCGGCTTTTCAGCTACATGCATCTGCTTGACCCACTGAACTTCTTTTTGATTCTCTTCTCCTCTCGCTTCATCTGCTCTATAAGGGTACAGATCTGCTACTTTGAATATGGGTGATATGCCCACATCATCTGGCAATTCTATTTCATAAGCATTTGCCTCAAATTTCCTCAAAATTTTACATGGCCCTATATTTTTCATCTTCAGTTTATTATATGTTCCCCTTGGGAACCTTTCTTTTCTTAGATCTGATAAGACCAAATATCCCACTTCGAATTGAAGCTCTCTCCTATGATGATCTGCTCTGCGCTTGTATTCCTGGTTGGAACTCTACAACCGCTCTTTAATCTTACTGTGGAGATCCTGCATCTCTGTTGCAAAATCTTCCGCTCCAGCACTCCTGAACTCATTCTGCTCCAAGTCTCTCAACTCGGATACTTCTCTTGGTTGCATTCCATACATTATCTGGAATGGGCTCTGTCCTGGGCTCCGGTTAGGTGATTCGTTATATGCAAATTCCGCTTGCGACAGAATCTGATCCCACTGACTATGATGTTCAGTTACTAAACTCCTCAATATGTCCCCCAAACTTCAATTTACTACCTCAGTCTGTCCATCCATCTAATGGTGATATGCTTAGCTAAAAGATAAATTTGTCCCCAACTTTTTCCATAGTGTCCTCCAGAAATGACCAACAAATTTGGTATCTCTGTCTGAAACAATACTCTTGAGTAAACCATGAAGTCGAACAACTTCTTTGAAAAACAGATTTGCAATGTGTGTTGCATCACTGGTTTTCTGACATGGAATAGAATGTGCCATTTTTTAGAATCTCTCAACTACCACGAATATGGAATCAAAACCTCTTAGTGTCCTTGGCAATCCCAACACAAAATCCATGCTTACAGCATCCCACGACCTCTCTTGTATTGGCAATGGTTGATACAGCCCTGTATTAAGTATTTTCCCCTTTGTGTGCTGGCAGATTCTACATATATTGGCAAATTTCTTGACATCTATCCTCATCCCTAGCCAATAATACAAACTATTCAGTTGCGCAAATGTTTTATCATGGTCGAAATGTCCAGCCAATCCCCCACTATGTTTTTCCTTCAAAAGGTTTTCTCTCATAGAAATCTTTGGGATACATAACCGATTTCCTTTAAATAACAGTCCCTCCTGAATTAAATATTCAATCCATTGGCTTCTGTCTCTCGGAACAGGATTCTCACATGCTTCATAAGCATCCTTGAAATCTTAATCATCTCTGTACATTTCCTTAAGGCTATCAAAACCTAAGGTCTTCACACGAAACTCCTGCATAATCAAACATTTCCTGCTCAGTGCATCAACAACCTTGCTAGCATTTCCATAAATGTGCTTTATAAAAAAAGTAAAGTTTTGCATAAATTCAACCCATTTTGCATGTTTCTGGTTTAGTTTTTCCTGTCTTGTTATAAACTGTAAGGCCTGGTTATCGCTATAAAAAACGAACTCTTTTGGAACCAGGTAGTGCCTCCATTTCTTTAATGCCTATATGACTTCATAAAACTCCTTGTCATACTTTGAATATTTCATCTTGGTCTCGTTCAACTTCTCACTGAAGTATGAAACCAGTCTATTGTCTTGACTTAAGACTGCTCCAATCGCAAATCCACTTGCGTCACATCTTACTTGGAATGTTTTACTGAAGTCTGGTAGAACCAGAACTGGTTGTTTAGTTATCTTCTCCTTTAACAACTTGAATCTTTTCTCTGCTTCCTCTGTCCAATGAAAAGATTTATGTCTCTTCTTGATTGTGTCCATCGTTGGTGTAGAAATTCCACTAAAATTTTCGATGAACTTCCTGTAAAAACTGGCTAGTCCATGGAAGCTTCTAACTTCAAAGATATTCCTTGGCGACGGCCACTCTTTGATTACTTTTACCTTTTCAGGATCCATCTTCAACTCTTTCAAAGAGATCACGAAACCCAAATAAATGAGTCTTGTCTTCATGAAAGATGACTTCTTCAGATTTATCAGCAATTTCTCTTGCTGCAACCTCCTCGTTACTATAGTTAAGTGTCTCAAGTGTTCTTCCTCGGTCTTACTGAAGATCAATTTATCATCAAGATACACAATTACAAACTTCCCAATGAAATATTTTAAGACTTCGTTCATTAATCCCATAAAAGTACTTGGCGCATTCGTCAAGCCAAATGACATGACAAGCCATTCATACATCCCTTCATTCGTCTTGAATGTTGTATTCCATTCATCACCTTCCCTCATTCTAATCTGATGATATCCATTTTTCAAATCAATTTTTGAAAAAACCTTTGCCCCACTCAAACAATTCATCAAGTCATCTATCCTGGGTAAAGGAAACCTATACCTGATGGTGATTTTGTTTATAGACCTTGATTTTGTACACATTCTCCATCCACCATCCTTCTTCGGACTTAACACTATTGGCACAGTGCATGGACTCAAGATTTCTCTAATCAACCCTTTATCCATCAAATCCTAGACTTGCTTCTTGACCTCTTTATTCTCCTGCGGTGTCAGTCTGTACGTTGCTTTTTTTGGTAAACTCTCCCCTGGTATAAGGTCGATGTGATGGCTTATACTCCTGATGGGTGGCAACAAACAAGGTAAATCGTCCACCACTATATCAGCGAAATTCTCTAGCAGTTCATGAGTCTCCTTAGGTAGATCATCTATTGAGGTATTGGTCAAGATGACTCTAGGTTTTCTCACCACAACAAACTGCATTTCTTGATCTTTCTTGGCTTCATCCAGAAGTTCCTTCCCACTCATGAGAGGTATAGTATTGTTTGTTTCTTCTTTCACCTTCTTGTCTTCAATTGGCAGCAACATATAAGTCCTACCATTCTTCTCCAAGGTATATGTGTTCTTTCTTCCATCGTGAATAACATTTATGTCATATTTCCACGGTCTTCCCAACAAAAGATGACAGGCATCCATGGGAATAACATCACATAAAACCTCATATTTGCATCCCCCTATATTAAATTCAACTAAACATTGTTTAGTGATTGTTACCTTATGTCCTCTTTGCAACCATGAAACCTTGTATGGGCTTGGATGTGCAACTATCTCCAATTCCAGCTTTTCCACCATCTTTGTGGATACTAGATTATTTGTGCTTCCACTGTCAACTATCACCTTCCATACCCTATCCTTGGTCTTGCAAGAAATCCTAAACAAATGGTTCCTCTGGACTAGATTCTCCACCTCCTTCTCTTGTTTCAAGAGAATTTTCCTCATCATCAAGGACCYTCCACCTTCTGCATCTTCTGCCTCAACATTTCGCCTTTGCACTTCTGAAATGTGAGCTTCACYTCCTCCATCTCTTTTTCTATCGGACAAAAGATTTGTGTCTGATCTTTCCACAGACAAAACACTTTATTTCACCTCCTCTGYCTCTTCCTCTTCCTCTTGCTCGAGGAAAAGTCTTCCCATCGACATACTATCCTCCTTGTGAGATTCCTCCCCTTTCTGGGTGGTTATGAGGTTTCTTATCTTCATCCTTGGGCTTATGTACTCTGTCCTAGGCAACTACTTTGCCTCTACTCTGACTTCTACCTCTGCCCCTTTGACCTTGCTTTCGGGCCAATTTCACTTCTGCCTTTGAAGCAATCTGATAAGCATCTTCTACATTCCTGATTGTCACCATGCTCATCTCATCCTGAATCTCATATCTCATGCCATTCATGTATCTGGCGACTTTTTCATCATCACTCTCGTGATGACCAGCTCTGATATTTAACCTGTAAATTCCTTTGTATATTCCTTCACTGTCATCCATTTCTATATCAAATTCTGCATTCTCTGAAACATATTGATTTGGTAATCTCTGGGTATGAATTTGGCTTTCATCTTCACTACCATTCTATCCCATCTTTGAATTCTTTGTTTTCCTTTGCAATGCCTGTCAGCCTGCAGTTCATCCCACCATAGTGTCGCGTGCCCTTTCAATCTAGTGACAGCGTGATTTACTTTTTTATCTTCTTCGATATCCTCAGAGTCGAAGTATTTATCTAGAGCTCTAAACCAATCTAGCAACTCCTCAACGTCTAAGTTACCTTCATACATCAGGATGTCCATTTTTTCTCTGGCACCTATTCTGGCAACAGCTTTAAATAGACGTTCCTCTGCAGCATCTTCAGCTACAACTTCTTCTTTGACTCCTCCTTCGTTCTCACTTTCAGCCTCACTAATATATCCAATATTAGGTGTTCGCCTCTGTGTTGTCTCCATAGCATCCAATCAAGCATGAAGTTCTCTCATCTCCCTTTCCACAGCTAGATCGGGTAAAGTTCTTTCTGGATGTCTTTTTGGTGGAATTGGTGTACTCTGTCCACACAGAATTCAATCACAACTATCCCCTATATTCCCTTTGCAGAAAACAAAAGTTGTTAGCTCTGATACCACCTGACGCAGACCCCCACCTCAGCAGGGTCTGTTGACCTCTCGTTCTTTGGATCTTCCAATTCCCGAGCCGAAATGGCTCCTTTAGTCCCCGTTGGAACCCTTCACACATGTAACCACAAGTCTCCTTTTATATGTTCCGCACGCACGAACATGCACTAGGCACGACCCTCCACTCCACGTGACCATGGAATTAACCCCAAAAGGCGCGTCGCGTTTCGCGATTTCAAGACTTTTGTTGCAAGGCACCCCGACTCCTCTGATTCCTGAAACCCCAAAAAGGGCTAACAGTCCCTAGCTGCTCCCTTATTCTTCTACCATATGACCTCCAATCAACCCCTAGGGTCCACCTCTGAGCGCGTCGGGATTTCGCATGTCGGGAACTCATGATGTGACTTTGCTCCCTTTTCTCGATATTAGAACTCGTGACTTCCTCGTCACAGATCAACGGTCCTGAACCTCCCACAATTTGACGGCCCAGATCGTGTCGAGATATCGCGATTCGCGACCCCCGAGTAGCAAGTTCCTGCACTCTCCTAACTCCCGAAATGTTGATATTTCAGAGCGCCCAATCAACGGCTCATGCTCCTCTGGATCTAAAGGCTACTATCACTCCTGAACTTGCGGGTGTTGAAAAACACTCAGTCTTATCCTCTCTGTGGATCTACTGGATCCAACGGTCCACGAAAATCGGTGTTTCACCTTCCAAGAATTTCCACCGTTCGTTCAGGCTCTCAATATTTACTCGCCAAATAACTCGGCGTCTTTCCTCTTGAGTTTGGTTTCTGCGAGGTGACTTTGACCCTCATCTATCCTCTGGAATTTCCATGTCTCTATCCCTCCTGATCTTGATTCTTGCTGCAAACTCGAGGATTCTAAGGGGTTATTGCATGCACTCCTTGTGGCCCTCACGATAATTTCTGATTATCTGATATTTCCCAACTCTGCGCAGTCCTTGCAATAGAAGTTCTTCAACCGCTCCCTTGGGTTGGAAAATTCTAAGACTTTTCTCAGCCTGCACACACCTTGCACGGCTTTGTGCTATACTTGCACTTCTGTTGGTATAAGAACAAGTCTATCTCTCCTGAGATTTTCTGAGGTAAAACTTAGAATCTCGTCAATGCACTCCTTGTGGACCTTCATTGCACTCCTTGAAGGAATTCTCAGGATGAGAAGCAATTGAAACTCATACTCTCCTCACAGACTTCACACATTCAACATGAAATCATACACATAAAGCATTGAAACAAATGCATAACAAAGCATATAAGAAAACTGTAAACATACCATTCAATAGATGCAAACAGTAGCCATAACAACACCATGAAATTGGATTAAAGCCTTCTGATATTAATTCAAGTGCTTTTGTACATGGGTACTATATCAAAAACTATCTTCTCAAACAACTTCTACAATCTACGTTCTTCTCTGCTCTCCTATGCTCTCTTGCTCTACAGCTTCTACTCTTACAATTGAGAATGATAATACAATACATAGGAGGGAGCTTTCTTGAGTTTTCCCTCCTACAACTCTAAGCTATCTTATCGAAATTAAAGACTACAATTACTTTACATTTATTACATTAAATGCCTCCAACCGACAGATGAGAGCAACGCTCAAGATCTGCATTACAATCCACAAAACATTTAAGAGTAATTACATCCTTCCAGCTATTACATTAATGTGCCATCCTTTGAAATTCAAAACGTCTTCAAAATGCACGTTGGTGTATATCCAACTGTCCTCCACTTGCGCTTGTTGGCGATACTCTTGCATCAGCTTCATAAATAGGCTAGAAGTTGACCTTTTCATGTGTAACTATTTCTTGGTAGTTATTGAGGGTTGGTTATTTCATTCAACAAACATTTGAGCCAACTTTCGAAATATTCCTTTAACGATGGAACCGTTATGTCTTACTTTACTCGAAAGGAAAATAACTCATCTTCAATAACCTTTCACTCAAAATGTAACTCGTGTATAGTGCTCAAATGACCTTCGTTGTCATTAACAAAGTTAACCAACCATCATTTTGTTTCCTCTTCTAGGAAACTAGTGAGACTATCAAACTCTCTTCCCCATTAAATCTTGAGGATGTTTAACTCAGATTCTAATTGTTCTTTGGTTAACATTATTGATTCATTAATTAATGGTGGGCCCTCAAGTTCCTTAACTATTTCAAGTGATCTAAGAAATGCATCACTTATTTTTTCCTCGATCCCCTTACAACTTGCAATTAATTTGTGCAAGACCTCAATCCTTGTGAGCCATCCCACCTTAATCTATTTCAATCTATTATTCAAGGGTAAATCCTGTTATGTTCTATTATAATAAGTCATGCTTAACACTCAGGCTACAAATGTACTAAGAGAATTTTTATAAAAATACTCATCATTGTCCATGTTGTGTTGTAGATAATCGATAAGAGTAGAAATTCTTTGTGATTGATTCCTTTGGTTTGTACCCACTTCCCACGCTTCCAAAATTGTATTGAGCCTCTTCTTTATGTTCTCTGCAATGTGCATTCTGACATAACATAGCAATTTAGAAACCCTTTTAAGTCTAGTGGATGTGCCTAGTGTGTCTTGTGGAGTTGTTTCTAGAACCATGATGGATAATGGTTCTGCAAACAAAGGTCTTGGACATAGAGTGCCCTCCAACTCACTTATTATTTTCTTCAGTATGGTATTCTCTACCTCATGTTCTATGATTGAATGGGACAAAACATCTCCAATGGTAATATGTAACTTAAGTATCCTAGAAGTTCCAACTCCTAAAACATCCACCTTTGATTTCTACTTTTTTGTAACCTTTTTTTTTTTATCTTTGACAGGGTTTTCTCTATTTGGACTTTTCTTGCTTCCTTATTGTATCTAGCATTATGTAAATTTAATAATTGTTCTTCAAAAACAATTGATCCCTATTGGGCCAAATCCTATGCTAAATTTGACTTCCGACAATATGTACTATTGCCCATTCGAGCACTTGATTATCAATATCAACTTCCATTTCGACTAAAACATTCTCTCAGACTTCAGGATTCTAAGAACTTTTATTGCTATTACTCCTTTTCCTCTTGGTTTTTCCAACAATATGAGTTTTTGTATATTAAAAGAAGGGGGTCGTCTCCATCGCCTCCTCCATCACATCTTTCATTATTCTCTCCTTGACTCAAACTAAGCTCTTGGCTTCTATGAGTGGTGGAGGAACTCTTATGTGGGAGGGGAGTAGAACCAGTGTGAGCACTAGTCTTAGTTTTGATTCTTTGTTTAGTCTTGCATTTTTGACACTTCTTGTTCAACATTTTCTTTTCAACTTGGGTGTTTGAGCTGATCTGTGTGATTAATTCGTGATCATGAATTTGTCTTTCTTTTTTAAACATTGATCGATTGGTATCTGGGTCATTCTCAACAACTCCCTCACTGATTTTTGGCATTCTTGTCAAATCAATACTATAGCTAATTGAAAATAAGTGGGAAGAAAACACTCATTATGGGTCTAATCCTTTCAAGGCTTTGACTTATTTCAAATGAAATGAATTTAACAACTTGACAGTTTCAACCAAATGAGCTAAGCCTCTAATTGAGATATCAACGACATGAAAAGGAAAGGAAATAAATTGTCGCTTCCACTTTTTTTCAAACAAGGAAGATCGTGACTTGTATTGCCTCCAAACTTCAACTATAAAATATCTATCACACACAAAATTGGGAAGAAGGGAAGGTTTTCCTTCAAATACATATAGTTTGATATATGTGGATTCCTCCTCATAGACACATATGCCTTTTCCCTCGAGAAAATTCGGAGCTTCTTGTTAATCCTCGTTGGTTGTGTTCCAGTGAGCATATATCTGAACTCTTTGAAAATTTTGTCTTGCACTTGGTAGAAGTGGAATGGTGCCTTGTGCTTCCATAACACAGAATCCCAAAATTGGACAGGGTCACTGTCATGATTAACCTTACCCCTTGGAGGGAACCTTTCAAAAAAATTACAATAGGACACAATGAACACCAAATATGAGGTCACATAAAATATCTTTGTTTTGTGTAATTGGAGAGTTAGTAAGAAATCTTATTAGAGATGATTTCTACCCATTCAGATACTACTTTCATCCGAATGAAAAAGTGTATAATATACATAATGTACCTTGGGATGTAGGACGTCAAATCTTGTCCCACTAGTCATGAGAAAAGCCAAGAGAAGTCCTAGTACAACTCATATAACTAGCATATATGAATGTGGGTAGTATTGTCTGGCATTGCCGAAGGTGATTCCATAAAGTCCTTCAAAAAATTCACTAAACTACCTTGGGAGTGCAAAAAATAATCATCGTCTGAAATCCTTAGAGATTTATTAGGAGTGGGGACTCATGGCATTTTCTTAAATAATTTTGGCATCAAAAGAATGAGATTTCGCCCCTCAACGACAACTTTAATCATCATGTGCTTTGACTTGAACCAATTGGCACACAAAGAAACTAATTCCTTATAATACAAAAAACTTCAAGCATACAACCAACATTGGCTAGACCAGTTGTCCAACTCTTATTAGCAATCTCTTGCTTTGAAGTAAGGTTGGAATACCATTGATAGGTCGTCGATGAGTGGAACTCTTTGTCTTGGCACGTGAGGGACTTGACAGTGTCTTCGCATAATGGTTCCTTTTTCCTTATGCTTGCCATCTTCCCCACTTTTTTCAATACACTTTGAGATAAGTGCAAGTTGAAAATACGAATTATTGAGTTTAGCTAATATAAGTCCTAGATCATTAATAGTCGTTAATGATGCATCCTTTCATTATGAGCATTCTCCTTCAGAATGCTTGCGGACTATTAATATCAATTAACTTTTATGAATGAATAATCTTTTGGAAAGCGTGATAGTTAAGCCTCCTTTAATCGTGACAATCGAATTTTCCTTGTGAATCGAAACATCATAAATGCACCATAAATTTCCTCGAGAATAAAGATTAAGAATGGTCGTTTAGCAAGAAATTCACTAAGTATGGGAAACTTGATGTGTTATCAAGGTAGAAATTAAAGTCTTGCGGAGGAGTGAGTTGTGTGGGGAAATGATTTACGTGGAGAAATGGTACAAACGAAGATACAGTTCATGTAGAGATGTGGTACTATGTCAAGTTCTATGCACATGATATGAGTTGGAAATCGACTAAATATGAGTTATGTAGTAGATAGGGAGTGGGGAAGTTATACATGAAAGGGTATTGCAGAATAAGTCAATGCATAAAGAAGTGTACGTGGAGAAATGTTACATGCAAAGATGGGTGATATGTCAAGTGCTCTGCATGGGACCTAACTCACAAATTGGCTAAGTATGGGACAATAGTATAGAGAGGATTAGGGTTATGCAGTAAGAATAAATGTGGAGAAAATGTCTTTTGCAGAGAAAAGGTCATTTGTGAAGAAAATGTCGTTTGTGGAGAAAAGGTCATATGTTGATTTCTCTGCAATGAAACAAAGTTCAAAAATAAACAATGTGTCGTCTCTTGTGAGAAAGTGAAATACTAATGTGGAATGGAGAGAAATGCTAGCCATGTTGAGTATGGGGTATGAACTTGGTGTAAGGGCTCTCCGCATGGAGTAAGTCATAGAATCAACGAAGTGTTGAAAATGTATGTCTTTTCCATAAAGTAATGAGAAAATGTAGGGCTTGTGCGGGATGTAGAGAGTTATGGGTTGGGATGAAAAGAACACATTTTCGCATAGTATAAGCTAAAATTAAATACAAGATTGATACATAAAAATGAATAAATAATACTCTAGGTACAAGAATATCCATTCAGTTGTGAAGGTGGTTCAGTTCCATAGTTATCATTGGGTCATTGTCTGTGTTCTTGGCACACTGTGTGCTATTGTTGGCATCCTGTATTGTTATTCCATAGTGGCCCTAACGAAAATTAGTGTTCCTAGTTAGAAACACACAAGACATTGAAATATGTTTGCAAGATTGTGTGTTGTGCACACAAAATTCTATAGTGTGCATGCAAGATTTTGGAGTGTAAGTATAAGCTCTAGAATATGTTGCACATAGGTTATCTTCCACCAATTGTCATAGAGGTTTTGGGGTGCTACCTTGAAACCTATGAGGTTGTTTCCCCTTTGCCTTATGAACGGAATTAGTGGTTGAGGGTACCTTGGTTAGAGAATATCAAAGTGAGGGATGACACTCTTCGATGTTAGTGAATCTATGCACCAAATACTCATGGTCGTGCCTCAAATCATTAATGAAAAATACTAATATTGAGTTGCAACAATTCATTAGTTGCACTAATTAATCACAGAGGCCCATATGAAATTATTTTTTGTTAAAACCCCATCTCAACCTTTATATTATTATCAAGATCTGAGTTTGTGCTTCTATTGTTTAAATAGTCAATTATAAAGTAAATGTATTAATTCAAAAGCACAACCTTTATCCTTCCACACCAACTCTACCAACTATCATAAAAATCTCATCATCCGATGTTATAGGATATCTTACTACAATAAGATATCTCTATGTTGGGATTTAAATCCACATTAACATCCCTCCTCTTATTTACTATGAGTTATTTCATGTTGACACAATTCCCATTCCAATAAGCCTCGAGGAAGTATGATACAAGAAAAAACAACGACATCCCTAAACTTGTGTAAACTCATGGGTAAGTGTTAGAATTCACATGGGCACCTAGTGCATAACAATGAGTCTATGAGAAGGGAGAACTTAAATCTCAATTGGGCCAAATCTTGACCAACTAATAAATTTATGCTAAAGAATAGAGCCAATCAAAATTGTCACTTAGGCATACAATAAAGAACCATAATTTTTATAAGCCCCTTGGTGAAACCATATAAAACCACGAAGTCTCACCTTTGAAGAATGAAAAGCAAAAATCACTTAGAAGCATAAAAATCAACCAAGCATTCATCGAGATAAGACCTACATATGGAGGGGGTCATCTTTATTAGTAGGGCGTGGTCCTTCATCCCTTCTTATCCAACTCGATGTAAAATATAGTTGGTTTATGATTATCCGAATTAGTGTCCTTGAGTGACTTCTTTTTCTACAAGATAACAAAAACAATCATAAATGATTTATCATTCTAGGGCCATAATGGGGGACTACAATGCCTACCATTGTTATGCTATAATATTTCATGGATGACATGACCAACTCCATATATCTTTGATCATTATAACTACCTAGAACATGTGGATCAAGTAGTAGAAGAGGTGACAAGAGGCTCCCTACGCATGGTGTAAAGAGCCCCTCTCTGATACTCCAACATTGGGTGTAGATGCACCACATCTAATCACACTTTAAAACATGACCAATGTTCTTCACATAAAGGTTGACATAAATAAGAACACTTCCAAAGAAAAAACATTTGTCTGTCCGAACTTGATCAAACATAAAATCATTAGAGATGATTTCTACCCAGTCAAATGCTACTTTCATCCGAATTGAAAAGTGTATAATATACACAATGTACCTTGGGATGTAAGACGTCGAACCTTGTTCCACTAGTCATGAGAAAAACCAAGAGAATTCCTGGTACAACTCATATAACAATCATATATGAATGTGGGTAGTATTGTCTGGCATTACTGAAGGTGATTCCAAAAATTCCTTCAACAAATTCACTCCACTACCTTGGGAGTGCAGAAAATAATCAGTGTCAGTAATCCTTAGAGATTTATTGGGAGTGGGGAGTTGTAGCATTTTCTTAAATACTTTTGGCATCAAAAGAATGAGATTTCTCCCCTCAACAACAACTTTAATCATCCTGTGCTTTGAGTTGAACCAATTGGCACAACAAGAAACTAATTCCTTAAAATAGAAAACTTCAAGCATACAAGCAACCTTAGCTAGACCAATTGTTCAACTCTTAATAGCAATCCCCTGCTCCAATGTAAGGTTGGAATACCATTGATAGGTCGTCGACAACATGAACTCTTTGTTTTGGTAGGTGAGGGAGTTGAGGGTGTCTTCGCATATTGGTTCCTTTTTCCTTATGCTTGCCATCTTTCCCACTTTTTTTAATACACTTTGAAATATGTGCAAGTTGCTAGTACGAATTACTAAGTTTAGTTGATATAAGTCCTAGATCATTAATAGTCGTTAATGATACATCCTTTCATTATGTACATTCTCCTTCATAATGCTTGCGGACTATTAATATCAATTATCCTTCATGAATGAATAATATTTTGGAAAGCGCGATAATTAAGCCTCCTTTAATCATGACAATCGTCTTTTCCTTGTGAATCGAAACATCATAAATGCACCATAAATTGCCTCGAGAATGAAGATTAAGAATGGTTGTGTAGCTATAAATTCACTAAGTATGGGAAACTTGATGTGTTATCAAGGAAAAAATATAAGTCTTGCGGAGGAGCGAGTTGTGTGGGGAAATGATTTAGGTAGAGAAATGGTACATGCGGATATACAGTTCATGTGGAGAAGTGGTACTATGTCAAGCTCTTTGCACATGATATGAGTTGGAAATCGACTAAGTACGAGTTATGTAGTAGACAGGGATAGGGGAATTTATACAAGAAAAGGTACTACAGAATAAGTCAATGTAGAAAGAAGTGTATGTGGAGAAATGTTACATGTGGAGATGGGTGATATGTCAAGTGCTCGGCATGGGACTTAACTAACAAGTTGGATAAGTATGCGACAATAATATAGAGAGGAGTAGGGTCATGCGGTAAGAATGAATGTAGATAAAATGTCTTTTGCAGAGAAAAGGTCATTTTTTAAGAAAAGGTCGTTTGTGGAGAAAAGGTTGTATGTCGATTTATCCACAATGAAACAAAGTTCAAAAATAAACTATGTGTCACCTCTTGCGAGAAAGTGAAATACTAATGTGGAATGCAGAGAAATGCTCACCATGTTGAGTACGGGGTATGAACTTGGTATAAGGGCTCTCCACATGGCGTAAGTCATGGAATCAATGAAGTGTTGAAAATGTATATATTTTCCATAAAGTAATGAGGAAATGTAGGGCTCGTGCTAGATGTAGAGAGTTATGGGTTGGGATGAAAAGAAAGCATTTATGCATAGTATATGCTAACATTAAATACAATATTGATACATAAAAATGGATCAATAATACTATAGGTACAAGAATATTCATTTAGTTGTGAATGTGGTCCAGTTCCATAGTTATCATTGGGTCATTGTTTGTGTTCTTGTCAGATTGTGTGCTATTGTTGGCATCATGTATTGTTATTCCATAGCGGCCCTAACGACAATTAGTGTTCCTAGTTATAGGCACACACACAAGATACTGAAATATGTGTGCAAGATTGTGTGTTGTGCACACAAAATGCTAGAGTGTGCATGCAAGATTTTGGAGTGTATGTATAAGCTCTAGAACCTGTTGCACATAGGTTATATGCCACCAATTGTCATAGAGGTTTTGGGGTGCTACCTTGAAACCTAGTTTCCCCTTTTCCTTGTGAAAGGAATTAGTGACTAAGGGTGCCTTGGTTAGAGAATATCGAAGCGAGGGATGACACTCTTCGATGTTAGTGAAGATATGCACCAAATACTCATGGTCGTGCCGCAAAGCATTAATTAAAAATACTAATGTTGAGCTGCAACAATTCATTAGTTGCACTAATTAATCACCTAGGCCCATGTGAAATTAACTTTTGTTAAAACCCCATCTCAACCTTTGCATTATTATCGAGATCAGAGTTCGTGATTTTATTATTTAAATAGTCAATTATAAAGTAAATGTATTAATCCAAAAGCACAACCTTTATCCTTCCACACCAACTCTACCAACTATCATAAAAATCTCAGCATGTGATGTTATAAGATATCTTGCTACAATAAGATATTTCTATGTTGGAATTTAAGTCCATATTAATAGCCATCCTCTTATTTTCTATGAGTTATTTCATGTTGACACAATTCACAATAGCCCTCCTCTTATTATTGTCGAGAGGTTAGATTGGTTGGTAAAGATGGGGTGATGATATTCTCTCTACCTATGGATAATTACCACAACAATGTAGACTTTTTCGTCACATGAAATAGTGTAGCTATCATGGTCATCAAATCTAGTTGGGTATGACACTTACTATAAAGTGCTACACAATATCCCCCTTCTCAAGAAGCAATGGAAATTTGAGACTTGTAAATATGAAGCATCTTCAAATACTTCTATAAAATGCTTCATTCCACCATTATTGTAAACAATAATGTACATATTAGGTATTTTTTAGGGAAAAAATGAATAGGATTGCAAGGTAACCACCATGAGCTAAAGGAGATTAAGCCAAATCTTAACCATCTAATAAAATTATGCTAAAGGATAGAGCCCATCAAAATTGTCACTTAGGCATACAATAAAGAAACCATAATTTTTATAAGCCCCTTGGTGCAACCATTTAAAACCATGAAGTCTCACCTTTGAGGAATGAAAATAAAAAATCACTTAGAACCATAAAAAACAACCAAGCATTCATCAGGATTAGACATGCATATGGAGGGGGTCATCTTTATTATTCGGGGTCGTCCTTCATCCACTCTTAACCAACTCGATGTACAAGATAGTTGGTTTATGATTATCCCAATTAGTGTCTGTGAGTGACTTCTTTTTCTACAAGATAGCAAACACAAGAATCAATGATTTATCATTCTAGGGCCATAATGGGCGGCTACAATACCAACCATTGGTATGCTATAATATTTCATGGATGACATGACCAACTCCATATCTCTTTGATCATTATAACTACCTAGAACATGTGGATCAGGTAGTAGAAGAGGAGATAAGAGACTCCCTACTCATGGTGTAAAGAGCCCCTCTTTGATACTCCAACATTGTGTGTAGATGCACCACATCCAATCACACTTTAAAACATGATCAATGTTATTCACATAAAGGTTGACATAAATAAGAACACTGCCAAAGAAAAAACATTTGACTGTGCAAACTTGGTCAAACATAAAATCATTAGCGATGATTTCTACACAGTCAAATAATACTTTCATCTGGATGGTAAAGTGTATAATATACACAATGTACCATGGGATATAGGACGTTGAATCATGTCCCACTAGTCATGAGAAAAGCCAAGATAAGTCATGTTACAACTTGTATAACAAGCATATAATAATGTAGGTAGTATTGTCTCGCATTGCCCAAGGTGATCCTAGAAAGTCCTTCAACAAATTCACTACACTACCTTGGGAGTGCAGAAAATTATCAACGTCTTGAATCCTTAGAGCTTTATTGGGAGTGGGGAGTAGTAGCAATTTCTTAAATACTTTCGGCATCAAAAGATGAGATTTCTCCCATCAAAAACAACTTTTCTCATCCTATGCTTTGAGTCAAACTGATTGGCACACCAAGAAACTAATTCCTTAAAATAAAAAACTTTAGTCATACAACCAACCTTGGCTAGACCAGTTGTCCAACTCTTATTAGCAATCCCCTGCTCCGAGGTGAGGTTGGAATACCACTGATAGGTTGTCGACCAATGGAACACTTTGTTTTGGCACGTGAGGTAGTTGACATTGTCTTCGCATAATGTTTCCTTTTTCCTTCTACTTGCCAGCTATCCCACTTTATTCAATACACTTTGAGATATGTGCAAGTTGTGAATATGAATTACTGAGTTTAGTTGATATAAGTCCTAGATCATTAATAGTCGTTAATGATACATCCTTTCATTATGTACATTCTCCTTCAAAATTCTTTCGGACTATTAATATCAATTATCCTTCATGAATGAATAATCTTTTGGAAAGCGCGATAGTTAAGCCTCCTTTAATCAGGACAATCATCTTTTCCTTGTGAATCGAAACATCATAAATGCACCATAAATTTCCTCGAGAACGAAGATTAAGAATCGTTGTGTAGCAAGAAATTTACTAAGTATGGGAAACTTGGTGTGTGATCAAGGTAGAAATATAAGTCTTGTGGAGGAGTGGGTCGTGTGGGGAAATGATTTAGGCGAAGAAATGGTACATGTGGATATACAGTTCATGCAGAGAAGTGGTACTCTGTCAAGTTCTCTGCACATGATATGCGTTGGAAATCGACTAAGTATGAGTTATGTAGTAGACAAGGAGTAGCGAAGTTATAAAGGAAAATGTACTGCACAATAAGTCAATGCAGAAAGAAGTGTATGTGGAGAAATGTTACATGCGGAGATGGGTGATATGTCAAGCGCTTTGCATGGGACTTAACTCACAAATTGGCTAAGTATGTGACAATAGAATAGAGAGGAGTAGGGTCAGGCGATAAGAATGCATGCAAAGAAAATGTCTTTTGCAGAGAAAAGGTCATTTGCAAAGAAAAGGTCATTTGTGGAGAAAAGGTCGTATGTCGATTTCTCCACAATGAAACAAAGTTCAAAAATAAATTATGTGTCGGCTCTTGTGAGAAAGTGAAATACTAATGTAGAATTCAAAGAAATGCTCGCCATGTTCAATACAGTGTATGAAATTGGTGTAAGGGCTCTCCTCATTGCGTAAGTCATAGAATAAACTAAGTGTTGAAAATGTATGCCTTTTCCATAAAGTAATGAGAAAATGTAGGGCTTGTGCGGGATGTAGAGAGTTATGGGTTGGGATGAAAATAAAGCATTTTCACATAGTATAAGATAACATTAAATACAAGATTGATACATAAAAATGGATCAATAATACTATAGGCACAATAATATTCATTCAATTGTGAAGGTGGTTCAGTTCCATAGTTATCATTGTGTCATTGTCTGTGTTCTCAGCGCACTATGTGCTATTGTTGGCATCATGTATTTTTATTCCATAGTGGCCTTAATGACAATTAGTGTTCCTAGTTATAGGAACACACAAGATACTTAAATATGTGTGCAAGTGTTGTGCACACAAAATGCTAGAGTGTGCATGCACGATTTTGGAGTGTATGTATAAGCTATAGAACCTGTTGCACATAGTTTATCTACCATGAATTATCATAGAGTTTTTGGGCTGCTACCCTGAAACCTTCGAGGTTGTTTCCCCTTTGCCTTGTGAAAGGAATTAGTGAATGAGAGTGCCTCGGTTAGAGAATATCAAAGCGAGGGATGGCATTCTTCGATGTTAGTGAAGCTATGCACCAAATGCTCATGGTCGAGCCTCATATCATTAATGAAAAATACTAATGTTGAGTTGCAATAGTTCATTAGTTGCACTAATTAATCACCTAGGTCCATGTGAAATTATTTTTTGTTAAAATCCCATATCAACCTTTGCATTGTTATCAATATCAGAGTTTGTGCTTTTATTGTTTAAGTAGTCCATTATAAAGTAAATTTATTAATTCAAAAGCACAAAGGCTTTATCCTACCACAACAACTCTACCAACTATCGTAAAAATCTCAGCATACAATTATTAAGATATCTTACTACATTAAGAGATCTTTGTGTTTGGATTTAAGTCCACATTAATAGCCCTCCTCTTAGTTTCTATGAGTTATTTCATGTTGACACAATTCCCATTCCAAGAAACAATGACATCCCTCAACTTGTGTAAACTCATGGGCAAGTGTTAGACTTCACATGGGCACCCAAGGTGTACCAATGAGTCTATGAGAAGGGAGAACTTAAATCTCAGTTGTTTCTCCAACAATATTCACCCATACATAAAGTGAGTACTTAAATACTAGTTTTATTATCGTTATTATTATTATTGTTGATAGGTTTGATTGATTGGTCAAGATGGGGTGATGATATTCTCTCTCCCCAGGGATAATTACCACAACAATGTAGTCTTTTTCGTCACGTGAAATGGTGGAGCTATCATGGTCATCAAATCTAGTTTGGAATGACACTTAATATAAAGTGCTACACAATACCCCCCTCTCAAGAAGCAATGGAAATTTGACACTTATAAATATGAAGCATCTTTAAATACTTCTATAAAATGCTTCATTCAACCATTATTGTAAATAATAATGTACATATTAGGTACTTTTTATTAAAAAAAAATGCAGAGGATTGCAAGGTAACCACCATGAGCTAAAGGAGATTAGGCCAAATTTTAACCAACTAATAAAATTATGTGAAAGGATAGAGCCCATCAAAATAGTCACTTACACATAAAATAAAGCAACCATAATTTTTAGAAGCCCCTTGGTGCAACCATATAAAACCACGAAGTCTCACCTTTGAGGAATGAAAAGCAAAAATCACTTAGAATCATAAAAATCAACCAAGCATTCGTCAGGATTAGACCTACATATGGAGGGGGTCATCTTTATTCGTAGGGGTGTTCCTTCATCCATTCTGAACCAACTCAATGTACATGATAGTTGGTTTATGATTATCCTAGTTAGTGTCCCTGAGTGACTTCTTTTTCTACAATATAACAAACGCATGCATTAATGATTTATCAATCTGGGGCCATAATGGGGGGCTACAATGCCATCCATTTTTATGGTATAATATTTCATGGATGACATGACCAACTCCATATGTCTTTGATCATTATAACTACCTAGAACATGTGGATCAGGTAGTAGAAGAGGTGATAAGAGGCTCCTTGCTCATGGTGTAAAGAGCCCCTCTCTAATACTCCAACATTGGGTGTAGATGCACCACATCCAATCACACTTTAAAACATGATCAATGTTCTTCACATAAAAGTTGACATAAATAAGAACACTACCAAAGAAAAAAAAAATTACTGTGCGAACTTGATCAAACATAAAATCATTAGAGATGATTTCTACCCAGTCAAATACTACTTTCTTCTTAAAGGAAAAGTAGAATGCAGAGAAAGTGAATTCCTAATGTGGAATGTAGAGAAATGCTCGACATGTTGAGCATGGGGTAGGAACTTGGTGTAAGGGCTCTCTGCATGGCATAAATCATAGACTCAATGAAGTGTTAAAAATGTATGTATTTTCCTTAAAGTAATGAGGAAATGCAGGGCTCGTGCGGGATGTAGAGAGCTATGAGTTGGGATGAAAATAAAGCATTTCCGCGTAGTATAAGCTAACATTAAATACAATATTGACAAATAAAAATGGATCAATAATACTATAGGTATAAGAATGTTCATTCACTTGTGAAGGTGGTTCAGTTCCATAGCTATCATTAGGTGATTGTATGTGTTCTTGGTGAACTGTGTGCTATTGTTGGCATCATGTATTTGTATTCCATAGCGGGCCTAACGACAATTAGTATTCCTAGTTATGGGGGCACACAATATACTGAATTATGTGTGCGGGACTGTTTGTTGTGCACACAAAATGCTAGAGTGTGCATGCAAGATTTTGGAGTGTATGTATAAGCTCTAGAACTTGTTGCACATAGGTTATCTACCACCAATTGTCATAGACGTTTTGGGGTGCTACCTTGAAACATACGAGGTTGTTTCCCCTTTTCATTGTGAAAGGAAGTAGTGGTTGAGGGTGCCTTAGTTAGAAAATATCAAAGTGAGGGATGCCACTCTTCAATGTTAGTGAAGCTATGCACCAAATGCTCATGGTCATGCCTTAAATAATTAATGAAAATTAGTAATGTTGAGTTGCAACAGTTCATTAGTTTCACTAACTAATCACCTAGGCCCATGTGAAATTAACTTTTGTTAATACCCCATCTCAACCTTTTCATTATTATCAAGATTAGAGTTCATGCTTTTATTGTTTAAATAGTCAATTATAAAGTAAATGTATTAATTCAAAATCACAACCTTTATCCTTCCACACCAACTCTATCAACTATCATAAAAATCTGAGCATTCAATGTTATAAAATATCTTACTACAATAAGAGATCTCTATGTTGGGATTTAAGTCCACATTAATATCGCTCCTCTTATTTTCAATGAGTTATTTCATGTTCACACAATTCCCATTCCAAAAAACCTTGAGGAGGTATGATACAAGAAAAAACAACGACATCCCTACACTTGTGTAAACTCATGGGTGAGTGTTAGACTTCAAATGGGCATCGAGGGTGAAACAATGAGTCTTGGAGATGGGAGAACTTAAATCTCAGTTGCCTCTCCAACAATCTTCACCCATACATAAAGTAAGTATTTAAATACTAGTATTATTATTATTATTATTGTCGAGAGGTTTGATTGGTTGGTCAAGATGGGGTGATGATATTCTCTCTCCCCAAGGATAATTACCACAAGAGTGTAGTCTTTTTCGCCATGAGAAATGGTGGAGCTTGTTGATTAAGGTTCGTTGTCATTGATGTCAACCCTTAAAGAAAGTCCGGTAGCGAATTCTGGTAGCACAAAGGTTTGGGTTATGGACCCAAGGTTGTTTCATGTATAATGGTATGAGTTTTAATATATTTGAAGGTAATAATATTCTATATGGATAGTACATGTCATTCCACTTCCGGTGGTATGTGGAACGTCACATAACTCCTCACGGTTAGAGAGTTATGGCCATGAGAAGTTGGAGAACCCATGTTTGGGTAATGGACCCAAGTTTGTTTGATGGATAATGGTATGAGTTTTGATATATTTGCAGGTAAAACTATTCTAGATGGATAGTACATGTCATGCCATTTCCGGTTACAAGTTGAGGTACAAGTTGATGCATGGTTCAGGTTTACAGCGGTATATCTCACGGTGATAATGTGACAGTGGTTCCATTATCTACTTCTACTTCAAGGCAGTTGGATGGGGCAAGGATAGGTGGTTGTAGCCACCTTCTGGTTGTAGCCAAATAACATAGTGGGTTGTAGCCTCCTTCTAGTTGTAGCCAGAGAATAGGGGAGTTGGAGCTTCCCTCAGGTTGTAGCCTGAGAAACAAGAGGTTGGAACCTCCTTTCAGTTGCAGCTGGAAAACAAAGGAAGTTGGTGCTACCAATGAATGTAATTCTTCAAGACATATAAGAAAAATCATTTTGTGGTTTTCTCCCGCTTTGGGTTTCCACATAAAACACTGGTGTACTATGTATGTGTATGCTTGTTCATTTGTTCATTGCTTGTTTACTCTGCAGTTATTGAATGATAATGCTACATTGATATAGCACTTGGATTATATGGTTAAAAATAATTAAATTAGTCTATTACTTATTCACCCCCCCTCTCAGTAATCCAACAATTGGTTTCAGAGCAGGTTCCTTCAAAAATCAGTTTAACCACTGAAAGGTAGATCATGGAGAGCAACAACTTGTATAAAAATGGAATACCATGGATCAATGGACAGAAGCATGCATTTTGGAGCCTAAGGATGAAAACATATATACATGCACATGGATTTGAAATTTGGCAATCAATTGTAGATGGATACACAACACCAGCAGTTCCGTCAACAAATGACAAAGTAGTGAAACTCGGTCAGAATAATTCCAAAGCCAAAAATGCACTTCTGAATGGTCTTAGTGAAACGATATTCACCAAAGTTGCACATTGTAAATCCGCTAAAGAGATTTGGGACAAACTTCAAAATATTTATGGAGATTCAAAAGTCAAAGCAACAAAGCTTCAAACTTACAGAGGTCAGTTCGAACAACTTAAGATGAAGGAAGATGAGAATATTGCAGCTTACTTTTTACGAGTTGATGAAACAGTTAATGCAATCATAGGATTGGGAGAAGAAATCAAAGAATATGTAATTGTTCAAAAAGTACTAAGATCTCTTCCTATGAGATTTGACCCTAAGATATCAGCACTAAAAGAAAGATCAGATCTAAACTCAATAATCATGGATGAATTACATGGAATCTTCATAGCATATGAAATGAGAACTAAAGAGGAAAATCCAGATATAAAAGAAGCAGCCTTCAAAACATCCAAAAAGTCAAAGCAAAAGGGAAGGCAAAAAGAAGAACATAGTAGCAAAAGTGATGTCTCGGAAGATGATGAAGAAGTGGCCAACTTTGTCAAAAGACTGAACAAGGGAATCGACGGTAGATATAGAGGTAAGCTTCCTTTAATTTGTTTTAATTGTGATGGTATTGGTCATTTTGCTAACAAATGTCCTTATAAGAATAAGAGAAATGATGAAGGTTACTCAAAAGGCAAACAAACATATAAATGCAAAAGAACCACACAGAAAGTTTTCAAGAAAAGCTTATGCACGAAATAAGACATATCATCATCAGATGAAGATGAAGTTGGTGACAGTGAGACAGAAAGAGTTATATTCATGCAATTAGAAGACTCTGATAAAGAAGACTCTGAATAAGAATAAGAAGAAGACGAAGAAGAATATAAAGAAGTTGACTACTGAGAGGAATTAATGTGTGCCATAGAAGTTATCAGAAGAGAAAAGAAGAAAAACAAGAAACTACAAGCAGAACTAGACAAGAAAGAAGACACTCAAGAACTTGAACAAATGATCACAAATTTGAAGGTTCAAATAGAAGAATATAAAATAATTGAAGAAGCACTCAAAGAACAGCTAGAAGAAAAAGACAAGATCATTGAAAATTTGGAAGCAGAGACTATCACATTAAGAAAGGATCTTCAAAAGAAAAATATGCAGAACAACTCTAAAGTTTTGGATGACATTAGCAGCAGTCCAAAATCTCATTATGACAAGTCCAGACTTGGATACAATCAGATAGAAAAAGGATCAAGATCCAAAACAACAGAGCAAGAAACATATCCAAAAAGCATTGCAGAAACAATCAAGGGGGATAGGAAGATCTACAAGGAAGATTACAGGGACACTCCACCACTGAGAAAATTCATATTTCATAATCAACAACCGACAAATAGGCCTCATCAGGAAGAAGAAGAATTCATAAGAGTACCTCTTTTCAGAAGATCTTCAACTCCCAGGTATCAAACTATAATTTTTGGTTTATGTTATGCATGTAATAATTTTGGACATAAAGTTGTGAATTGCAGAGCTAACAACATGAACAAAAACGACTTTGAAAGTCATACACAAAGGGGTTATCCAAGAAGGCCTAATGAAACACAGAGAAGAAGTTACAACAAGTTTGAATCTTTGAGTGTTGAAGTGGAATGTTACAAATGTAACAATTTTGGACACATGGCCAAAGATTGCAGAATGACAGTCCCTCCTAGAAAACCGCAATAGAATAACAACAGTCACAGACATGAACCTCGGAAAAGAACATGGATAAGAAAGCAGGATCAGTATAGCAATGAAGAATGCACACTCACTCTACAAGCTAAGCAGAAGAAACGTGGTTGGTATGTTGACAGTGAGTGTTCAAAACACATGACAAGTGATAGAGACAGGTTTCTTACATTACGAAAGGAAAGATATGGATCAGTCTCCTTCGAAAATGATGATTCAACCAAAATCATTGGAAAATGCACAGTCAGAATTGGGAACAAGAATACAAAGGCAGAAAATGTTCTACTAGTAGAAGATATGAAACATAATTTTCTATGTATGAGTCAAATGTGTGACCAAGGTCATGAAGTTACTTTCGATTCACAAAAGTGCGAGATAAGAAAAGAAGGTTCAGGGAAATTGATTGCTACAGTTGTGAGAACTTCAAGCAACATATATGTGTTAAGTGAAATTGGAAATGAAAAGTGTTTTCTAGGAAAGGAAAATGAAAGTTGGCTATGGCACAGAAGAATGGGTCACATACATTTTGATAACCTTGTCAAAGTTAACAAAAGAGAAGCAGTCAGAGAAATGCCCCAAATCACGAAACCAACAAACAATTTATGCAAACATTGTCAACAAGGAAAGTAAACAAAGACTAGGTTCAAATCAAAGGAATATTCAATGACAAGACCACTGAAAATTGTGCATACTGATCTAGTTGGACCAACTACAACAAAGAGCTTAAAAGGTGAGAAATACTTTATGTTATTAGTTGATGATTATACAAGAATGATTGCAGTTTGCTTTCTCAAGAATAAGTCATAAGCTTTTGAAAACTTCAAGATCTACAAGGAAATGGTTGAAAATTAAATGGATTCAAAAATCAAATGCTTGAGATCTTATAATGGAGGAGCGTTCATTTCGAAGTAATTTATGGACTACTTCAACAATCATTGAATAAAAAAACAATTCTTCATTGCTAGGACACCTCAACAGAATGGAGTTGTTGAAAGAAAGAATAGGACAGTACAAGAAATGGCTCGAACAATGCTAATGGATTCCAAATTGACATATATTTTTTGGACACAGGTAGGGCATACAACAATTCACATTCAAAACAGAGTAATGCTCAGAAACAACAGTGACAAAACTCCTTACGAGCTATGGAAAGGAAGACCAACAAATGTAAAGCACTTCAGAGTTTTTGGAAGCAAATTCTACATCAAAAGAGAAGATGGCAGAATGAGAAAGTTTGACTCTCATGTGGACAAAGGAGTACTTGTTGGTTACTCAAGTACAAGAAAAGCATACAAGTGTTATAACCTGAGATTGAACAAAGTGGTGGAAAGCATCAACGTAACAATTGATGAAACAGGTAGAGAAGAATTAAAGGAAGAAGAAAATGAATCAATGGAACAACTTTATGAAGAAGAAATAAAAGATGAAAATGAAGGGGAAGACGAAGATGATCTGATAGAAACAGAAAAGCAAGTTCAACAAGTAACTCCAAAAACACCTAGCAGACGAGTACAGAAGAATCATCCTTCAGATCAGATTATCGGAAACAAAGACGCATGAGTTGAGACTGGAAGAAGAATCTGTTCACCAGAACAAACACACCTAGCACTCACATCTACGATTGAACCAACCTATTTTGAAGAGGCCATCAAGGATGAATTTTGGAACAAGGCCATGGATGAAGAATTGGATCAAACAGAGAAAAATGACACTTGGGAATTGGTTCCAAGACCAAAGGATAAGAATGTGATCAACACAAAGTGGGTATACAAGAATAAATTGAATGAAGATGGACATGTTACAATGAACAAAGCTAGATTGGTATGTAAAGGATATGCACAGGTTGAAGGAACCGACTTTGAAGAGACATTTGCCCCAGTTACCAGAATGGAAGCAATCTGATTGCTTTTAGCTTATGCATGCTTCAAAAATATTAAAGTGTATCAGATGGACATAAAATCATCTTTTATGAATGGGAAACTTGAAGAAGAAGTCTACATTGAACAACCAGAAGGATTTTAGTTGTCAGAGAACGCAGATTATGTATGTAAATTAAAGAAGGCCTTGTATGGTCTAAAACAGGCTCCTAGAGCATGGTACTCTAGACTTGATAAATATCTACAGCAGACAGGGTTCAGAAAAGGAAGTGCAGACAACAACCTCTACATCAAGGTAAATCAAGGTAGTATTTTATTAATTGAAGTTTATGTTGATGATATTATTTTTGGTAGTGATGATGTCAGGTTAAGCCAAAAATTTGCAAAGGATATGCAAAATGAATTTGAAATGCCATTACTTGGAGAACTATCCTTCTTTATGGGACTTCAGATACGTCAAAGCAACCAATGAATTTTTATTCCTCAAACCAAGTATATCAGAGAAATACTAAAGAGGTTCGGAATGGAAGATTGCAAACCAGTTATCACTCCCATGCAAACCAGTTGCAAGTTAAGCAAAGATGATAATTCAAAATCTATAGATCAGAGGCAATACAGGTCAATGATTGGTAGCCTACTATATGTGACAGCATCCAGACCAGATGTAATGCATGCAGTTGGACAGGTGGCACGATTTCAAGCAGCACCAAAGGAATCACATGTGTTGGCAGTGAAGAGGATTTTCATATATCTCAAAGGAACAAAAGAGTTTGGATTATGGTATCCAAAAGGAAAGGATCTATCTCTTATTTCCTACACAGATGCAGATTGGGAAGGTTGTATTGATGACCAACGGAGTACCAGTGGAGCAACGTTCTACTTGGGTGAGTGTTTAGTATCATGGCTAAAAAAGAAAAAATCATCAGTATCTCTATCTACAGTCGAGACAAAGTATATTGCAACAACAACATGCTATACACGGGTTCTTTGGATGAAACAAACTCTGACAGATATACAGGTTGAGTATGATGAGCCCATTCCAATATATTTTGATAATACAAGCGCCATCAATATCTCAAAAAACCCCGTGATGCACTCCAAGATGAAGCACGTTCCAATCAAGTATCACTTTCTACGGAAAAAGGTTGCAGAGAAGAACATCAGAGTTGAGTATGTGGGCACAAAAAAACAAGTGGCAGACATCTTTACAAAACCACTTCCACATGAAGCCTTTGAGTATCTTTGCCAGAGATTCAAAGTTATTTCTACTCCAAAATGGATGCTTTTGAATGCTTATCTTATATGTCTTAGATGTACACGAGGAAGCACCATAAGGAGGACATTTCAGTTAGGAGGAGGAGCCCCGGATGGAAAGATACCTTTGCTATTGATGACAAAGGGGGAGATATTTATCAGATGCAAAGGACAGAGGCATGATTCCAGGGGGAGCAATGGTCACAGAGATGCAGAGGACAGAGGCATGGTTCCAAGGGGAGCATGAGTGATATGACTCCAATATTGCATGAAATGATTTAAGTATTGCATCATAGTGTTGCCATCAATTCCAAAGGGGGATATTGTTGATTAAGGTTGGTTGTCATTGATGTCAACCCTTGAAGAAAGTCCGGTAGCGAATTCTGGTAGCACAAAGGTTTGGGTAATGGACCCAAGGTTGTTTCATGTATAATGGTATGAGTTTTAATATATTTGAAGGTAATACTATTCTATATGGATATTACATGTCATTCCATTTCCAGTGGTATGTGGAACGTCACATAACTTCTCACAGTTAGAGAGTTATGGCCATGAGAAGTTCGAGAACCCAGGTTTGGGTAATGGACCTAAGTTTGTTTGATGGATAATGGTATGAGTTTTGATATATTTGCAGGTAATACTATTCTAGATGGATATTAAATGTCATGCCATTTCTGGTGGTACGTGGAACGTCACATAACTCCTCATGGTTTGAGAGTTATGGCCTTATGAAGTTGGAGGACCCTCATATGTCATCTAGAAGCCCCAAAAGGTCAAAGTAGTCCAAGTGGTTTAAGAGATTTTAGAAGGTAAATAATAAAGTGAAGTGATGAGTGTACTATAATTCAAAGTGAATACAAAAGGAATTATTTAAATAATAAATTTAATGGAGAAATTAGAAGTGGGTTCACCCTAAAATAAGGAAAGTGGACAAAGTGACCTAGAATATGTTTCTAAGGAAACTACTTGGAGAGTATAAATAAGAGGCAAGGCTCTCTCATTTAACATCACACTTCAGCATATTGAATATCTATAGGTGACTGAGGTAACCAAAGGATATCTAAGCCGAATTTCAGAGGGAAGGTGAAGAAAAGAAGTCTGGAATTCAAGGGAGGATAAATTCTTTTGATGATGCTTTCTAAGGTATGTTATTTACAGGTCATCTCACCATTTTCACAATACTTTTTTTTCTAGAATGATTCAGACTATGAAATTGATAGGCCATTGAGGAATCATATCCAAGTATCTGTGGTAAAAAATTTAGCTCGTGGTTTGTTGTATTTTTGGAGTTCCACTCTGTGGAAAATAAGGTTTGTGGTTAGTCCTAAAACTAGTCTAAAACATGTGTTTTAGGTAAAAACGTCATAACTTCTTCATAACATATCCAAATTTAGTAATACCAAATGTGTTGGTTAGAGTAAAGTATTTAGTATTATTTGTAACATTTTCAGATCCACTCAACAAATATTCTGCGCGGGGCATGCGCTACAAGGTCGCTCTCTAGAATAAGCTAGAATTCAACAAGGTATGTCATTTTTGCTATAAATCATTTTCTGAGAGGTTCCAAGTAGTGACACCTGGAGGAATTGCATTAAAAAAATTGAAGAACATTGTGTACTATTTTCATATCTTTATTCATTAAAGGTATGTAGTTATGATTATTTCAAGTTAGGGTTGTTGACTAATCCCAAACTAGTCATGTGAGACTAAAGAAAAGTTTGATGGAAATGCTAGTCTCTTGTTGTGAAAGTTAAGGAAGGTTTGCAAGCATGTGATCATATACACCAGGTCTATTACAAAGTTACAAATCATATTTGGATGATGAATTTAATGAGGGCTTTTGGTTAAGGTACATGTTGGGTACATGGTTGAGACAAGTAGTTGATGAGTTGGCACATACATGATGTGTATAGTTGATGATGTTGGTACATATTGATGAGTCATAGTTGATGAGTAGTTGACACATGATTGGTACATACTTGGTACATGGTTGGATGCACTTGTTTATGGTACATCTTGATTACAGGTTGTTTTGTACAGGTTGGTGCATGGTTGATGCACTTATTTATGGTACAGGTTGATTACATGTTGATGCATTGTTCAGGTTTATTGGTACAGGTTTATAGCGGTATATATCACAATGATAGTGTGACAGTGGTTCCATCATTCTACTTCTACTTCAGGGCGGTTGGACGAGGCAAGGACAGGTGGTTGTAGCCACCTTCCGGTTGTAGCTGGAGAACATAGGGGGTTGTAGCCTCCTTCTGGTTGTAGCGAGAGAATAGGGAGGTTGTAGCCGGAGAACATAGGGGGTTGTAGCCTGAGAAACAAAGGGGTTGGAGCCTCCTTCCAGTTGCAGCAGGAAAACAAAGGAAGTTTGTGCTTCCGATGAATGTAATTCTTCAAGACATATAAGAAAAAACATTTTGCGGTTTTCTCCCGCTTTGTGTTTCCACGTAAAACACTGGTGTACTATGTATGTGTATGATTGTTCATTTGTTCATTACTTATTTACTCTGCATTTATTGGATGATAATGCTACATTGATATAACACTTGGATTATATGGTTAAAAAGGATTAAATTTCTCTATTATTGATTCACTCCCCCTCTCAGTAATCCAATAGAGCTATCATGGTTATCAAATTTATTTGGGCACGACACTTACTATAAAGCACTACATAATATCCCCCCTCTCAAGAAGCAATGGAAATTTGACACTTGTAAATATGAAGCATCTTCAAATACTTTCTATAAAATGCTTCATTCCACCATTATTGTAAACAATAATATATATGTATATCATGTATTTTTTGTGGAAAAAAATGAAGAGGATTACAAGGTAACCACCATGAGCGAATGGAGATTAGGACAAATCTTGACCAACTAATAAAATTATGCTAAAGGATAGAGCCCATCAAAATTGTCACTTACGCATACAATAAAGCAACCATAATTTTTATAAGCCCCTTGGTGCAACCATATAAAACCACAAAGTCTCACCTTTGAGGAATGAAAAGAAAAAATCACTTAGAAGCATAAAAATTAACCAAACATTCATGAGGATTAGACCTACATATGGAGGGGGTCATCTTTATTAGTAGGTGTGGTCCTTCATCCATTCTTAACCAACTCGATGTACACTATAGTTGGTTTATGATTGTCCTAATTAGTGTCCCTTAGTGACTTCATTTTCTACAAGATAACAAACACAAGCATCAATGATTTATCATTCTAGGGACATAATGGCGGGATATAATACCAACCATTGTTATGCTATAATATTTAATGGATGACATGACAAACTCCATATTCTTTGATCATTATAACTACCTAGAACATGTGGATCAGGTAGTAAAAGAGGTGACAAGAGGCTCCCTACTCATGGTGTAAAGAGCCCGTCTCTGATACTCCAACATTGGGTGTAGATGCACCACATCCAATCACACTTTAAAACATGATCAATGTTCTTCACATAAAGGTTGACATAAATAAGAACAATGCCAAAGAATAAACTCTTGACTGTGCGAACTTGGTCAAACAAAAAATCATTAGAGATGATTTCTACCCAGTCAAATATTACTTTCATCCGAGTGGAAAATTGTATAATATACACCATGTACCTTGGGATGTAGGACGTCAAATCATGTCCCACTAGTCATGAGAAAAGCCAAGAGAAGTCCCAGTACAACTCATATAACAAGCATATATGAATGTTGGTAGTATTGTCTTGCATTGCCGAAGGTGATTCCAGAAAGTCCTTCAACAAATTCACTCCACTATCTTGGGAGTGCAAAAAATAATCAACGTCTGAAATCCATAGAGCTTTATTGAGAGTGGAGAGTTGTAGCATTTCTTAAATACTTTTGTAATCAAAAGAAAGAGATTTATCGCCTCAACAACAAATTTAATCATCATGTGCTTTGAGTCGAACCAATTAGCACACCAAGAAACTAATTCCTTAAAATAAAAAAACTTCAGGCATACAACCAACCTTGGCTAGACCAGTTGTCCAACTCTTATTAGCAATCTCCTGCTTCGAAGTAAGGTTGGAATACCACTGATAGGTCATTGACTAGTGGAAATATTTGTTTTGGCACGTGAGGGAGTTGATAGTGTCTTCGCATAATGGTTCCTTTTTCCTTATGCTTTCCATCCTTCCCACTTTTTTCAATACACTTTGAGATATGTGCAAGTTGTTAATACAAATCACTGACTTGAGCTGATATAAGTCCTAGATCATTAATAGTCGTTAATGATGCATCCTTTCATTGTGTACATTCTCCTTCAGAATGCTTGATGACTATTAATATCAATTATCCTTCACGAATGAATAATATTTTGGAAAGTGTGATAGTTAAGCCTCCTTTAATCCTGACAATCGTTTTTTCCTTGTGAATCGAAACATCATAAATGTACCATAAATTTCCTTGAGAATGAAGATTAAGAATGGTTGTGTAGCAAGAAATTCACTAAGTATGGGAAACTTGGTGTGTTAACAAAGTTACCAACTAAATGAGAACCATGACCTCAAAATGAGAACTCTGGCCCAAAAAACCCATATTTTTGCATAAAAAATATCAAAATCAATCCCCAAATCAAAAAGTGGTGCCATCGGTAGCACCATTTTTTTAAATGGGGTCAAAATTACAACATTTTTCAAACATGGCCTTTAAAACTGGTTCCCAAGTTGCATCTGCTGGAGTCATATCTTTCCACTGTACTAGCACTTCCTTGATGGTTCTCTGACGCAGG